>JAJOZX010000589.1:645000-1077500 GCA_023014485.1 Bathynomus jamesi
TGGGGCTTGTCGATGTCCGTGGTCTTCCGGAACGCTTCTTGTGGACATTCTGAACAGTTCCATCGGCTTCAAACTTATCTCTAATTCGAGTGATGGTAAGTCGCGTTGGTGGATCTGTTTGAAACTCCCTCCTAAACTGTCTTTGCACTTCAACTGCGTTTTCACACTTCCAGTAGCATTTTAGAATGAATTTCCTTTGTTCAAAGCTTAGTCTGACTGCCATTATTAATTCTAATGGGTTTAACTTGGAAAGAAAGAAACATCAATTGAGCTATCAGCTGTTAAAGTGTGTATACATTTTTTTGGGACGCCCTGTATATTCTCGAATATCAGAATTTCAAGAAATTCATTCAAGAAATCGTTTGCGTGCAAATTACTGATAGTCCGGTTGCACGGGGTGGGAACCCTGCATTGTTTGTTATAAAGCAAATCTTGACATATTTTGAAAACTTATACCACCCCATTCAAGAATCCATCGGGTGTACACCTGACCCCCACTTGGCTTTTTCAATATGGCCGCCATTTTCCAAGATGGCCGGCGAAACTGAAAAATCGCATATCCTGGTCAATACTTGATGGATTTTGATGATCTTGGGGTCATTTCTAGGGGTTTTTAGGATGATGAGTCGCTCTGGAGAGGTTGCAGATACTTTGGGAGTCGTTTTGACCCACATTCGGCAATACTCAAGGGCATTAGAGGTCAAACGCCCCCCGAAATAAGGAATATCCCATATCCCGGGCAGTCTTGAATGGGGTGGTATAAGCTTTCAAAATATGTAAAAATTTGCTTTATAACAAACAATGCAGGGTTCCAGTAAAATCAGGGTCTGTGTTACCGGACTATGACGATTTTGACAGTTTACGTGAAGAAGCTTCTTTATCACTGATGAAGAAGCTTCTTTATCACTGATAAAGAAGCTTATTCATGTATCATTTCAACGAGGAAAAATGCAGAACTGTCACATTATAAACGCTGCAGTAAAGCTATGACGACCAAACATTATAAAAATAAAAAGGTAATTATAAATAGTTCCGCGTGAGATAAGTTTTTCGGCCTTATCATTGCCTTATCATTGCCTTTCTCCAGAGTTAGGAATTTCCTGAAAATATGAAATTTAACAATTTTTAAAAAGAATCACTTACGATTATATTATTTTATTTTGATCATGAAATTGTTAAAGCTTTGAATACAATGATTGTCATCTTAATAATTTTATCTTGACTTTGGGTCGCGCTTTTAATAATCTGATGTTCATAATCTTCACAATTATTTGCAGAAAGACCGAAAAATACGTAAAGTTTTCACTCTTCTTAATTGTCCAATTCACTGAAGAACGCCGATTGAAAGTTTAAAGAACAAATTAATGAGTATGGGGAATCTATAGCTTAGAAAGAAACAGTCAGTTAAATAATTCTTTAAATAACTACGGTTAATGTTAAACATTTTTCCTTCTACCCGACGAACACAGTGGGTTTCGACACTTAAATAATGGGAAGTGTCATTAATGCAAATTCTGCGTCACTCTTGAAGGTCAGAACTTCCGAGTTATTCGACTGTCTCGTGATGTTTCCGTTCGTCGTTTCTCCTCGATTCATTGCCTTTATCCACTCGCAGTTGGATTTAATAGCTGTGAAATAGTATTCTTCAATCTTAATTTTTTAGCTTACCTTCTTCTATTTTTGTCGTGCTGTTTCTTCGTATTGGTGGGAAATTCTCGTCATACAACACGTTCACTGGAAAATGTCGCCAAGTTCTCACATAAAAATCACACGAGCCTAAATTTTGTACCAAAATACTCATGAAAGTGAAGTTTCCAACGGTGAAATAATCCTGAAAAAGTTCAAAGAATGAAATGATATTAAAATGAACCATATGTTAACGCGGTTTAACTGACTTAACACAAAATCATTCATAAATTGTGTGATGTGTGAACTTGAAGGCAGAAGAAAGGCCTCAGAGATCAAGGGGCAAGAGTCAAATACGGCTCACATCCTAACCTTACTAAATATAATCTAACATTATATGAATATAATATTTTCACTCCCCAAAGTTGGCAGGAATTGATGGGATATGTAGTGCAATGATTAACTGCGGAGGTAAAATGCTTGAATAATTATGGAAAACGTGTCAAAAGGGGTGGAAAACTGGTTGTGTTTCGGGTGATTACACGAAAGCTATAATTGTACCATTGTATAAAAATAAAGATGAGATGAGTGATTGTAAGAATTATAGCTTTTTAGTATAGATGAAAAAGTATACGGAAGAGAGTTGATAGAAATAATGAAAAAAGATTATGGCTCTGTTGGAGATGAACGAGACGGCTTTAGAGAAGGAAGAGGCTGCGCTAACCAGGCGTTTTCAGCGAGGAGAGGAAGCGGTTTATAAAGCATTTCACTACGTACCACTAGAGGTATAAGCCCAACCTCGTCATGAAAGGTAACACTGGATCCCTAAGAGTGGGGTGATACCTTATTCCCGTTGATGACCCCTTTTGTATCTTCGTGCGTAAGTAATTTCAGTGATTTTGGTCCCGAGTTCAAGCATCGTGCCCATCCCATGGAGAATGGGAAATGGGAATTTATATATGTATGTAGTAATTTCCAATTTTATTCTAATTTGTTATTCACTTTTTAAGTTTTAAATAGTTCTTAATTTTTTTTAAACTTTAATTTTGTATTTTTAATTTTTTCCGTAACTTATTTTTAAAAATTTTTATTTTAAGATTTAAATTTTAGACATTTACATCATGTTTTTATTTGAGTTCTTCAATCAATTCTCAGTTTTAATTGTCAAATTTCAATTGAACTTTAGTTTTAAAACAATATTTTGTGCTTGTTTGTATTTACATCAATTTTAGACTTTCTTTTTATCAGTTGACGTTTTCAAATTACTGTGCAGTTTTACAACCTTTCAACCTTTCAAATGTTCCCTCCTCTACTATATACTGTATATATAATTATATATATATATATATATGATGACTAAAACCACGAAGGGAAAAGAAACACAAAGTGGTGCTCTAGCGCTTTCGTCTAATGACATCCTCAGGAACACTGGAGTGAAAAGAGAGGTCAAGACTATATATAGGTTACAAAAAAAAAAAAAATATATATATATAGTAAGTGTTGAAATAAAAATTGTGGGAGGAGCAAACACATCTGTATGGAAAACTAACGAAAGTTTACAGTCAATTTAATAGATGATGCCAAAATGATATATATGTCACAAAGAAATAAAATAAAGAAATAAACCTGAAAAATAAATTGAAAAATAAATTGTAAGAGAAGCATCCAAATTTATAAGGGAAAAAATTACCAAAGGTTTCATCATAAATATTTTTCACGTGTCACTTTCGTGAAATAATTTTCATATATACACGGTGAACCAAAAGTAGGTGGACAGTAGGTTGAATACGGTTTGTGTTATATTATATTATAACTATGGTGTTCATTATAACTATGGTGTTTGTGTTTTATTATATTAAATATTATAACTAAATTTATTTAAATTTTATTTTGTATTATAGTATACAAAAAAATTAAATATGTATTCTCAAAATAAACGTTATCATTTACTGTCCACCTACATTTGGTTCACCCTATATATATATATATATATATATATATATATATATTAGGGTGGATCGATTTTACATTTTTTTCGATTTCCATATTCTAATAGAGACAAAAACTTGCGCATGCATGAGAAAATAGCCTCTGCAAAATCTTAGCTTAATAGGTAATCATCTTCTGCCCCCGGCAGAGCGATGAAAATCATATTTTAGTAGTCAAAAACGTATTTTTAAACCCTAGCCTAGAGTCATAAAATTTTGCGTTTGTTATTTCATGCCTAAGCAACGATATAAATGCTATGGGAAATATATAAATGCAGTATTTAAGACATAGAGCCGATCTGAAAATATGTATATTATACATATTTTCAGATCGGCTCTTTGTCTTAAATAATGCATTTATATATTTCCCACAGCATTTATATCGTTGCTTAGGCATGAAATAACACACACGCAAAATTTTATGACTCTAGGCTAGGGTTTAAAACTACGTTTTTGACTACTAAAATATGATTTTCATCGCTCTGCCGGGGGCAGAAGATGATTACCTATTAAGCTAAGATTTTGCAGAGGCTATTTTCTCATGCATGCGCAAGTTTTTGTCTCTATTAGAATATGGAAATCGAAAAAAATGTAAAATCGATCCACCCTAATATAATATATATATATATATATATGTACACATTTCAACTGCAATATATATATATATATATATATATATATATATATATATATATATATATATTAACGTAAAGAACGACGCTTGTATAGGAGAATATTCCGCGCAAGATGAGGAGAGAGAACGAAACAAATGAAAAAATGAGGTAACCACCCGGGAATCGAACCCGGGATCTTCCGATTGCCGGTCAGATATGATAACCATTACATCTGACCGGCAATCGGAAGATCCCGGGTTCGATTCCCGGGTGGTTACCTCATATTTTCATTTGTTTCGTTCTCTCTCCTCATCTTGCGCGGAATATTCTCCTATACAAGCGTCGTTCTTTACGTTAATTATACTGCGTGTTTGCAGTTAAAATGTATATAATGTTACGGCATGCGCGGGGTGCCCCCTTGGGGCATTGGTTTCTGCGCGTATGTAGAAGAATTACGGCATTTGTTCGAGTGAGGCCCGTTGTGTAATGGTTATCATATCTGACCGGCAATCGGAAGATCCCGGGTTCGATTCCCGGGTGGTTACCTCAATTTTTCATTTGTTTCGTTCTCTCTCCTCATCTTGCGCGGAATATTCTCCTATAAAGCGTCGTTCTTTACGTTAATTATACTGCGTGTTTGCAGTTAAAATGTATATATATATATATATATATATATATATATATATATATATATATATATACTGTATATATATATATATATTGTAGTTAACATTTCTTGCATGTGAACATGCAAACTTCTCTTGCATCTCTAAAATGTTTCTTTTTGTTGTTGTTTTTGGCAAGTTTCACAAATTAATGTTTTCTGTTGTGTGAGGAAATAATTGCCGTTTGAACTTACTTTTTTGTCGTACAGAGAGAGATTGAACTGAACAGAGTTAAGTACTGCAGAATTTAAGGTCTCATGAAGAATTAAATTGCGGTTGCATTCTTCCTTTACGTACATAGCGCCACTATCTTTGTCTTCGCAAATGACGTACACATTTTCGTATGTAGTTAGACCAAGTTGAAAGTCACACAAATGTGAGTATAAATAGAGCCATGTATGGTTTTCGTGGAATAATAAAGGAACTGTTAATTTTCCCGAAGCTCTTGGGACGAAGTAATCTTTAAAATCTGAAAAGGATTTTGAAATAAAAAGGTTAATTTTAAATATTTAGTTAATAGAACGTTTGTTCATGCCAAATATAAATTTACATAATCAGTACATCACAATAATCAGTATTAAGGCTGATATTTGACATTTACCTCAACAGCTACGAAAGGATTGCTCTCTGATTTTACGTCAAAATGCGAAATTAGTTCCATAATTTTGAGTAGTATTAAAATTCCTAAGTTTGGATGTACTGTACTCCTCTTTGAGGGTTAAACTGTAAATGTTTGACTGGTTTCTAAGCGGATCTGGGTGACCCATCAATGGTGAGAGGGACGAATGATGTAATTGGATTAAAACCATTCACTTCAGGTTTGTTAATGCAGAAACTGCTATAAAATATGCTTAATATGCTTAAATTAGAAAAGCTCAAGGTATAGTTTAATAATTGCCTAATTTTATTATCCATTATCTCTAAATGGCAGACAAACAAAAGTGCTGGAATAATATTTAAGTCATTATGTCTAAGAACTTGCTTGACCAAACTACTTTGTGCTTTATAATTGTCCCTAAAACTACTAACCTGAGTTGCAGTTTGCAAACGAAAACAGTCCTTTAATGAAAACGTTGATTTGATCTCCTTTTTTGATGTTGGTCGGAGTCTGAAGCCAATTATTTCTCTGAAAATCATCGATTGTAAGAACGGAAGTCACGCGAACAATTTCCAAATTTATTGTGTTCCAACCAAGTTTCAAATGTTTAGTTGGGAGAAATACTGTTTTTATTTCTTTAGTATTCACTGAAGTGATGTAGTTTTCTCCTAAGGTCAAATTCAAACGATCAAGATGTATTATCAAAGATTCAGTAACTTCTGAAGTTTTCCAATTGAACGGGACGTAGAAATCAATTTTAAAAATCTTATTAGTATCCCATTGAGTATTTCTTCCATTTTCAAAATATAAACATTCTGAAATATAAAGAAATTGAGTAACTTCACTGCATATTGACAAACCTTTTATTACAATTTCAGTAACAAATGAAGGTGAAAAGCACAAATATTTATCAATGAATTAATAATTTGTAAATTTTATTAATGAAAAATGAAAACATTGAAACTAAAATGGAGATGTAATCAAAATTTAATACAATGGAAACAAAGATGATTTTCTCTTGAACTGAAAAATTAATTGGATTAAGTGAATGTAGTAACAAATTTAACATTTTTCCGAAGAAACAGAAAATATTAAATCTATTTCTGTGGTATTTCGGCAGCCAGATTGCAAAGGTCCAAATGGATCTGTCCGGTCGACTATCGACTGGAAGAGAACAGTTTCGACGAGCTTATCATGAAGAAGGATGGCAGAATCCTTAAAGAAGTTATATATACAGACACACACACACCACACACACACACACACTATATATATATATATATAGTCCATTATAGTCCGAATAAGTAATGGTAAATGACAAATACTATAGTTTTTTCTTTTCCATGATGCTAGCCCGACGTGGGCAACGGGTCACTCGCAAAGAGGTCCCAAAAATATAGCTTCCCTCACCAGCTATTTGCAAAGCAGATTGCTTATATTGTGGTTCTAAATGTAGTTGGGCTAGGCTGCTTTAAACCCTAGATCCTGTCCCAAAGCTGGATCCTATCTGCTTTGCAGATAGCTGGTGAGGAAGCTATATTTTGGGACCTCTTTGTGAGTGACCCGTTGCCCACGTCGGGCTTAGCATCATGAAAAGAAAAACTATAGTATTTGTCATTTACCATTACTATATTCGGACTATAGTGGATTTAATTTTCCTAGAAGAGTTCCTTGTTCCATGCACGGTCTGTGTGCATCATAAAAAACCTCAGGGAACCATTCTGAGTTCATTCCCATCATGAAACGGACATGTTATGTGCCTTGAAAAGTGCCGCTCAATTCTGCCAGTTGAGGTTTAAGTTTTGGTTTTTGACTAAGAATATAATAGTTACCCCTTTTTCTTTGATATATTCAATCTGACGTGAAGGCAGCGAGTCTTTTGCTTATATTGAAGTTATAAATGTAGCTGGGCTAGGCTACTTTAAACCCTAGATCCTGTCCCAAAGCTGGATCCTATCTGCTTTGCAGATAGCTGGTAAGGGAAGCTATATTTTTGGGACCTCTTTGTGAGTGACCCGTTGCCCACGTCGGGCTAGCATCATGAAAAAGAAAAAACTATAGTATTTGTCATTTACCATTACTTATTCGGACTATAGTGGATTTAATTTTCCGAGAAGAGTTCCTTGTTCCATGCACGGTCTGTGTGTATCATATATATATATATATATATATATATATATATATATATATATATATATATATATATATAATATATATATATATGTTACAGTCATTGTGATGTTTGTTATTTCTATGAATTCATGACAAAAGTCATTTTAACCATTTCACGAAATGACCAAGGTGGAATTTCAGCCACTTCGCGTAATGGCTGAAACTTTTAGTCATTTCGCGAAATGGCTGTTTCACTTGGTCATTTCGCGAAATGACTAAAATCTTCAGCCATTTCGCGTAATGGCTGAAATTCCACCTTGGTCATTTCGTGAAATGGCTAAAATGACTTTTGTCATGAATTCATAGAAATAACAAACATCACAATATGATAATAAAAACCTCCTCTAATAGACAGAGTTTATTTCCACAACATTTTCGATGACCACTGGCATCCTCTTCGGGTGGATACAGAAAAACGAATGAAAAAGGCGAGAAGGAAACAATCCAGAGACCATTAAGGAATTCGCACCTAGGTTAGATCCCGTTCTCCCGACACCGGAAGGGCATTTTATTAAATTTCCGTAATAATAAACAACAATGTAATAATCAATGTAATAATAAATTTATAATTTCTGTAGTAAAATAATAATGCAATAATAAATGTAATAAATGTAATAATAAATGTAATAATTATGTAAATTTGCGAATACGATCGTGCGTGAACTGCATGCGTTAAGTGAATAAAAACATGGAATACAAATCATTTTAAGCATTTATGAGGTGAATAACATCATAACATACCTTTGGAGATTTTAACGCTGCAGAAACATCTTTGGGAGAAAATTCCAAAGCAGAGAAATAAGAGGAGTGACTTGAGAACCATTCTGAATTGTTGTTTATTTTTAAACCAAATGTTCAGTCAGAGAACAATTGTGAATAACTTTATCAAAGACGCAATTATCTTTTACCTCACTTTTTATCGTCAACAATACACAACTGTTCAATCACGAACTATTTCAATGGTTACCGTTCACTAATTCTTTTTTCGTACAGAAGTCAACAAAAGGGTCAGAAATGAGAGAACGGCAAATGATAATGAACCGCTCTCAACTTTGTTTTGCATTTATATCATGGATTTGATGTTAATACTCGGTTCCGGCGGATATATTTAGCTCAGTTTAATAGTAATAACATTCGTCATTTCCTTTCAAAACAACATGTTTATAGAAGATAAAATTGATATACAGGGTGTCCCAAAAGTCTCCATACATAGGGAAAATTAGCACTTTTTAGCAAAATGTAACTTTATTTACAAAACATTCTCTACATGATTGCCATTTCTTTGTAAACACACACGGATGCGTCTCTCCCACTCATGGTGAACTCGTGTTAGCACATTTGGTGTTATGGACGTAATTGCACTTCGAATGCGTTCCTTTAGGCGATCCATGTTCTGTATCTTTTCCTGGTACATTACGTCCATAACACCAAATGTGTTAACACGAGTTCACCATGAGTGGGAGAGACGCATCCGTGTGTGTTTACAAATAAATGGCAATCATGTAGAGAATGTTTTGTAAATAAAGTTACATTTTGCTAAAAAGTGCTAATTTTCCCTATGTATGGAGACTTTTGGGACACCCTGTATATGTTCCATGCACGGTCTGTGTTTAACATATAATGTTCTCAGGGAACCATTCTGAGTTTGTGTGTAACATATATATATATATATATATATATATATATATATATATATATTAGTGATGGATCGAATAACCGCAACCGCAACCGCAACCGCACTACAACCGCACAAAAATTCACAACCGCAACCGTAACCGCAACCGCCGTTCCATAAGTGCGGTTGCAGTTGTAAGGTGAAAATGCAGCAAAAATATTATTCTTGAAATTCACACTGCCTGTCATTAAGTTTGACATCAGTTTTTCAAATGATGAATAATAATCCATAACTTTCCAATGGGTGGAGGCTGGGGAAAGTGGTAGGTGGGATGAACAGTGCGATGGGTCCTCGTCCCTCATCCTGGTAACACACTTAGTGCAAAATATGGTTTTAATTAATTTGACCTATTCTTTCATAATAGCTATATAAGTTTAGAATATACTTCATTTAAATAGTATTTATTTAGTAAATACCTTATGTTGAACACAAGTTTTGCAACACACAAATAGCGGTAGCGGTGTATTGCAAAACTTGTGTTCAACATAAGGTATTTACTAAATAAATACTATTTAGTATATATTATGTACCAAGTGTGGCTAAATCGCACTATAGTGGCTAAATCCAGTTAATAATTACGCATTTTTCCTAGTATATGATAACCGCAACCGCAACCGCGGTTGGAAAAAATTCGACAACCGCAAACACAACCGCAACCGCGGTTGTGAAAAACCGACCACTCGATCCATCACTAATATATATATACACCTTTGGTACCTTTTGGTTAGCTTCTGCCCGAATTGTTCATTCTGACGAAGGTCAAGCTTTTCACTCCACCTTAGACCTACAGTTTAACGTGGAATCCGAACCACGCCCCATCAGCAGCCCACCGTCTTAACCACTAGGCCACCTAGGGTACCCATTTATCTACCAACCACTTTCTTTATTGTGTGGAAGGATGAACAGCTGGGTTTTGCTGCGCGCCGGCTGCCGTCAGGTCTCGAACCCGGGGCCGATGGATTCGTAGTCAGCGACGCTAACCACTACACCACCGAGGCGCATGAATATATATATATACATATACAGGGTGTCCCATAAGTCCAGCATCATAGGAAAAATAATAAAAAAAGGCAAAACAAAAGCTTTTATTTACAGAACGTGCTCAATATGTCCACCATTGTTTTCAATACACAAATTCAGACGTGATACCCAGTCAGCAAGCACACGGTGAATGATGTCAGGAGTAATGGTGTTACATGCCCCAATAATGTGCTGCCGCAAATGTTCAACACTCCTAATTTTCTCTGCGCATACCAGCGCTTTCAAGTGGCCCCAGAGATAAAAATCTAGTAGCGTGAGATCCGGGCTTCTAGCTGGCCATTCCACAGGCCCTCGACGTCCTATCCAATGACCAGGGAATTGTTGGTACAGGTATTCCCTTACTTGGGTGCTGTAATGTGCAGGAGCCCTGTCTTGCTGGAACCATATTGGGAAATTTTCTTCTTCGTTCAAGACACTGGGAAATGCTTCTTCCTTGAGGATACGTAGGTAGGTGCCTCCAGTGACATGTTCATCGAAAAAGAGTGGGCCTATGATGCGATCCTTCCAAATGCCACACCATACCATCACCCGAGATGCACCTTGTTCCTTTGAAGAGGTATACCAGTGATGGTTGTTTTGAGACCAGTAGCGGGTGTTCTGTCGATTTACCTCACCATTTCCATAAAAAACAGCCTCGTCACTGGACAGAATGGTGGACGGGAAATTGGCATCCCGAGCATAAATTATGGTTTGTAGAAATAGAAAAATCTGAATTTCTCCTATGATGCCGGACTTATGGGACACCCTGTATATATATATATATATATATATATATATATATATATATATATATATACGATTCCTTAAAGATTTTGGATGAGGTGAAATAATAGTATAAAACCCAAATGTTACTCGTTTCTCTCAAATTTAATTTAAAAAATTTCACTTCCAGGAGATAATAATATAATAATAATAATAATAATAATAATAATAATAAAACAGTTATATTTCTGCTTTCTAAATAATAAATAATGAGTGAGGAAGAAAGAGAGACTGGCTCAGCGTTCAGGCTGGATTAATGCGACCCGTTGCATTAATTCCTGATTACTATTACCATCACCTTCGGATTCGATTTCGAATCCCCAACTTCAGTGTCTTCACTTCGCTTACAGGGAGACGACATTTAGAGGAGGTTTATTTGTTTTAATAATCGTTGTCCTAAAAATGATTTTAAAATACAGGATGTTCAAGAGAAAACGCGACTCATCGAAGAATAACCTAAACTAACCTAACCCTTTTCTTTCCGTTTCGGGTTGCATTTCTTTTTAAACACTCTGTATTTAACTCTGGAAATATTCTATTTCGGAAAACAAACCAAAAAAAATGGGAGAGAAAAATCTTTGAAATTTTTATATTTTATCCCGTTTTTATTGGTTCGGAAACGTCGAAGAATTGCTTTCTTTCTAAATACAAGTTAGGTATATAGTTAGGTTAGACTAAATTAGGTTAGGTTAGGTTAGGTTAGACCAGTTTACGTTTATTCAAACAGTTTCGAAGAGATGTTTTGGTTCGAGGAAAATGTTCCAACGTTTCGAGAATTTGTCACGTGAGTCAAAGGTTTTTCTTTTCTAGCAAAAGGTACCACAGCCATAATTTATGAAAAAGGGTATAAGCTTTTCTTTTTCATACAACTACTCGTACTTCGTAAACCTGGTAAAAGTTCCGTGCGTCGATCTCTCTTCACACGAAGGTCAAGATGGTGGCTCTACCTCTAAGCCTGACCTAATGAAGGAGCGAGTTCCTTTCTCGCGATCTCCATCACATATAGCCAGGCACACCTGAGTCATCTGGTAACGTCCTGAGCCAGGCATCTAGTCCTTCTTTTGAAGTTTTCAATTTTGACCCCTGTGACGTTCGTGAGGTTCTTTGGAAGCTGGTTAAAAAGTCTTGGGCCCCTCACAACCAAGCTATTTTCCTTCAGTGTTGAGGGTGTTTCTTGTCGGACCTTTAGTTTGGGAACACTACACATTCTACCTTTCCTCTTTTCCAGTGTTGTTTGGATGGTAATTGGGTTTAGTTTGAGGTTAGATACCAGTTTTTCGATCATTTTCCATATGAAAATTATGGTGTATCTTTCTCTTCTTCCTTCCAGCGAATACAGATTTAATTTACGTAGTCTTTCCCAGTAGTTGAGTTCTTTCAGCCATTCCTCTGGACTTCTTCTAGTTTATTAATTTCCTCTTTTTTGTATGGGGACGTCAAGACTGAGTAGTATTCAAGTTTTAGTATGATATTTTTTTTCAGCATTACCTTCTCGTCAATTCTTTTGAAGGTTCTCAGTCGCTGTCCTATAATTTTGTTTGCTTTGTTTATCGCAATCTGATTCTGTGTTTAAAATTTTGCATCATCGGTCATTATTACCACTAAATCTTTTGCTTTCGTGCTTCTCTGAATTTCCTGTCTATTTGGGTCATCGTATGCTGTCTCTGTTCTTCATTTCTTCCATATCTCAAGAGCTGAAATTTCTCGGTGTTAAAATTCATGTTATTGCCCTCTGACCATTTGTATATTCTGTTTGTGTCCCTCTGTAGAGCTTCCACCTCTTCTACATGGCCCATTCTTTTCCTGATCTTTGTATCGTCAGCAAAGGATGTTACTATACTGTTTTCGTCTACTTCATTATCTATATCTGTCAGCATGATAATGAAGAGGAGTGGGGCTAATATTGTTTCTTGTGGAACTGAGCCGCGTACTTCCGATTCTGATGATGATATATATACCCTGGATTTTTATGGCTTGCTGCCGTTCCCTGAGGAAACTGTAGATCCGTTGACCACTTTGTCTGTTATTTCCTTGTGTTTCATCTTATGTGCTATTATGTTATGATCACGCTTATCGAATGCTTTAGAAAAATCCGTGTATATTACATCGTAGTTATCATTGCTTTCAAGTGCATCTTCTTCACATAAAGCTAGCAACATCCCCTCTTGCAGCAACTCTACACCAACAGCTTTCCATACAGCAAAATCTACACTTCCAAGTTCCCCAGGTTATTCAGCAAGGAAAAAAATGTGAGTGCAAGGCATTCTAAGCAACATTATATGTTTGGAACTCCTGAGAAGTTGCCTCATAATCTTTTGCCAACTAATTTACAAGTGGCTCGGTACTTTCTCTATCTCAAAGAAAGGAAAAATGCAGCTAATAAGCCAATCATCAGACAAATAATTCAGGAGCTACTAAAACTTTGACAGCAAGCATCAATCCCCACAGTTCAGGAAAAAGCTGAGTTTCAAAAGGTAGCAAGATTCAAAGAAAGAGGAGCAACGTTGAGTAGACCAAAAACATGAGTGAAACTAAAAAATGAATATATGAATAGTCTCAGTAATTTGTTTGATATATATTTTCCTGTAAAGGGCTCTATTAGTTGTGATAGTCACGATCTTCCTGGTCGGAATCCATGATGGTTCTCATTGAATCTTTCCTATGTCTCCAAAAAGTCATGTATTTTTTTCCCCGACTATTCTTTCAAATATTTTAGTGAGATGTGATGTCAGTGACACTGGTCTAAAGTTCTTTGCTTGAGACCTATCCCCCTTTATATATAGGAGCAATGCTCACTCTTTTTAGTAGGCTCGGTATTTTGCCCCGTGTCCAGGGATCTTCTCCATATCCAATAAAGGGATATCAACAAGGCATTCGATTTGTCTGGATTTGCAGCTGAATGTGGTTTCATATATATATATATATATATATATATATATATATATATATATATATATATATATAATATATATATATATATATATATATATATATATATATAAGCGCTCGGACTTTGTGTTTCCTTTTCCTTGTGGTTGTTTGCTTATTAATAAAGTCACGTGTTATTTTGTGATTCTAGTGCATATATATATATATATATATATATATATTATATATATATATATAAATAACTTCGTTGCTGTTCCGTGCGTTGGTCTCACTTCACACGAAGGTCAAGCTGGTGGCCCCGCCTCTAGGTCTTGTTTGGCAGAAGAGCGAGTTGCTTTCTTGCACTCTCCACCGAACATAGCCAGGTACACCCGGATCATCTGGTACCGTCCTGAGCCAGGCATCTAATCTTCTCTTGAAGACTTCAACTTTGACCCCTGTAACGTTTCTGAGGTTCTTTGGAAGCTGGTTAAAAAGTCTTGGCCCCCTCACAACCAAGCTATTTTTCTTCAGTGTTGAGGAGGTCCCTTGTCAGGTCTTTAACTTGGAAATACTAAACAATCTGCCTTTCCTATTTTCCAGTGTTGTTTCAATGGTAATTGGGTTTAGTCTGAGGTTTGGTACAAGTTTTTCGATCATTTTCCATATGTAGATTATTCTTCTTTCCAGGGAGTACAGATTTAGTTTACCTAGTCTTTCCCAGTAGTTGACTTCTTTGCAGCCATCAATCTTGGCTGTGAAATGTCTTTGCGTTTCTTCAAGTGTATTAGTTTCTTCCTTTTTATATGGTGACGTCAAAACTGAGCAGTATTCAAGTTTTGGTATAATTAGTGTGTTTAGCAGGGGAATCATTACTGTCCTGTCCCTTCTTTTGAACGTTCTTAGTACCTCTCCCGCGACTCTTTTCGCTTTATTTATCGCTATCTGATTTTGTGTTTTGAATTTCGAATCATTGGTCATTATTATTGGATATTATCTGGAGCATAATATGCAGTCTGTTTAAGTTCCTCTTTTCTACCATATCTCAAGAGCTGAAATTTCTCGGTGTTAAATGTCATGTTGTTGTCTTCTGACCATTTGTATATTTTGTTTGTGTCCGTCTGCAAGGCCTCCACTTCATTTACATCGCTGATTTTTCTGCTGATCTTTGTATCGTCTGCAAAGGATGTTACTATACTGTTGCTGTTTACTCCGTTGTCTATGTCTGTTAGCATGATAATGAACAGGAGTGGGGCCAGTACTGTACCTTGTGGTACTGAGCTGCGTACTTCCGATTCTGATGATGATATACCTTGAATTTTGACGACCTGTAGACGTTCTCTGAGGAAGTTGTAGATCCATTTTCCCACTTTGACTGTTATTCCCATATATTTAATTTTACGTGCTATTATACCGTGATCACATTTGTCGAAAGCTTTAGCAAAATCCATGTACATGACATCGTAGTTGTCATTGCCTTCCAGTGCATCTAGGATATTGTTGTAGTGTTCTATTAGTTGTGATAGGCATGATCTACCTGATCGGAATCCGTGCTGATTTTCGTTGAATCTTTCCAGTGTCTCCAAGAAATCAAAAATTTTCTCTGTAACTATTCTTTTAAATATTTTGGTGAGGTGGGACGTCAATGACACTGGTCTGTAGTTCTTTGCTTGAGATCTATCCCCTCCTTTATATATAGGGACAATGTTTGATCTTTTCAAGATGCTCGGTATTTCCCCATTGTCTAGGGATCTTTTCCATATCCAGTATAAAGGTGTAGCTATTTAATTTTTACAGTTTTTAATCAATAATGCGTTCCAATTGTCCGGACCTGCAGCTGAATGTGGTTTCCTTTGTCCTATAGCTCTCGCTACATCTTCTGGGATAAAATCAAAGTCTGTTATATATTCTCCTTGCAATTTCTCTTCAAAGAATGCATCTCTGTCAGGTATCGCTTTGTCACTTTTTGGGGTATTGAAAACTGATTCATACTGGGCTCTCAATGTTTCAGATATTTCTTTTGGATCGTCTGTTAGTTCATTATTTCTCTTCCTTTAGGGCCCAATAGCGGCGCGCGTTTTTTTGGTTTTCATTTTCTCATAGCTATAGAAGTATTTTGGATTTTCCTTTATTGCTTCTACCGCCTTTTCCTCTTCTCTCTCCGTATGGTCCTTAGTCAGGGCTTGTATTTCCCTATCGAACCCTTCAGTTTTTCTTGTATTACTTTCCTGGAATTATCTCCGCAGTTGGTTAACTTCGCCTTCACTCTCTTTCTTTTGCGGAATATTCTTCTCTTTTGCCTCTCTAGCCAGCTCCTCTTTCCTTTTGGCTGTGATTTCGGAGCATATTTTTCTAAAATTCTCAGCGCTTATATATATATACACCTAAAATATCCTCCCGATCTTCCGGACCTTACGTACATCTTTACCCTACGAAATATATTACCTATGTGCTTGTTTAAGGGGTTGTACTAGAAATAAAACATGAACTTAATGCCTGTATAATACCATTTTTACTTTTATTATCACAAGGACCAGAAGATCGGGAGGATATTTTAGTCGAAGATGAAATAGAATTCCAATATGATAATGACGTACACGAACTGGATCGATCCGGAATTAACTCGGATTCGATATTATTTCAGTTAAACGATTCAAGACTGGATTTAATTACGGTTAGTATGAGTCAATTAATTCCAGTTCGAATTAATTACATTCTGTCTACCTCCGCCTCCCTATATAATATAATCTATAACCTACACAGTAGTCTGGTATGTACGATTTCTTTAGTTCTGAAACAACAACATTTCAAGCTCGGACGTATCTGAAATGTGAAACGGATATAAAATAATAGTTACGTATAAATTTCCGCCATTGCTCTGACTCACATAGTGTCAAGCGGTAAAAGCTTCTTAAAATAGAAGAAAGTAGGAATTATATGAACTCGGAAATATGAATGATATGAGTTTTATTTTTATGTAAGAATTAAAAGCATTTTTTTATGATGGCCTTCCAACACCCCTTTAGCATATCCCGATCCTCCACAGTAGAAAAATATAAAAATCTTTTTACAGCAAAAATCAATTAGGAATCACGCGTATATAATATTTATGTCTTTTAGTTCAAAAACGAAATTTCAGAACACAACATGAAATTTGCCTAAAAGACAATATAATTGCGTTATATTTTATAACGTAATTATATTTTATACTTTCTTTTTCTTTTTGCAGATATACTGTATTATCTTTGTTTTTGGCTTCCACTTTCTTCCTCTGAGATACGTGATGCTTTTTCAAGCAGTTTTAAAAGAAAAACAAGTCAAAACGTGATTTCTTGTGTACGCAGATGGTATAAAAATATTCAGGACTGTTCACACAATAATATAATATATATATATATATATATATATATATATATATATATATATACACACACACACACACAGTAAACCCTCGTCCAACGCGTGTTTGTCCAGACTCCAGCGCGAATTTGCTTATACACGGAAAAATAAATGCGAACATTTATTTGCCGAAAGCGGAAAATTTGATTATACACGGTCCGCCAAACACGCTCTAATACAGTAGTACTGTACGCGTGCCAATGCGCGCTCTCGTGTCTTATCTTACACTCTCCAACACTCCCGCATCTCCCTCCCTCTCGCGTCACCCCTCGCATCACCCTTTGTCTCAGTCCCGCTAACGCGTTTTAAGTTCAGTGAAGTTGTGTTGGACTGTTTTTGTCGTATTTTGCCGTTGTTTTGCTATTACCCTTAGACAGCAGTATGGCACCAAAACGTAAAGTATCTGCGAGTGATAGTGAAGAGAAGAAAAGTCGTAAGGTTATAACATTAGCCGAAAAAATAAAGATTCTAGATAAGTTGAGTGGTGGTATGAACATAACATCACTTGGCCGCGAGTATCACGTGAATGAGTCTACCATACGCACCATTCGAAAGAGTGAAGGAAAGATGCGTACTATTTTCATTTAATATATTTTTATTTATCATCATTATGATTTTATTATGTTTTTATTTCATATACAATATAGGTATGGAAATTCATTTATGTGTGAATAAAAAATCTACGTATCTAAGTATTAATGGGAGACTTTACGCGGCCGCGTTCACGTATCCCCATTTATCCCATAAGGTATTAAGTTTGTCATCGCGGATTTTCCTAACGCGCCGTTCTCGAGGAACCTAACCCCCACGTTGGACAAGGGTTACTATATATATATATAGTATATATATATATATATATATATATATATATATATATATATATATATATATATATATATATATATATATATAAAGATATACGAGTATATCCCTGCAGTATGCTACTGAATTCTTATAATATAATACTCGTATGTGCTACAATTCAAATTGAGCAGACATTTGAAATGAAAATGAAAATGAAAAGCTTTATTGGCAGACTATAGTCCATATGACAAATATTATTAATACAATGACAGTTCACATACTAAGGATAGAAATATATACAATTGATTAGAAATAATACTGTAATGTCGAAGTTAAGTGGAGCTACCGACAGACGTTTTCGTACCAAGAAGTCCATAGCTTAGAGGATAAATGGCAGGACTCATGGATAGCTTGGATAATCGGGTTGGTTGATTTTTTAATTCTTTGCATTAGACTCTACTGAGCACGTCTTGTTACCTCCGAGAAGCTCGGGACATTGCGGGTAGCAAACATTTGCGAAGCTGAGCATCTCGGGGGTAATTTATGTAAGAGTCTAAAAGACCTGTTGTACAGCAAATTTAGGGTTCTGCCAGAACCTTTTTTATAATTCACCCAGAGTTGTTGTCCGTATATATTACTGCAGAAAGTACGAAAAAGAGTGTCTTTAGCTTCACTTGTGCAAAATCGAAAGTTCCTTATGGTCATATTCGCTTTAGTACAAAAGCTTCGAGATTGTTTCCTTATATCTGAGTCATCACTCAAGGAGCTGGTAATAGTTTGACCCAAATACTTAAACTCTTGAACTTCCTCAATTACTTCACCATTCATTTTAAACCTTATATCAGCTGGCTGATTACAGCTTTTAGGATGAAATTGCATAACCTTAGTTTTTGTAACATTAAAAAAAATCATGTTTCTGCGAATACACTTCGCAGACTTTTAGTAGCCAATTCAGATCTTTAACAGAGAGACTTATTAACACCATATCATCGGCATAAACTAAGTTATTTATCCTTGTGTTATATATACAACATCCCACTGTTGCCTCATTAAGTGAAGCAATTAATCCGTCAATATATACATTAAACAGCATAGGGGAGAGCTAGGAGCCTTGTCTCACCCCGCAAGAGGAGCCTAAACACTCGGATAGTACATTGCCCCACCTAACAGTGAAAGATTGGTGGGAATACCAAAATTTCAATACGTTTAATATGTATATGGGAACCTTCCTGTCTTCTAGTTTTTCAAATAAAATATTGTGGTTCACCCTATCATATGCCTTATTTATATCTAGGAAACAGCGATAAATAGTTGAATTACTGTCAATATATTTAGATATTGTTTCTTTAAGTACATAGATACACAGGTCATTTGAGTGAGCCCTTTTAAAACCAAACTGATTAGGAGATGTCCATAGGAAATCATTTAATCGGAGTAACAAGAATTTTTCTAGTAGTTTCGAGAAGCAGGAAGCGACAGCAATAGGCCTGTAATTATTGCTGGACAGAATGTCTCCATACTTATTTTTGGCCAGGGGCAAGATACATACGCTCATGAACTCTGCAGGGATATAGCTATGAGCAAGCATGGCTGATAGGAGCAATGATATATGCAGACAGGGGATCCGACAAAACCCCCACACGAAAAAAACCCACCGACAAAACCCCCGGCGACAAAACACCCACCGAAAAAAACCCCAGCGACAAAACCAGGGCCCCCAGCCTTCGTTAGGTAGCCTTATAATCGTTTTTCTTTTTCCTTGTGGGTTTGCAGCATATATTATATATATATATTGACGATTGGTTAGGTTAAGTCGTAATATTTTCGTTCCATCCATAAACCAAATATCGGACTTACCTAAATGTTGCATACATTCTTCTGTAGCAAACACAATGACTCGATTCCTGGCTTCAATGCCACTATCGTGAATAAGAAAAGGTTTAGTATTTTCTCTACCAGTCATAGCCCAATCACCTGAGATTTGTAAATCATTTAAAGATACTGGATCCTTACTTAGGTCGTCCTTCCTGACGCTTTCTTTGAACATTTCTTTTTACTGTACTTAATTTTCCCATAGCAAGTCTTCCTTCTTGAGTCATGCTTTCCAATGAATCCGCGACAACGCGACTAGTATTTCCTTTGTTTGATTTGGCCTGTTGATAGTGGGGGTTTTGTCACATTACCCTATTTCGGGGGTTTTGTCGCCGGGGGTTTTGTCGGTGTTTTTTTTCCTTGTGGGTTTTTGTCGTACATTCATGCAGACATACTACGTCATTGGCATATTTTAAGTGCTCATTCGATAAGTCATCTACCCCTGACGCAGAACCAGTCTTTAACTCTTTAATTAACCTCTTTACTTCAGAAAATGATATCAAAGTATTTTCCCTTGTCCCTCCCACAGTCGTTTCGCTGCAATCTATCTTAAGATTATCCCTACTCACACTGTTTAGAATGTTAGAGGAGTGGTTTTTCCACAGCTTTGCAATTTTATTCTTAGCTTCTCGGCGAAGATTGCAAATAATAAACATACATACAGTAGAATGAACTGTTGTAGGAAGCAATAAAGCAAAATATAAATCAGCTTCATATACTAACGAAGACAAAACTACGTGAAAAATCGGAAAAATATGAATTTTGTCTATAAATACGAATAAATAGGAACGATCTACAAAAACAGGAAAAAATAGGAATATACAAATTGCGAAATATAACTTACATTTAGATGTTAATGTCGTCATGTTCCATAGTTTATATTTACTTAGTTCTGACGTGGACACGATTTTTGCATCCGGTTATAGATTTCTTTAACTTTTTGCGAAATATCACTTTAAGGATTTGTCCGCCCTCTGGTACCATTAGAACAAAACTTGTTTAAATTTCACGGAAGTAAAAGTTGCATGTGACCCATCCACTGCTTTCTGCAATTGATTCTTAAAAATGGAATGATAAAAGACGTTTTTTTTATTTCGTTTACCTCTCTTTGCTCGCTCGCTGACAGCGGGCATTTTTTTTTATGCAGGAAGGAGGGGCCAAGGGCAAATGGCCGCAAAAAGCGCCCCTCTCATAGAAAAAGAAGAGAGCCAAAATCAAGGTCCAGGGTTTTCGACATGCCTAGACACTCTGCGTTTGAAAGATGGGAGGTCATAGATGGGAGGAAAGATGGATTGAGAAAGATTGTTCCAGAGTTGACCGGTTGAGTAGATCAAAGACTGAAAATACAGATTAACCCTTGCATTAGGTAGTTGGACAGGAAAGGAATGAGAAAGTGTAGAAAGTCTGGTACTGCGTACGCTCCTTAAAGGAGGAGGCATGCAGTTAGAGAGTTCAGAAGAGCAATGTCCGTTATAATAGCGAGAGTAAAGAGAGAGTGAGGCAATACTGCAGCGAAGCGAGAGATTGAAGACAATCAGTAAGAGGCGGGAATTGATGAAATGAAAAGCCTTTGATTCCACCCGGTCAAGTACGGCTTCACCGGGTGCCCCTCTATGGCATACTCCATACAGGGGCGAACAAGACCCCTGTACAGAGACAGCAACTGAGTGGGGGTGAAGAAACCGCGGAGGCGGTACAGCACACCAAACCTTTTAGAAGCTGTTTTAGAAAGAGAGTATATTTGATCTTTCAGCGAAAGATCGTAAGAAAGGGAAACGCCAAGAATGTTAAGAGAAGAGGAAGGATTGAGCTGTGTTGTTGAAGGTAAGGGGATAGTTGTGTAGAAGATTGTGACGAGTAGACAGATGGAGGAACTGAGTTTTTGAGGCATTGAAAGCCACAAGGTTTTCTCTGCCCCAATCAGATATAGCAGAAAGATCAGAGGTCAGGTGTCCCATAGCCATCCAGGCCCGTTCTACGCGAATCATGAAGTGACTGCTGTGAGGGACACTTTGGGAAGCGGGTGGAGAAGTGAAGAGTGGAATCATCGGCATAGAAGTGAATAGGACAGGAAGTGCGAATTAAAAGATCATTAATAAATAAAAGGAAAAGAGTAGGTGACAGGACAGAACCCTTAGGAACACCACTGTTTGTAGCTTTAGGAGAAGAACAGTAGCCATCTACAACTGCAGCTATAGATCGGCCAGAAAGGAAATTAGAGATGAAGGCACAGATAGAAGGATAGAAACCGAAGGAGGACAGTTTGGAAATTAAAGATTTGTGCCAGACTCTGTCAAAAGCTTTTGATATGTCCAGCGCAATAGCAAAAGTTTCACCAAAATCCCAAAACGAGGATGATCAAGAGCCAGAGAGATATGCAAGAAGATCGCCAGTAGAACGTCCCTTCCGGAATCCATACTGACGATCTGAAAGAAGATTGTGAGAAGAAAGGTGTTTAAGAATCTTCCTATTAAGGATAGATTCAAAAAGTTTGGAAAGGGAAGAAATCAAAGCAATTGGACGATAGTTGGAGGGTTGAGAGCGGTCACCCTTCCTTGGGACAGGCTGAATGAAAGCGAACTTTCAGCAGGAAGGAAAAGCACCAGATGAAAGACAACGACGAAAGAGTTTGCCTAGGTAGTGTGTCAGCACAGAAGCACAGTTCTTAAGAACGACAGGAGGAACACCATCAGGACCATACGCCTTCCTAGAGTTGAGGCCAGATAGGGCAGAAAAAACATCTTTAGTAGAGATTCTAATTTCAGACATAATAAAGCCAGAGGGGAGATGAGATGAACTGTAAGCGAAAGTTTGAGCGAAGAGTTCAGTTTTGTCAGGATAAGAGACGGCAACTGTGCCGTCGAAATGGAAAAGAGGAGGGAAAGAAGAGGAAGTAAAGTTGTTGAAGAGGTTCTTAGCTAAATGCCAGAAAGATCGAGAAGAATTAGAATTGGATAGATTTTCACATTTTTGTCGGATGAAGGAATTTTTGGTGAGTCGAATAACAGATTTTGCACGATTCCGGGCAGAGATATAAGCTGAGTGAGATTCAGGAGTTGGATGGCGACGATAACTTCTGAAGGCCTCCTCTTTGTTGCGGATGGCATTAGAACAAGTAAAGTTAAACGAAGGGTTTTTTGCATTTGAAGTAAGAATAGAATTTGAATTTTTCATCTTTAAGTACCATTTGAAAACCTTTTTAGTACCAACAGCAGGACACGTGCCACTCATTGAAAAAATTACTGGTCTAATTGGTTGACGAACTCATCAAATATGATGCTATGACGGTCTGTGTTAATAGCTCTTTGGGAAAAAACTGGTCCAGTAAGACTTGTTGCACTTACTATACATACACCACGCATCAGTTTTCCTACGCAGACCATGAAGGTTCTCATGGCTGTGCAGAAAGGGGTGGGGTGGCCACAGGGGCTTGAGCTCCTGCCTTTTTCCCTCCATGACTCAGAAGTACCCTTTTTTCAGTAACTTTTTTATGTATATGAATACAGTAAACTTTTTTATCCAGCCTTAGTATGGTGAGAAAAGAAATTAGGCTTTATTGTCAAGGGCTATTAATTTAAGTTCGAGAGTCCGAAAATTTGGCCCCGGAAACGCATCTCCCATTATAACACTAAGTATATGGGAAAAATGTGTCCCACTTACAACACTTAAGTACTTATCAACGCAACATATTAGAATTTCATGTTTTATATTTACACTTAGTATTTAAGTATTGGCGACTGACGTTAAGTATTGACCGGACTGCACTCTCTCGGATTACTAACCTCGAGTCTCTTCTACCAACTAATTGGAATCTATTACGAAAATAGTACAGACAAAATTTTGAGTTCCCTACATTGCCTAACAGTCCCATCAAAATGGAAAGACGCGCAAAATGAAGCTGTTAAAGCTGTTCACACCGTCTGCGAATTCTGTGGTGTTTGAGGAAGAACATGGCAAACTTTTGACTGAACTTAAGGTGTTTTACTCAGCATAGCCAAGTTCTAAAAATGACGCCAAGTCAATGCTCAAATGCATGAAGGAAAACATCCTCAGTATTGTCTTTCCTACTCTGAGTTGATCAAGATCTACGCTGTTCTTCCTGTATATACTGCCACAGTGGAACGCTCTTTTTCTGAACTAAAGCTAGTCAAATCAAAGCTTCGCAACTTTCCAAGGAAGACAGGCTGTCAAATCTCATGCTGCTAGACACAGAAAAGGACATTCCTATTAATCATAATGAGGTTATTAAACATCTTTAAGAGCATGCCCCAAAGGAAGTTACTGTTGTAAAAATTTTAGTAAGTGCATCTTTTTTCTCTACAGAAAATTAGAACAGTATTTGAAATTCCCTGGTATCGAGCACTCTTCCAAGTGTGAAACAATGGTTTCAGTTTTGCAGATTATTTTTACTATATAATGCTGAGATGTAAGTATTCAAGCACATGGCATAACTGTAGTGAATTATTTGTTAAAAAAAGTTGGTCAATGAAATTATGCTGTTTTCTTCTGTTTTTGTAACACATTGATTGGACAGCGAGGAGGAAGGGTAAGAGAGATACAGTGATAGAGAGAGTTGAGGAGGGAGTCAGCAAAAAATCTGCACAACGTTTTAAGTGTTTCTGGAAGAAGGGTAGTGCTTATCTCGTAATATACATGTTCAATGTTGCTTGAATCACTTAGCATTCATGTTTTTGTATTGTGATTGTTAAAAGCAGAAAAGCTCTGCACTTTAGTAAACGATAATCATTCTTTTTTTTTTGTTATAATTTTTGTCAATAAAATATGATTATACTTTTATTGTTTATTGCACCTTCATTTAACTAACATCTTAAAGAAATCCAGGGGTTTCCCTATATTTAGTAAGTAACTTGTATAACTAATCTGTAATGTGAAAAAATCTGAAAAACACAATAAAATTACTAGTTCTACATTAAAACTCCTCTCTCAAGACACCACAATGTACCACCTGACTGTGAAATTATTCCGCAACCCCAAAGAGGCGCCATTTTTTGGCCTTGAGCCCCTGCCCCTTAAATGTTCTCTGCACGGCACTGAAGGTTCTCATTTGCCCATATTCTTGTGTTTTGGAAATTGTCGTATTAAATTATAGGAATCCATACTGCTTCACAACAAAAAATGAATGAGCGATCAAAGACAATATCATAAATAAATGCTTGAAACGATTCGCACTTCTTTCAGTTTTGTTTCATTCGTGCTTCAAACAACGACACATATGAGTTAAGCCAGTTCACGTGAAATTACTGAAAATTCGTGTGAGAAATAAAAGCTGAAAGGAATTAAAACAGTAACGTGAAATATTTATTTAATTTCAGTTTTTATTTCCTAGGAAGCTCTTCTTTTTTAAAATTTCTCGAGTTAAATGTCATCTATTGTATACTGTAGTGTCTCTTTAAATTATTTTAGTTTTATAGTTTCCTATTTATTTAGTGTCCACGCAGATAAAGAGTTTTTGTACCTCAAAACGCCGGATTCAAGACTGTTGTACGCACTCTTTGGTCTTTCTAATTACTGCTTTTACGTATACGTAGTCATTGGCGGCTCCAGGGGGGGGGCAAAGGGGCCATGCACCCGAAAAGCTGATAAAGGTGGGGCTAACACCACTTTTGACCCCCAAAGGCCACGTAAAATATTTTCCCTTACCCTTTCCTTTTTCCTTCATGTTACGTACAGAAGTGCTTTAAGTATCTACCTGCTTTTTTTCTATTTACCTGAAATACGTACATTGGTCACTTACTTGTGTTTGCGTGGATGTCTTTATGCCCCAATATTTTAGAACATTTCTCGCGAATCTAGCGATTTTCAGCTTTATTAGGATGGATCTAGTGATACTTGACAATTCTGACCTGAAATACTGTTGAATATTTTCACTGTGTCTAGTCAGATTTATCCCTAATCGGCTTCTCTTTGTCATGACGCAAATCCCCTGTGCCTTGTTTGTTTGTTTGTTGTACTACATCATGGCTTCCACTTTTATTGAGTGTCTATTCTTGCCATGGTCCGTAGGATAACGAAGTAGGCATTAGAGAATGGAGGCAGGAGTAAGGAAGGAAGAGACTTTCAGTGATGGCAGGCGCTGCTCACAGTAACAATCAGCCCTGTGTTAAGGGTTGGGAAACGATAGGAAGGTAAATAAAGATATTTTATTTATGAAAGATTTTTTGTGCAGAAATTTTGCCAAGGCTCTCAAATTTAGGATGTATGATAAATGCAAAACTTCACTTTCTTACGTGGAGGTCGAAATGTGACAATAAAACCCACACTAATAGACGAAGTTTATTTCCATAACAATTTCGATACCCACTGGCATCCTCTTCGGGTGGATACAGAAAAACGAATGAACAAAAGTGAGTAAGGAAACAATTCAGGAAAGGTAAGGAACATTAATGAATTAAGAAATTTACACCTACGGTAGGTTAGATCCCGTTCACCCGACATCGGAAGGGATTTTTTGACCAAGAATTTCATTAAAGGGTCCAGCTTATAAGTACCTTTACACAAATTAAAATTATCTTCTTGTTCTATACATACAGATTCTATTATTTTTCTTTGAATAACTTTGCAAAACAAGAGAAAGCTGGTGTCTACAGCATTCCCTGTAAAAATTGTGATTTAGTATATGTAGGAGAAACTGGAAGAAATATTGAAACTCGTATTAAAGAACATAAATATGCCTTCAGATGTTGTAACACTAATAATGCAATTTTTTATCACGCCAGCCAAAATAATCATGCCATAGATTGGGAATCAAGTAAGTTACTTTATAAATGTAATAATTATGTCAAAAGAAAAGTAATAGAATCTGTATGTATAGAACAAGAAGATAATTTTAATTTGTGCGAAGGTACAGTACTTATAAGCTGGACCCTTTAATGAGATTCCTGGTCAAAAAATCCCTTCCGGTGTCGGGTGAACGGGATCTAACCTAGGTGTTAATTTCTTAATGGTCTCTGGCCTTCTAGAATGTTCCTTACCTTTTCTGGATTGTTTCCTTACTCACTTTTGTTCATTCACTTTTCTGTATCCACCCGAAGGATGCCAGTGGGCATCGAAATTGTTGTGGAAATAAACTCCGTCTATTAGTGTGGGTTTTATTGTCACTTTAGGATGTATGCATCCATCGCATTTCTTTAATGATGAAAAGGTTTTTTAAATGGTGGAAGAAGAAACAGCTGAATGCAATTTAAACATTGCTTTTGGAACACCATAATATACAAAAGACAGGATCTATTCTACCAACCCTAAGACATTTGAAGACCTAAAGACCAAAGTCAAACATATGTGTAAGGTTAAATATTGTATTAGCAAAATTGGCGATTATACTGAACATGTTTAATTAAGGTTAATAAACTATGGTTTACGTACCTATTGCGTTTGTCTGTCTAGATTCTTTTTTTTAACTTAAAACATTTATTTAGAAATAGAGGCAATTTTTGGGCCACCTGGTATATATATATATATATATATATAT
Organism: Bathynomus jamesi; assembly: GCA_023014485.1. Taxonomy (NCBI): domain Eukaryota; kingdom Metazoa; phylum Arthropoda; class Malacostraca; order Isopoda; family Cirolanidae; genus Bathynomus; species Bathynomus jamesi. Next base: position 672,574 of record JAJOZX010000589.1, read on the forward strand.
GTATATATACACACAGGGTGATTCAAAAGTCAGGTTACGTAGGGAAATACTGTATTATGTAATGATACAGGGGAATAGTCACATCACATGTTAGATATGGCTATTTAGAAATAGAGGCAATTTTTGGGCCACCTGGTATATATATATATACACACACATATATATACACACAGGGTGATTCAAAAGTCAGGTTACGTAGGGAAATACTGTATTATATAATGATACAGGGGAATAGTCACATCACATGTTAGATATGGCCACCGTTAACGGCAATGCACTTGTGCAGCCAGTTAGGAATATCACATCAATGCGCTCCTCCTTCAATAACATCTCATAACTCATTTACCTGCAAAGAAACAGAAAAGCCCTATGTAACCTGACTTCTGAATCACCCTGTATATATACACACGAGGGTGGGCTGAAAAGTAATGCCGCCACTCAAATAAATTTTAAACGAGTTGAAGGATTTTATTGAAAGAAAAGCAGATATAATTCTTCGAAACGATACATTTACTTTTCTATAAAATCACCCTCTACCGCGATACATTTACGCCAACGATAAATGAGTTTTTGAAATCTATCCCGTTAAAACTCGGAGCTTTGATACGAAACCAAACTTTCACATCGGTCTTAACTTCTTCGTCACACTCGTAGCGATTTCCACGGAGATGTTCATTAAGTTTAAGAAAGAGGTGAAAATCGCATGGTGCTAAATCGGGGCTATATGGTGGATGCGGCAAGACGGTGAATTGCAGCTCCTCAATTGCTTCTCGTGTTTGAACACTGGTGTGAAGCCGTGCGTTGTCATGGTGAACAATGACTGCGTTGTTGTGGGTGCGAGCCCTCCTGATCCGTTTTTTCAACTTCTTCAGAGCTTCAGTATAACGTGCGAACTTCATTGTTGTCCCTCTTTCCATAAAGTCTTCGAGAACAACACCATTGATATCCCAAAAAACAATCATCATCACTTTTTCAGTCGATTTTTGAACTTTGAATTTTTTCGGTTGCAGGGAATTTTTGTGCCGATATTCCATGGATTCCGTTTATTTTCAGGGTCATAATGGTGGACCCACGTCTCGTCTCCTGTCACACTGCTGTGCAGAAATTCATCTTCATTTCCGAAGCGCTGCAGATTTTCTTGGCAAATGCGTAGTCTCTCAGTTTTTATCTCGGCAGTGAGCATGCGAGGCACCCATCTGGCGCAGACCTTTCGGTAACCGAGAATACTGATAATGTGTCCCACTCGCTCTTTGGAGATATGGAGCATTGCAGCAATTTCATTTTGTTTAATGCGACGATTTCCACGAATCAGTGTGTCAACGTAGTTCCGATGAGACTCGTCGGTTGCCGTTACAGGCCTTCCATTTCGCGGTTTGTCTCGCAAATCTTCTTGCCCTGCTTCTCCTTTACACTGCCTCGCCCAACGTGGAACAGTGCTCACATCAACCCAGTGTTTGCCGTACACAGCTTGCATTCGCCGATGAATGTCTATGGGGAGCAACACTTTGCGCGGTCAAAAATTCAATTACGGCAAGTTGCTTGAAGCGAACGTCTTTACTCCTTTCCATTGTAATCGATACTGAACCAACGTGTAGAATGAATGTAGGCTATATTAGGCTATAACACAAAACCGGTTTTATCTGGTTACCTCTACACAATCTGGAATGGGGTGGAGAGATCAAGTTACAACACAAAACCGGTTTTATCTGGCTATCTCTACACAATCCAGAATTATTCAAGTGGAGGCATTACTTTTCAGCCCACCCTCGTATATATATATATATATATATATATATATATATAAATAAACGAACAACAAATTAAAATGGCGCAACAATTAGCGAGAATCAAAAACAAGTTACAATGTATATTAGATTAAAAGATTAAAAGTTAAATGATATAAAGAATAAAGGTATGGATAATAAGTAAAATATAAAATGGTTTAGGTAGAACAGAATTGTAAAATTACTTACAATTAGCGAAAATTAAAAGCAAGTTACAATATGTATTAAATTAAAAGATTAAAAGTTAAATGATATGAAGTATAAAAGTATGGATGAAAAGTAAAATATAAAATGGTTTAAGTGAAACAGAATTGTAAAATTTCTTACCAGATTGTAATGAGACTAATTATACAGAAGGTTGGGAATGGTTGCCTGTTGAAAGAATTCCATTGGGACGATGGAGTCGGGCGGAGTGATAGTGGATTTCTTTTGAAAGTTTATTTGGCAATGTTTAAATTGAAAGCGGAACTGTAATCGTTGAGGGTTGGCTGGATACTAAGGATGTAAAGGGACTCAAGTATGCGGAGGTCGATTAGTTGGTTGGCTGAGTTGATAATTTTGAAATTGGAGGAAAGTAACGGGTGGTTGTGGAGGTGGCAGTGATCCCTTATTGCAGATTTGGAGGGTTTGTTCAGGGGCTGTGAAGTTCTTGTAGAGATCCCACGATGCTCGTCCACTCTTGTTTGATATTGGCGGATGGTACTGCCAATATAGTTCGCTTTGCAGCGAACACAATCAAAAGCGTAGATAGTGGACGAAGCAAGTGGCTGGGGTGTTTTTTCTTTATGGTTGAGGTAGGATTTGATACTATTGTTGTTGGTAAAAGCGAAATGAAATTTAATTTGGGGGTAAAGCGGCGTGAGTAAGAGACGGAGTTCTGAGAGTATTTTATGGCTAATATGGTCATAATAAGGGAATGAAAAATATTGTACGTCTTTTTTAACAGTAGGAATTTTAAGGGGGGTTGATAGATATTATTAAGAAAATTTCTGGTTAAAGACTGTAACAGATGTTTTGGGAAAGAGTTATTAATGCTGAAGTTAAGGATTAACTCTATTTCATGGTGAAAAGATAAGTACGAGGAGCAAAGATGGTAGGCACGGTGGATTAAAATTTTAATACTGTTTATTTTATATAGCAAAGGGATGTGGCTTAGGAAATTAGTACCCAGGCCTGTGTACGTGGGTTTTCGATATATAGAAGTGCTAAATTTATTGTTTTGTTTAGTTATTGTAATATCTAGGAAGGGAAGGGTGTTGTTGGATTCGTCTTCTTTGGTGAACTTAATGTTTTTATGTTGGGAATTAAGGTAGTTAAGAAAAAGGGGGGCGTGGTTGGCATTGTGAAAAAGGAGAAAGGTGTCATCAACGTATCTTTTATATAGGCGTGGTTTATAATGAGTGGGGCAATGAAGTAGCCAGTTATTTTCGTGATGGCTGAGGAAGATGTTCGCTAGAGTGGCACTTAAGGGGGATCCCATAGCTAATGAGTCGGTTTGTTGATAAAGTTGTTGGTTAAAGAAAAAATAGGTGTCTGAGGCGGCGAGCGTAAGCAGTTTGGTAAATTCATGTTTTGTCAGATTCAAAACTGTGTTCGGATTGTTGGCGAAAAGGCTATTAATGCAGATATCGATGGCTTCTTTAATTGGAACATTGGTGTAGAGAGATACTATATCGAAACTGTGCATATGAAGGTTATTTGAATTATTTATGGTCCATATTTCTTTAGCGAATTCGTAGGAGTTGGTGACGGAATATTCATTTTGGGTTAGGGGGGTTAACGTGGGAATTAGGAATTTTGCTAGTTTGTAATTGTGGGTAGTATAGGCCGAAAGGATGGGTCTAATGGGTAAGTTGGGTTTATGTATTTTAGGGAGGCCATAGAGAGTACCTGGGGATGAACCGGAAGAACGTACTTGGTTATAAGTGCTTTCTGAAATTTTGTTCTGATCATATAGTTTTTTGAGGAAACGGTTGATTTTATCTTCAAGTTTTAGGGAAAGGGTTAAAGGATTATCGTTAATCTTTTTAAATTTGGTGGAATCGTTAAGAACGTTGTTAACCTTATTAATATAATCTGGTTTATTAAGAAGGACGGTGCCTTTACCTTTGTCGGGGCGTGAAATGATAATGGAGTCGTCTTTAGATAGTTCTTTAAGGCAAAAGAGGTCTTTTTTATTAATAAGGGGGGAAAAAACTTTATGAGGTTTAAAACTATAAAAATGTTTATTAGCGATATGGGTGAGTGAGGACTTTAAAAGCGGAAGTTTTGACTCGTCAACTATTGGGAATTTTTTTAAACTATGAAAGAGTTTTTCGAAAGATAAAAAGTGCTTAAAATAATTTATCTTAAAATTTGGCAGTTTAAAATCTAGGCTTAAGGATAGGAGTCGTTTTTCATTAGTACTTAAGGTTCTATTAGAAAAGTTGAAAATGGTTTGATCAGGATTTAGGGGCTGAAGGTTAGAGTTTAAGCCTAATAGGTTTAATTTTCTATTGTGTCGTTGTTGAATCTGTTTCCGGTAGATATTGACATCTTTGATAGTTTGATTTTTTAACATTAAATAGTCGATGAGACTTACAGATTCTTTTAATTGAGTTAAGAGAGTATTATATTTAACAAGAAGTCTTTTACTATTGGAATGCTTAAATTTAATTTCTTTACTCAACAATTTGCACTGGAACGATTTGTATATATTGGAGTTGTAGAGGCGTTTATTGTAGAGCTTGAATTTAATAAATTTGGGAATGGAATTATAACTCTTACAGACATTTAGAAAGTGAAGGTCGCAGTTTGTTTTCGTCCATTTTCGGTAAATGTTCTTGGAATCTTTGTACTTCTTCAGCGTGGCTCGGTCGTATCTTTCTATGATAACTTGGTTGAATGGTTTGTTCTTAGGGAAGCGTAACTTAGCGAGGAATAGGAGCACGAAAAGATGGTACATGTTTATTGACAGACGTTTCGGAAAAATTCAATTTCCATCATCAGTGCTAAAAATTTTAAAACAAGTAAAAATAAATACAGTAAGTGTGTGTGTGTGTGTGTATATTAGATTATTTTATTTGCGTTAAATTTGCCCCTCCCCACCCCCAAACATGGGGGCTAGATCCGCCAATGTACGTAGGTTCTAGAACCCAAACAATTGATTTCAAATAAAGCTTCTATTTAAAGATATTTGACGTTTCAATAACGTATTTCCTGTGTTCTGACGAGCGCATCGAAGGTAAAAATATCCGCTGAAGAATCATTTTTAAATATTTTTGGTTCGCTTCCGACTGAATTGTTCATTCTGACGAAGATCAAGATTGTCACTCCACCTTAGACCTACAGTTTAACGTGGAATCCGAACCACGCCCCACCAGCAGCCCAGCGTCTTAACCACTAGGCCACCCAGGGTACCCATTTATCTACCAACCACTTCCTTTTTTTTTATTGTGTAGAACAGCGGTTCTTAACCTTTTTCGTGTCATTTCCCCCTTCGACCAGCTCGCCCTACCCGATTTCCCCCTCCATTAGGATACGGAAGAAAGTAGCCTCGAAGACAAAATTTAATAACATTAGCAGGCTTATAATGCACATTAATTATATGATCACCAAACAAAATTCTGCCGTAAATCAAGAAACGCTAGTGTAGAAGGATGAACAGCTGGGTTTTGCTGCGTGCCGGCTGCCATCACCGGGTCTCGATCCCGGAGCCGATGGATTCGTAGTCAGTGACGCTAACCCCTACACCACCGAGGCGCATAATTTAATTTGTAAAGAAAAACTTACCACATTTAAAGATTCTTAACTTACATGAAAATTGAAATATTTTCCAACCACGAATTAACTGAAAACTTTTTTAATTAAACGTCGATTTCAGATGGTCACTTCTTCAATCTAATAAATTTTGGAAACACCTGTAGATTCACTTATTTTTCTTTGACTCAGTCCCTCACCATGCAAATGTATGATTTTATATCTAATCTCATCAGAAATTGTACTTTTTGTCATTTCTTAAGCCTGTGAAAGAAAAAAAACAGCATGAATTAGGATTATAATGAGAAACGTTTTGGATAAATTTGTTTTTCAGAATTTAAGTGAATATGTCAATACTTTTAGTTGTAAATACTGATATAACAATAGCTTAGGAGCATTTACTGCAGATCCATCATCAATAGTTCGCTAGATCTTTAAACACATGCGTTATAAGTAATATACTAAATCAACCCTCAAGTCCAATTTATGCAAACTAGAGGGTCATCCAGCTAATACAACTTTATACACTTAAGTAATAACGTAGTTATACGTTAATATGAACCAGAGGTTCTAGTTAATGTGTATTTTAGTGTCAAAACCAATTTTCATACGACAGATTATAGTTATCAGATTGACAGTAGACTCATATTTTTGCACGGTACTGTGTATATATATATATATATGGGAATGAACTCAGAATGGTTCCCTGAGGTTTTTTATGATACACACAGACCGTGCGTGGAACAAGGAACTCTTCTACGATAATAATTAAATCCACTATAGTCCGAATAAGTAATGACAAATGACAAAAGAAAAACCAAATTATTTGTCATTTACTATTACTTATTCGGACTGTAGTGGATTTAATTCCCTGAAATCTCCCTCCACACAATCTCTCCATCTTCTTCTTGGCCTGCCTCTCCTCCTTCTCCCTTCCACCTCCATGTCCATAACCCTCTTCCCTACATAATTTTCCTCCCTTCTCATCACATGGCCGTACCATTGTAGCCTTCTCTCTTGAACTTTCTTTGATATTTCCACCACTTTAGTCGTTCCTCTAATCCTTTCATTTCTAATCCTATCCAACCTCGTAACTCCACACATCCATCTCAACATCCTCATTTCTGTTACCTCCAACTTCTTCTCCTGGGCCTTTTTGATGGGCCAGGCCTCCGCTCCGTACAACATCGCGGGTCTCACCACCGTTTTATACACCTTTCCCTTCACTCTTGCGCTGATCTTTTTGTCACATAACACACCCGAAGCATTCTTCCAATTTCTCCATCCTGCTTGGATTCTATGGTTAATTTCAGAGTCGAGCGTACGGTCTGATGCCATATGGGAACCTAAATATTTAAAAGTGTTTACCCTTTGGACCTTTTAAGCTTCTCGCCGAGTAGTGTTACATCCCCGATTCCCTCTTCTCCATTAAAAACCATATACTCCGTCTTCTTTCGACTGATCTTAAGCACTCTATCCTCCATCGCCCTTCTCCATCGTTCCAATTTCTGCTCTACTCCTTCTCTGGTGGTGTCTATGAGGGCTATATCATCTGCAAATAACATGTCCCAAGGGGCTGGTACGATGAAACCCTGCCCCAATACACCCATTATTAGGTCGAAGATGTACGGACTTAGAGACGAGCCTTGATGTAATCCCACTTTCACAGTAAATTTTTCCGTCAGTCCAACGCATGTTCTTACTTGCGTCCTTGCTCCTTCGTACATATCCTTCACTAACCTTACATACTTCTCCGACACATCCTTTTCCCTCATGCACCTCCACACCTCCTCTCTTGGTACTCTGTCATATGCCTTTTCAAGGTCTATAAAAACCAGGTGTAGCTTTCTCTGTTTTTCTCCAAACTTTTCCAACATTTGTAGAACAATAAAGATGGCATCAGTTGTCCCTCTTCCAGGCATAAAACCAAACTGCTGTTCACCAATCTCCTTCTCTGGTGGTGTCTATGAGGGCTATATCATCTGCAAATAACATGTCCCAAGGGGCTGGTACGATGAAACCCTGCCCCAATACACCCATTATTAGGTCGAAGATGTACGGACTTAGAGACGAGCCTTGATGTAATCCCACTTTCACAGTAAATTTTTCCGTCAGTCCAACGCATGTTCTTACTTGCGTCCTTGCTCCTTCGTACATATCCTTCACTAACCTTACATACTTCTCCGACACATCCTTTTCCCTCATGCACCTCCACACCTCCTCTCTTGGTACTCTGTCATATGCCTTTTCAAGGTCTATAAAAACCAGGTGTAGCTTTCTCTGTTTTTCTCCAAACTTTTCCAACATTTGTAGAACAATAAAGATGGCATCAGTTGTCCCTCTTCCAGGCATAAAACCAAACTGCTGTTCACCAATCTCTGTTTCATATCTTATTCTCTTTTCTATAACTCTTTCCCATATTTTCATTGTGTGTGACATCAGCTTTATACCACGATAGTTTCCACAATCTTGGATGTCACCATTTTCTTTGTATATTGGTACGATTACACTGTCCCTCCACGCGTCTGGCATCTTTCCCTGATCGTAAACCTTCCTCAGTAGATCCCACAAGACATTTCCTCCGTCCTCCCCCAAGCTTTTCCACACTTCTCCTGGTATTTCATCCGGTCCTGTCACCTTTCCACTCTTCATCTTCTTTAAGGCTCTCTTCACCTCTTCCCTACTAATCCCTGGTGTATCCCTCTCATTCGCAGTCCCTTCTCCAAAAACTCTTCTCTCGTTTTCCTCGTTTAACAGTTTTTCAAAATACACTTTCCACCTATTCTTTATTTCAGTCTCATCGCTCAGTACACGTCCTTCTCCATCTTTAATCTGTTTTATTTGTGTTTGGTCTTTAGTCGCTCTATTCCTCCTTTTCGCCAGCCCATATATCTTTTTCTCTCCCACCGGTGTTTCCAACTCTTCATAAATTTCATTTAATACGCTCGCCTTTGCCTGTGCGACTGCCTTCTTCGCTTCCTTGTTGGCTGTTTTTGTTGCCACTTTATCCTCTTCGCTGCCCGATGAATCCGACTTTTTCTTCGCTTCTTTTTTCTTCTTTACTTTCTCCTGCACTTCCTGATTCCACCACCACGACTCTTTATCTTGAGGAGCTCCCTTCCCAGATGTTTTTCCAAGGAGTTCCTCCCCTACACGTCTAATGATTTTACTATTTTCCTCCCACCATTCATTTGCATTTTCCTTAGGTATTATCTCGCTCATCACACGTTCTTTAAACTGAGTTTTCAGATGTTCATCTTTCAATTTCCACCATTTGATTTTTGGCATTCCTTGTTGTTTCCCTCTCTTAGTACCCTTAACCTCGCAATCCAGAACTACAGTACAAGCCGGTGTTGGGCTGATACACTTTCTCCTTTTATCACCTTACAATTTTTCACCTCTCCTAGATGGTTCCTTCTGCATAGGAGAAAATCAATTTGACTCTCTCTTCCTCCGCTTTTGTAGGTGATGTACTGGTCGGCCGTCTTTTTAAAGAAAGTGTTAACAATTGCCATATCACTTGCTAGTGCGAAGTCTAGAATGCTTCCTCCTTCTGCGTTCATCTCTCCTACACCCCAACCACCGTGTATCCTAGACAAGACTCCCCTCTCCGTTCCGAGGTGCCCATTCAAGTCCCCTCCTACAAACACTCTTTCTCCCTGCGGTACCGCTTGTAGCACTTCATCCAGATGTCTCCAAAACTCTTCTTTCTCTTCATCTGCACATCCTACTTGTGGTGCATATGTACACACCACGTTCAGCACCGTACTACCTGCTCCCAACTTCACGCTCATTACCCTGTCGCTTTTCCTTCCGACGCTCACTAACTCCTCTTTCCACGTCTTGTCCAGGATAATGCCTACTCCATTCCTTCCTTGAGCATTGGCTCCGCTGTACACAAGCTTGCACCCTGCACCAATATCCCTCGCCTTATCCCCCCTTCCATCTCGTCTCCTGTACACACAGCACTCCTATCTTCCTCCTCTCCATCACATCTGCCAACTCCCGACCTCGTCCCGTCAGACTTCCCACATTTAACGTTCCCACTCTGACTCTGAGGGCTAGCTTCTTTGGCCGCTCCCGCCCTTGACGCGGTAGCCCTCGCATATTTCTCACAGGAGTTAGGCGAGGCCCCCGCGCGTCGCTTCCGGGGGACGCCCTAGCATTTTCCGAAGCTAAATTTGAACGAATAGTCATGTTTGGTTTTGGCAGGACTTTTTTTTTACGGCCGGATGCCCTTCCTGACGCCAAGCCTGAAACAATACACTATTTATTATAATTTCCAGAACGATAAATAATTCCTTTAATAGCATACTCAGAGTCCCAAAGAATTAGGAAATCCTTTTGAACATCTCATACACTGTTCAAAGCATTTTTCAAAGCCTTCATCGCCATCATCATAATAAGGATCTCTTATTATTAGTTCTTTCTCAGGATCATAGGAACCAAAGAGTTCAAGACTAGCCTTAGAGTTTTTAGGAGCCATTCCCTTCAAATCAGAAATATTCTCATGATCCATTCCAAATATTATATCAAAGTAGTTAAAATCTCCTTTCTTGATCTGTCTTGCTCGATGATTCCTCAAATTACGTCGAAGCCTATTTTCCTTCGAAATATGCATAATTTATTTTCCTTGAAAACTGTGCAAATTCATTTCCTTGAAAACTGCGGTCCCTCAAAAATTTAAGTGAACTTAGTCCTTTGACTAAATACTATACAATGCTATACAATGCTATACAATATACATGCGGATTATTGAAGCTATGCTTTGTAATCCTCATTTATTAAGAGTGATCATCCGTTGCAAGCTATTGGGAATGGCTATGCTTAGCCATACAAGACTTAGCCATACTTAGCCATTTATTAAAATACTAGCTGAGTTACCCGGCGTTGCACGGGTGAAAATTTAGATTTGAAATGTATAGATCAGTATTTTTTTCAGCAAATTATTCAGTAAGTAGACAAAAGCTGTGATGCGAGAAATAAAAACATTTAATCAAACAAAGCTTTATTTGAAATTAGAATTTACAATACTTCTTTAAATACAACATTGCATGTTTTTCCAAAAGGAGAGTATACATAAAGATTGTTAGCTGTTCCTACTCTAGAGCATCCTACGTACAGTTGACCATGAGAGAAGCAGTCTTCTTGTAATTGTAGCCCAACAACTTTCACTGTTTGTCCCTGTGATTTGTTGATCGACATGGCAAAACTTAATCTTACTGGAAATTGTAAGCGCCTAAACTGAAACTGCATCTCTGATGTTATTAGAGGTATCCTAGGAATAAAGGTATCTTCACCCTTGCCACAACCAGTTTGAATTTGTGCTTCAATGACATGAGGCTGTAATGCCTTTATTATTAATCTGGTACCATTGCAGAGCTTAGGCTGATCTAAATTTCGGAGAAGCATTATAGGAGCTCCAACTTTAAGTTGTAGTTGGTGAGGAGGCAATCCTGGAAATTCCAAAGAATTTAGAAACTCCGTTGGATAGTTGACAACTTCATTTTGATCGATAACTGTATCAATTGATTTGTAAATATAAGGATCCCCTGGAATATTTTGGAGTAGTTGTTGGTTGATAGAATTAACTGTCACATTTTTCGTTACCCGGCGTTGCACGGGTGAAAATTTAGATTTGAAATGTATAGGTCAGTATTTTTTTCAGCAAATTATTCAGTAAGTAGACAAAAGCTGTGATGCGAGAAATAAAAAAACATTTAATCAAACAAAGCTTTATTTGAAATTAGAATTTACAATACTTCTTTATATACAACATTGCATGTTTTTCCAAAAGGAGAGTATACATAAAGATTGTTAGCTGTTCCTACTCTAGAGCATCCTACATACAGTTGACCATGAGAGAAGCAGTCTTCTTGTAATTGTAGCCCAACAACTTTCACTGTTTGTCCCTGTGATTTGTTGATCGACATGGCAAAACTTAATCTTACTGGAAATTGTAAGCGCCTAAACTGAAACTGCATCTCTGATGTTATTAGAGGTATCCTAGGAATAAAAGTATCTTCACCCTTGCCACAACCAGTTTGAATTTGTGCTTCAATGACATGAGGCTGTAATGCCTTTATTATTAATCTGGTACCATTGCAGAGCTTAGGCTGATCTAAATTTCGTAGAAGCATTATAGGAGCTCCAACTTTAAGTTGTAGTTGGTGAGGAGGCAATCCTGGAAATTCCAAAGAATTTAGAAACTCCGTTGGATAGTTGACAACTTCATTTTGATCGATAACTGTATCAATTGATTTGTAAATATAAGGATCCCCTGGAATATTTTGGAGTAGTTGTTGGTTGATAGAATTAACTGTCACATTTTTCGGTGCCAATATTGCTCTTTCACACAGCCAAGTAAAGTCTTTGTAGTGATAACTAAAGTTAGTAAATACTTTTTCTGTTAATTCATTAACACTTTGGACCACTGCGCTGATTGTAGATATAATGACTTTGTTGTCAGAGTCCACAGGAACTTTTCCTTCGCCAAGCTGTAGCAAGTTCTGAGCAAATAGACCTGAATTGCGATCACCATAAATTCTTGCTCGCATGTTAGTTGTAAGCTTCAAGGTTTTAACATTGTGCCACAAACAGGAAGATTTAAGGCATGCTCGAATTTCATCAGCTTTTGTTCCCTTAGGTATAACTGGCAGAGTCTGGCGAAAATCTCCTGATAAGACAACAGTTACACCGCCCATCAATGTCTTGTGGTTTCTCACATCTTGTAGAGTTTTGTTCAGGGCCTCCAATGCTTTTTTATGGGCCATTGTACATTCATCCCAGACTATAAGTTCACATCTTTTAAAAACCTCTCCCATGCCAGAATTTTTAGTAATTTTACAAACAGCTTCATCATTAGTAGCTAAATCCAAAGGAAGTTTGAATGCAGAATGAGCTGTGCGACCTCCAGGCAACAGTGTAGCAGCTATACCAGAAGATGCTACTGCTACAGCAATTTTATTTTGCTTGCGAACTTTGGCCAGTAATAAATTTGTGACAAATGTTTTTCCAGTACCACCAGGAGCATCCAAAAAGTAGATGCCTCCATTCTGCTGAGAGATACTATTCATTATAGTTGAATAAGCAGTTCTCTGATCAGGCAACAACTTGGGCTCATTTTCATTTACATATTCAGTTAAGTAGTTGATATCATATGATGTTTCTCTTATAAGCTCTGTAGCTAAATTGTTGACTTCTGTTCTATTGGTTTGTGGGAGGCCAAATGAAGGTATTTGTTGTCCATCCATTGATGCTATTTTATCTTCTATGTCAATTAAGGCTCTGTTGTAGATTTCATCTGTGTAAACTACGTCAATATGCGGGTTGGCAAGTTGTGCTTGGTGCTTATAATCTTGTGCCAAATCATCTTTGTATTTGTTCCATAATTCTAAAGGGTTGCCCACATCACAGGTTTTTAGCAGAATTGCAAATAAATCTCTTAGCCGCTTTGGGGATTGGTATATGGCTGCTTCTCTTAAGGTGGCATCCCATTGACTATCATCTTCTAGCATTCCACGTTTGTAGCATGCCTCTCTAAATGTCGCACAAACATGACCATCAACTGTTCTAAGATCATCAAAAGATCTAGGCCCTTTAACTTCATGCAGCAACATTCTTAAAAAGAAACACTCATGCTGGCTGGGATGAACAGTGTAAACTCTGCCTAAAGCACTGTCAAATCTTACATCTGGATGACCTTCAACTTCGCTTCCTCTCTTTCTTCTACTCCATTTTTTGTTGTTCCATGTGTAATAAGATGGTAACTGGCGATACAATAAAGTTTGAGCAAACACATCTTCTTGACATAGTTTAAAAAAAGCTGTAAGAGTAGTATCTCTAGGAGCAAGAGCTTGATGGGCAGCTGTTTCATTAGTAAAATAAACTCTTTGTCCATTTTCTAAATGAACTGCTAGTTGCTGTACTGCAGGATATCTTCCATGAAAGGGAAAGCTAAAAATTCTCCAAAAGGCTTCATTGCTGCTTAAGTAACGACCTTGTTGATAGTTAGTCACTTCATCAGGTACATTTTGTTGTTGTAGAGCAAACATAGCTGCATCGGATCCCTTGTTAACATACTTGCACACATACTTGATAGACTTGACAGAATTACAAAATTCTACATTAATATGAGCATTAAAAGTTTTAGTCAAGAGAGGGCAGTAAGGAACTATCCATCTATTATCAATTTCATTTTGTTTAATTCTCGTTGTAAAGCCTCCATCATCAGGTTTTCTTCTGCGATATGAAGGATAACCATCTTCTCCTGTTTGAGTGTCTTTTAAAAATGGTTTTGGGTAACGTTTTGTACATTTATTTTCTTTCATGCAAGGTGAATTGAAATTTAGAGAACCACATGGACCATGCACCATTTGAGTTTGAACTATTTCAAAGAGGTTTTTGTCTGTGTTAGGGTCTGGAAGTTCAGCTGAGATAACAGAATCAATTTGATTAGCTTGAATTTTGTTGGTCAGCCAAATCAAAATATGAGCATGAGGCAATCCTCTTTTTTGCCATTCAACAGTGTACATGTGGCATCTAACTGGGCCAAAAATGTTGGATTTTGTCATTAAATCCATCAGTTTTAATAATTTTAAGCGAAACACTCTGGCTGTGAGGTCATGTCTGTGAATGTATGTTTGTCCAGGTAGTAACTCATCCTGAATTTCCTTCCATTTAGCATTGCATGTAAATGTTATAAATAGGTCAGGTCGACCATAAGTGCGAACATATGTCATTGCATCTTGAGTTCTTTCATGCATGTAACGTGGGCTGCCTGTAAAAGTTGACGGAAGAATGCAAAGTTGGCCAAGCTCTCCTCCAGCTACATCATTGTTGATGCCATCTCTTAGATGTATATATGAATCACATCTTAATTCTCTCTGATGAGTTCTAATGTAACATAATCTTTCTGCTTCTATTTTTGCATACATATCAACAGCAAATTGATGAAAAAGGTTTCTAGCCAACAGAAGATGATTTAGTGAATTACTGTGAACCATAAATCTGTAAGCATAGAAGTCCATGCAGGAAACTGTTTTGCTAGAATGTACACCTGCTTGGAGAATTCCAAAGTGATATCCATCTTCTCCATAGACAAACAGTAAAGGATATTGCAAAGCATCATAAGATCTATGGGTTTCATTGATGAATTGCAGAGTATTGTCTCGACTTTTAAGCACAATGTCTCTTTTGTCATGTTCTTGACCAGTAATGATCACAGCAACTTCATTGCATTCTGGGAGATTAAATCGTCTAGCATGTTCAGTAGGAGGTCTCTTGTCGGCATCAATGATGATTTTGTATTCTGTAGCAGGTACATTTTCTAGAGCATATTTAAAACTTTGAATGTAATTATTTGAAGCATGAAGCATGTCTTGAAGTTCAACAATTAGTTCCAATCTTGTTGCTGGGTTTCTATTGTATCTATTTTGTGCTTGATGTTGCAAATCTCCAACAAAGTACAATTGAAGATACCTTGGTTCTTCATGAGGTAATGGTTGTAGTGAACCTATTCTGTGATATATTTGACCTTGAACTTTAAATGTAGGCATGAATCCTCCTTCAATAATGATATTAGCTCCAAATGAGGTCATTTGAAATACAGAATTGTATGCTTGAATATTTTGTAAGAAGTGTTTAGATTCAGATGTAGTGCCTGTAAGTAGAGTTTTCAAAGGTTCTGGAGGTTCCGAAAGCGCAGGTAATTGAACTTTTCCATTGGTACAACACATTCCTGGTGATTCTTTATCCCACTTTTTAGCACCACACTTATCACATATTTTAGACATTGATCCAATAATAACCACTTTGTCAGATGCATAATTATATTGTGGATTATAGTTAAAAGCACTTAAATTCCACTGCCAAGCATTGAAGGCTCGAGATCGTGTTTGAGCTTGTCTTGTTCTTTGAGCCTGAAGTCGTACATCATGTTGCTCCTCTGTTTCTTGCTCTCTGTAAGTTATTTGTCTTAATTGTTGTGCTTGAAGTCTGGTTTGACGTTGTTCAGAAGTTTCTTGTTGTCTATATCCAGCTTGCTTGATGATTCTGCCTGAACTCTGGCTTGGTGCTGTTCAACAGTTTCTTGCTGTCTTTGAGTAGCCTGCCTTTCAGCTTGAGCTCGAAGTCTAGCTTTACGTTGTTCCAAAGTCTCTTCCTGTATTTGAGCAGCCTGTCTTGCAGCTTGTGCTTGAAGTCTTTGATTGCGTTCTTCTTCTGTTTCAGCTGCTCTTTGTGCTTGAATTCTTTTAGCGGCAGAAGACTTTCCATATAAAGGGCGTTTCTTGGGTGGCATAATCACCTGTATCACTAAACAATAATTTGCAATTCACAAAGTTACTAAATCACTTATGAAACCATTTAGCACTGTCCTGGAAAATTTGCTCCGCTGGAATATTTGCTCCGCAAAGTTTACGAATGCCAGATTTTCACTAAATTCTTTAAAAATTTCTATTTTATGTTTTGTATGTTTATTACAAAAAATTATTACAAAAAAATGACGCAATAATCATTAATTGTCAATTTCGTCATTAAATACTACACCAAATACAAAATAAATAGCACCATGTCTGTGAATGTATGTTTGTTCAGGTAGTAACTCATCCTGAATTTCCTTCCATTTAGCATTGCATGTAAATGTTATAAATAGGTCAGGTCGACCATAAGTGCGAACATATGTCATTGCATCTTGAGTTCTTTCATGCATGTAACGTGGGGCTGCCTGTAAAGTTGACGGAAGAATGCAAAGTTGGCCAAGCTCTCCTCCAGCTACATCATTGTTGATGCCATCGCTTAGATGTATATATGAATCACATCTTAATTCTCTCTGATGAGTTCTAATGTAACATAATCTTTCTGCTTCTATTTTTGCATACATATCAACAGCAAATTGATGAAAAAGGTTTCTAGCCAACAGAAGATGATTTAGTGAATTACTGTGAACCATAAATCTGTAAGCATAGAAGTTCATGCAGGAAACTGTTTTGCTAGAATGTACACCTGCTTGGAGAATTCCAAAGTGATATCCATCTTCTCCATAGACAAACAGTAAAGGATATTGCAAAGTATCATAAGATCTATGGGTTTCATTGATGAATTGCAGAGTATTGTCTCGACTTTAAGCACAATGTCTCTTTTGTCATGTTCTTGACCAGTAATGATCACAGCACTTCATTGCATTCTGGAGAAATCGTCTAGCATGTTCAGTAGGAGGTCTCTTGTCGGCATCAATGATGATTTTGTATTCTGTAGCAGGTACATTTTCTAGAGCATATTTAAACTTTGAATGTAATTATTTGAAGCATGAAGCATGTCTTGAAGTTCAACAATTAGTTCCAATCTTGTTGCTGGGTTTCTATTGTATCTATTTTGTGCTTGATGTTGCAAATCTCCAACAAAGTACAATTGAAGATACCTTGGTTCTTCATGAGGTAATGGTTGTAGTGAACCTATTCTGTGATATATTGACCTTGAACTTTAAATGTAGGCATGAATCCTCCTTCAATAATGATATTAGCTCCAAATGAGGTCATTTGAAATACAGAATTGTATGCTTGAATATTTTGTAAGAAGTGTTTTAGATTCAGATGTAGTGCCTGTAAGTAGAGTTTTCAAAGGTTCTGGAGGTTCCGAAAGCGCAGGTAATTGAACTTTTCCATTGGTACAACACATTCCTGGTGATTCTTTATCCCACTTTTAGCACCACACTTATCACATATTTTAGACATTGATCCAATAATAACCACTTTGTCAGATGCATAATTATATTGTGGATTATAGTTAAAAGCACTTAAATTCCACTGCCAAGCATTGAAGGCTCGAGATCGTGTTTGAGCTTGTCTTGTTCTTTGAGCCTGAAGTCGTACATCATGTTGCTCCTCTGTTTCTTGCTCTCTGTAAGTTATTTGTCTTAATTGTTGTGCTTGAGTCTGGTTTGACGTTGTTCAGAAGTTTCTTGTTGTCTATATCCAGCTTGCCTTGATGATTCTGCCTGAACTCTGGCTTGGTGCTGTTCAACAGTTTCTTGCTGTCTTTGAGTAGCCTGCCTTTCAGCTTGAGCTCGAAGTTTAGCTTTACGTTGTTCCAAAGTCTCTTCCTGTATTTGAGCAGCCTGTCTTGCAGCTTGTGCTTGAAGTCTTTGATTGCGTTCTTCTTCTGTTTCAGCTGCTCTTTGTGCTTGAATTCTTTTAGCGGCAGAAGACTTTCCATATAAAGGGCGTTTCTTGGGTGGCATAATCACCTGTATCACTAAACAATAATTTGCAATTCACAAAGTTACTAAATCACTTATGAAACCATTTAGCACTGCCCTGGAAATTTGCTCCGCTGGAATATTTGCTCCGCAAAGTTTACGAATGCCAGATTTTCACTAAATTCTTTAAAAATTTCTATTTTATGTTTTGTATGTTTATTACAAAAAAATTTATTACAAAAAATGACGCAATAATCATTAATTGTCAATTTCGTCATAAATACTACACCAAATACAAAAATAGCACCATTAGATTCCTTGTAAAAACTGGTTATTATGAAGTTATTTTAAATTTGTAAGTTCAACCGTTTGGTTTTCTATAGCGAACAACTAAACAAATAAACAAACTTCCTCTTTTATATATAATAAATAAATATATATATATATATATTTTTTTTTTTTAGTTCGGGAAGAACCGATTCGCCTCTATTTAAAGGGCATATCTCGGCGGAAAAACAAAGAAAAAGTGAGAGGAAAGACAGAGGAAAAAGAAAGGGTGGAGGGGACAGTCGAAGTGGAAAAAGACCAAGGATGACAAGGACTGCAGGTCGAGCCCCCATCACCTTGGGTGCTAGGGCCGGAGGGCGCACGTGAAACCTCCAGGAACAAGCACGTACAAACGAGCACAAAGAGCACTCAAGAGCACGAGCTTAGAACCCCCTTGCGGGGTATATATATATATATATAATAAAAAATATATATATAAAAAAAAAAGAGAGAAGAAGAAGATTATTAAATACTGCAAATTTTAATAAATAAAGGATATTATCTGCGTTTTATTTTGTAAAACCCACTACATAACACTACATAATTTAGATAACGGTCATGCGCCATGCAAACTAATGCGCATACAAATGCAATTTTTTTCATATGTTGCGTATTTTATTTTGAACATCATTCTTATCCCTCTCACCTTGGGCCTCAGTAATTGGGGTGCCTGCGGCGCCCCAATTACTGTCGGTTCAATTATTTGGTCAATAAAACTATAGAAAAGAACGCAGCCATGAAAATCTAAAGCTTCACAAATCTTGATACCATGAGCTCAAATATGAAGCTTAAGATTTTCATGATTGCGTTCTTTTCTATAGTTTTTATTAACCAAATAATTGAACTGACAGTAACTGGGAGCCTGCGGCCCCCCAATTACTGGGGTTCAATTATTTTGTCAATAAAACTATAGTCATGAAAATCTTAAGCTTCACAAATCTTCTTGACACAATGTGAAGCTCAAGATTTCCATGGCTGCCTTCCCAATTTACTGTCGGTTCAATTATTTGGTCAATAAAACTATAGAAAAGAACGCATCCATGAAAATCTAAAGCTTCACAAATCTTGATACAATGAGCTCAAATGTGAAGCTTAAGATTTTCATGACTGCGTTCTTTTCTATAGTTTTTTTTTGGTTACATATACAGGGTGTACATAAAGTCAGGATCTATTTTTGTGAAGCACTTGGAAATTATATGGAATTCAATCATAAAATGATAAAGTGGTAACATTTATTAAATAATTAAGAGTAGGATTCGACGTGACGCCCATCAGTATCCCTGCACAGCTCAAATCGTTCCGCAGCATTTCTAAACACATTCTGGAGCATTTGCGGGGTTATGTTATCTGCAGCAGTTCGTATACGTGTACGTAAGTTTTCAAGACTCGTAATCTTCGTCTGATAGACGTGCGACTCGATAAAGCCCCATGCAAATAAATCTAAAGGGGTTAAATCTGGTCATCTCGCTTCACAAGGTCTGTTGCTTCCGCGTCTGATCCAGCGATTTGGAAAACGTCCATTTAGATATCCTGAACAATTTTTGGCATGTGACAAGGAGCACCATCATGTTGATAGACGACGGTACTAACAATCCTATCTCCGTCGTCTATCAACATGATGGTGCCTTGTCACTATCCAAAATTGTTCCGGATTATCTAAATGGACGTTTTCCAAATCGCTGGATCGGACGCGGAAGCAACAGACCCTGGCCAGCGAGATCACCAGATTTAACCCCTTTAGATTTCTTTGCATGGGCTTTATCAAATCGCACGTCTATCAGACGAAGATTACGAGTCTTGAAAACTTACGTATACGAACTGCTGCAGATAACATAACCCCGCAAATGCTCCAGAATGTGTTTAGAAATGCTGCGGAACGATTTGAGCTGTGCAGGGATACTGATGGGCGTCACGTCGAATCCTACTCTTAATTATTTAATAAATGTTACCACTTTATCATTTTATGATTGAATTCCATATAATTTCCAAGTGCTTCACAAAAATAGATCCTGACTTTATGTACACCCTGTATATATCGCACTTACCTCCATTATAATATATAGATGAAGGTGCAACTATTCTATTCTGTTACACCTATAAATTTGTCTATACTACAGTATGTTATAATATTTATGTTTATGTATATCATTCCAGTATACCTCTTCCCCTCTCCTATTGATTACTATGTATTTATAATGCTAGTTTTTACTTACTTTTTTAATAATGTCTTTTAATGTATTGAACACTTCTTCGAGAGGTAGACTTGTATATAGAATTGAGAAATCAAAAGCATAAATGCAGTCTGTTTCTTTGTTGTTTATTCTATTTATTTATTGGTTAGAATTGTTGATAGACGAGTAACGATTAATCCCAGTTCTGTTTTCTATTTCTAGACACTATTTTATGAAACATTTTCTAATTAATTCTAATCGTAATGTTACGTTGTGTGAGACCGGTTTTATAGTGGACTGTTTTGAATTTACTACGAATCGAAATTTGATAGGATCTTTGCGTAGTTTTGGGACTGCATAAATGGCCGGTATACACTTATTCTCCCATTAATTGTACATCAGATTTTGTTTTTAGGTCGTTCTTGCGTGTATTAATTATATTATTCCGGTTTTCGTTGCATATTTACAGTATAAGTTTCAGTGCCTTCGTATCTCTTAGTATCTTTATCGTAACCTAATTCATTTCTGATCATTTCAACATATAGTTTTTTACGTATAATAAGATAATTGTCGATTGGCCAAACAACAAACTTATTCTGAAACTTTAGGATTTCCTTTTTTAAGGTTTTATAATACAGTAGTTTGAAATATTAATGTAGTAATTGCTCGCTGTATATCTTTAGGCGTTCCATTTTGGGTTTGTTTTTGTTGTGATCATATTTTTATAAGCCTCGTATTCATCTACGCTTTTGTTTCCTTTCGTTGCTAGAATATTTACGTAATTATTTATCTCAATAATAACGTCATATTTTAGTTTATCTCATGTTATATCATGTATCTTTCTACTCTGAATTTAAGTCCCCGTTTTAAAACTTTTGCAAGTGGTTCATTTTTTACTATTTCTAGATTTCCCGTTAATATGTGTCGTAATTTTGGGTCTACGAACTCTTCATTCTCTTCATTACTACGAACACATTTCAGTTCACTATCATTGGTTGTGTTATATGTATATGACTCAGATATAAGAAAACAATCTCGAAGCTTTTGTGCTAAAGCGAATATGACTAAAAAGAACTTTCGGTTCTGTACAAGTGAAGCTAAAGACACTCTTTTTCATACTTTCTGGAGTAATATATATGGACAGCAACTCTAGGTGAATTATAAAAAAGGTTCTGGCAGAACCCTAAATTTGCTATACAACAGCTACAACTCCTACCCTTAAACCAAGGTAATACGCATTACTAACCTAACCTAACCAGCCTAATCTAATCTAACCTAACCTAACCATCCTAACTTAACCTAACCTAAGCTTCACGAAGTCGTTAATTGCTTACTCGAATTACGCGAATGCCTGAAACGTTTAGGCATTACGTTAAATGATTGATTTCACAGATTGACTGTAACACACACACACACACACACACACACACACACATATATATAATATATATTATATATATATATATATATATATATATATATATATATATATATATATATTGGCAGGGATTTTGATGTCTCTCTCTCTGAATAAAATAAGCCTTTTAATAAAAACAAAAAAATTACATTACACTATTCTGTTATTGTATTAGCGGATGCTTACGTAACTGCAAATAGATTAAAAATTTTCTGGTCATTAAAAAGAATTGGTGCTAAAGTATAGTGTCAAGAGAATAAAGATTAACTGTCTTTATACATTTACTTTCAATAAATTCTAAATATTTTTTTTTTAAACGAGAATTGGAAATTAGTAAAAATAAAATGTATAAAAGAAATAATGTTAAGAAAAACTAATGTCACTCGGGGTACAATGGGCAATGAATTGCATAAATTCAATGCCTTTTTCGCCCTTAGAGACAAGTTTAAATATTGATTTCATTAATGACGCCTATAGCAATACATCTAAATGAAATAAAGTTTGTTGAAGGATTAATAATTAATAGGATTTGCGAGTAGAAGAAATTGGCCTCAGTTCCCATTTGAAGATTGTTCAGTTGGGTCGATGAAAATTAATAAAAGTAAAGATCGTCTTAGAAGGAATAAATATACCAGTACGACGTTGCTTCGAATGGATGACTATTTATGATGGGTTCTCTACTGGAAATGTTTATGTTGAGTTTAGTCATAGGATTAAATATGACATCCGTAACCTGCTGTTCGGACAGTCACGAAACACGACTGAAGTTTGTAAACGAATATCTGAATTTGAGACACAAATTCAGAAAAGAGACTCTCTTGGAATATCCTTCAGGTAAGTTTTAGTAAATTAAATGCTAAATTTACATTTATAGTCTTACATTATTAGCCTTGTCCCTCAAAAATGAACACCCTTACAGCAAAATTAAATTCCATTATAATAATAAGTCAGGAGTGCCAGAAGCTGATACAGCGCTCAGGCAAACTAATGTGGTTCATTCATCTAACTCCTACATTAGGTATTACCAGCATCATCGGGATTCGAACCTCAACTTCAGTGTTTTCGCTTATTGGAAAACGATGTTATGCAAGATTTTGTTGAATCCAGTATTTTCAAATGAATTTGTTATGTTAAAGGCCGTTTTCATTTGAATTATAGAATTTTCTTTATGTTCAAAGAGGAAAAGTTCAAACTGAACAAAATTCAGAGACAATCATTTTGACAACAAATTAATTTGTTGAAAACTGTAATGAAGAAATATTCTTCGTTATATTTGTCTTCAACATAAATTATTTACTGTGATTCAACCAAAAGTACATATGTGTGTGGTTGGTTGATTTGTTTTACGTCCTTCGTCCAATTGCCGGCGCTGAGATGTGTGTGTGTGTGTGTGTGTGTGTGTGTAATGTAATAAAGTCTCTCATACTCGTCAAGGAACTGTGGGTAAAAGAAGTTCAATTGAACAAACAGCCCACAAGTTTTTAGATTTATTTATCAAACGTCGACCATCAGACTCGAGTCGATAGTTTTCTCTTTATTACTTAAAATAAGTTAATCCTGGAATCTGGCTTTCTACTCAGGCTAGTCTTTTCGAGTGTAGGACTAATTAGGCTGTAAATCTATGAATATATAACTTAGAATACTTTAGTAATTTCTATCTTTCCTTTGTTTATTGCTCTAAAATCATGCTTGCTTCCTTCCTTTTAAATATAAATGAATAAAAATCTCGGATCACCTGAAGATCAGGGCCCCCAGCCTTCGTTAGTTAGCCTTATAAAGCTAACTAACTAACGAAGGCTCGGGGCCCTGATCTTCAGGTGATCCAAAATCTCTAATGCCGAATTTGCCACATAAAAGTTTAAACTGCAACCTTCCAGTACTTTAAATCAATAATTATTATAATTTAGAAAGGCTAAACTGGGCACCTATTTAATTTAAACTTCTTATTTATTTTCTTATGCGAGTAAAATGGGTAACTTAAATAAAATTATAGAAACTGAAGAAATAAGAATTAAAAAAAATGTATGTATCATATTTATTAAATTAATACTTTGTACAGAATATTGGATCACCTGAAGATCAGGGACTCCATCCTTCTTTAGTTAGCCTTATAAGGCTAACTAACGGTTGGTTAGGTTAGGTCGTTATATTTTCGTTAGTTAGCCTTATAAAGCTAACTAAAGAAGGCTGGGGGCCCCCGATCTTCAGGTGATCCAAAATATTTAACATAATTAATGTATGTTAAATTGAAAGTAAAAATATTCTGCTGAGTAATATGAATATTTTGTTAAAAAAGGCGTCCTTGTTAACAAAAAAAATGTGAATCAACAAAATCCATCTTTCTGTGTTCTCCCAACGTGTTAAACAGAGTTTATTAAAATTACGTCTTCTTGGGCTTCAAAGTAGACCCTGATTATTGTGGGCTTTGGTGTAATTGCAAAATTCAAAGGCAAATCCTTTTATATTATTCTTTGCTTTATACTTATTTTTAATATTTTATATTAATTTATTAAATAATTTACGTAATATGCTATTGTTTTTATGCACTATTTTTAATTATATCCGTATCAGGACGCTAAAAAAACCTGCGTGACTTGTTCATTTACAGAGGGTCAAAGGAAATTCGGGGTATAGCCCTTAATTGGTTATTTAGGTCACTAATTAATTAAACACTAAATTCCAAATGTTTTTCACTCATTAAAACTTTTCTTTTTTGACACACCTGTACATAATAAGATTTTACTTTTACCTCTTTTAAGTTTAAACAAATCTTATTATTCTTTTTAAGGCTTACATGGATTCTCTGTCTGCCTATCAATTTGTTATTTAGCTTCATGTTGAATTATCATAATTCCAGATGGTTCCTTCCTTCCAGCAAACAAGTTTCCCTTATTTTTTTTCTTTATTTTTCATTTTTTCCAAATTTCAGTAAAATTCCATCAAATTTCAATTCTTTTCAGTAAAATATAATTTTTTTTACAAAATTCAGTTTTATACTCAAACACTAACTTTCCTCCTGAAAGTTTTAATAGTGAATGCCAAACAAATTATAAAAAGGTAATAACAAATTTATCTAACAAAATGTGTTATTAAAACAGGGTCGAAACCAAACAAAATATGGAATGAATACATCGGCAAAATGTTTAAAGACATCGCGAGAAAATCTGATACCTACGTTCGTGTCTGCTTGATGGAGTGGAAAAGTGAAAAAGAAATCGATTATAATGATGGATCACTTCCCCTTCTCAACGACACAAAGTGTCTCAGTGGAACCCCTGACAATACTTTGTATATAACGGCCATTGAAAGTCAACAAGACGTCGTATATTTAAGACAGGTATTCGAAATGTACTGTGCAAAATGAGAAAGTAAAAAAATACTGTATATTGCTATAAATTTATTTTCAAATTCTTTTCGAAGAGATTCGCCGTCCATAAAGGTGTTATAATACTTCTTTCTTAATTTTAAATAGGCTATAAACTTTAATTTATAAGATAAGAAAACATATAGCATTGTTCAGCATAAACAGCATTGGATGTGCTGTTATTATGAACCAATAATTTTCTTTCTTTAGTTGTTTCCAAATCGTTGTCCTGTATGAATATAGACACTCTTAGATTTAGACCTTAGAACACTCTTATACACGTACAATGGTCTGAAGTGAATTTTATACGAATTTCGTATCTTTGAAATTTAATCTTAAAACTGTACAGACCAATTTTACAGGTATTAGACACGGGTAACAAAACGCCTTCAATCGTGTTGATCTTTTCATCAGAATCATCTCTGCAACATATCGAACATTTGACTTTAAAAATTAATAATAAGGTAAGATTAAATAGCGATGCATTAAGAACAATAAAGTACGTAAGCAATTCAGCCACGCGTGTGCAGTATTCTGTTTAAACAAATGTCATTATCAGCACATTAACTTCCATAAGGAAAATCTCTAAAATAATTGAGCACTGGTTCTCGGGACACGACACCATTATGAAGGAAACGCATGTTATTTAATTGTTTTTATATACTGCATACATCCCATCCATTTTGAGTCCTGAGATGATGAGTAATAAGTAGAAAGCCGTGAAGATGAGTTATATAAACATTATAATATATGAAAATGAAAAAAAATGAAAAAGTTCATTGGCAGACCATAGTTCATATGACAAATATATATATATATATATATATATATATATATATATATATATATATATATATATATATATATATGTGTGTGTGTGTGTGTGCGCGCGCGTAGTTACACATATCTGCGAGCAATGTACAAAGTCTGTACTCAATTATTACCCTTCTTCTACTTCCGCCGTGAGCACGTGGTTTCGTTCCAATTGTAGTGATTTATAAAAACGTCTTTAGTTCTATTCTTCACTTTCTTTTCATTATTTGCCTTTTCCTATTATTATCACTCTTTGCTCTCGTTTTCTCTTTGTGTCTTTAAACGGACGCGGTCAGACGGGTAGCCGGATAGCGTGGCCCTCCATTAAAATTTTGAACAGCAAAGGAACCGGGATAAATTACACACTATTATTACTATTTACTGATTTTTATTTACGCTGAAACAGCTTGAACAAATGGGGTAAAGCGAGTGCGGATCCATCGTTAACCTTTTGTCGCGGAGAGAGAGACAATTAAATATTTTAGAATCGCACTAACGTATTAATAACAAACACCTAACGAGGACGCCCACCCGAAGACTGATTTGGGGCATTTCAGCCTCCAGCCTGGGCACATTTCGGGTGTTGCCAGTTAGTATTTTATATTCTTAATTTCATACAGAACATTATTAAATTTTTATTTACGTACAAAACCTCATTAAATTTCTTATTAAACATTATTATCTTCTTTATTAAACAAAACATTATTAGATTCTTATAAACAAAACATTAAATTCTTATTAGACATTATTAGCTTCTTTATTAAAAAAATACTAATACACGACACTCGCATCACCCCCTTGAAAATAAGTTTTCATTAGGAAAACTTATTTATTTAATTTATTTTCTTTAAAAAAATTATTTATTTATTCAACAAATTTCTTTTATTTTTCAGGTTTTTTTTTTAACTTTAACAATTTCAAAGTTAGAAGACAAGAAATAATTTCAGTAACAAATTCCACACATTAGATATTTTGTATCATTTTATAAAAATCGAAAGAAAAGTTTATAATTTACCCAACATTTGCATAAAATAACATTTCACACTAATAATCAAATGTACAACCTGTCACAAAGCTGTTACGTGTAAAATGTAGGATAATTTTCTCAAAACTGGTTACAACAAATTTCAAGTTCACACTCTATTTCCGCGATTTCTCATCAAAGATCGTTTTACATCTGAAAAATATTCATATCGTTACATAGTTACTATCAGGAACATAGAAAGAACAAGACATGTTCACAAAAAATACTGACCAGAGCGCACATACTATTTGGCTAAACAAAAAAACTCGAAAACAAATTTGGGCAATAATCGCATCCTTTCATTTATAATTTCATTAAATAATAATCAATGGGCATCAGTTTTTGGACGTTGTTTAGATAACATTCCGCTGTCTTTGTGTCTGTCGAAAGCTGACAACGGACTTCTTAAATTTTCAATCGCAGCTCTCCTGTTCACTTCGCTAGAATGCTAGAATGCAACAGATCAGCACGCTTGAGGTTCCGCTCTCTCTCCAAAAAAAAAAAAAAAATGGCGAAAAAGGAGTCGTCTAATAAATAATCAGTGGTTCCCAACCGGTTTTGGCTTATGGCCCCCTTAGGAACCTTATTTTTTCCTGTGGCCCCCATAAGCATTATTTTCAGTAGGTAATATGCAGAATTAACTCTATTTTACAAAATAACATTTTCCCATGGCCCCCTTCAAATGTGCCATGGCCCCCAGGGAGCCATATGGCCCCCGGTTGGGAAACACTGGCTCAGACTCAAAGAGGATCAGGGGATGGAGATATACTGAAAGTGGAACCACGCACCGGAATTGGACGGAATTTGCAATTCCAGAAGTCGACGAAGAAACTCGCCTCTCTCATCTCAACTTTTTTCGGTGAATGCAGCTCCTCTGCTACGTCCAGCTGAAAGGCTCCCTACATGGCATTAATCAAACGATCATTTGGCCGTAGGTGGTTTCACAACGAACCTACTGTGTGCCTGTATGGACAGTAAAGCCTTAAACACTCGTTCAAACGCTCGTGGTTTGCCTACCTAGTAGTAAGACGAAACAGTGGGACCAAGACTGTCCGAAAATACCAGTAGACTAAATTCGATCGAATCTGTCCTGCACGGAATTCGCTGCGCATTCGGTTTCGTTTCTCTCTCTCTCTCTCTCTCTCTCTCTCTCTCTCTCTCTCCTCTCGTCTCGTCTCATCTCGACGGTGATCGATCACCTTATTCAGGTCAACTAAACGCAATGGGTGGAATTCGGATTCAACTTAGTTTCTTCCAAATCAAACCTCTCGAAATTTTGGAAAGAAAATATCTAAAAGTTTGTACTGATACTGATTATCACTTTTCACATTTAATTTACAAAATTTTCTCGACACCTCACTTCGAAACAGTAACTATAATTTGCTCTGGTCAAATTTAAGTAAAAATATGACAAATTTACTGAATTTCGCAAAACTTTAATCACGGTCTAGCTACCAATACGGTCACTTATGGCAGTTACATCGGGGAGGAGAATAAGAAAAATCATCAAACACAACGAAACAATACTGCACAGTATATGTTTATGAGTGCGCCCATATATAGTAACCGTTATTATAATTTAAAAAAAATATTATTATTCAAACGACCTTCAGAAATTACATCGATACATTTAGGTACAAAAGGCAAAAATTAAAAACCTGAAACTTCACGTCATCAACTCACGACAACAATGAACCAATTTACACTTTGTGGGGAGCGGACAAAGATACCACAGAAACGTTACTGGCATTCTAAAAATGCTCCATTTTTGATCAACAATCAATCTAAAGCTCCAACTGCACGAGTAAACCCAAATAAAGTTTAAAAAATACAGTTTCCCAAACATAATCATTAAAAATAAAAAAAATTTAAATATTAACAGCGAAAATTAATTTAATATATTAATTCCAACCTGTAACACTAAATTTCACAGGAAGAAAACTCATAATTTACAAAATACATCTGAGAGACAACTCTCTCCTTTAACACGAAACCCAGCATGGTTTGTAAATCATAGTAATTCCAGTAATTTATCGTTTCCAAGTGAAACTAAATATAAATTTTCATTGCTATTATAAATAAGAAACGATATTATGAACCAAAAATACAGCGCAACCATCCTACTTAATCAAAAATTAAACTAATTCACTGCATTATGAAGCGAGTGTTCACTTTTTTCGCAAGCGAACCTCTATAAAAATATTCCTAACCGAATCAAACTGCATTGCGTCGTGATTAAAATTTTGTAATATTTTCTATACAAGCGTGAGAATGTAAAACGTAACAAACATTTTCGCTATTTTTACCCAGAATTAAAATTTTAAGCAAAAACAATACTTGTCACGATAAAATATAATTTCAGAATAAGAAAATTTAATCAACCAGCCTATCCATACAAAATATCACCTGGAATTTTCATTAAAACTGATGAAAGAACGAAAAAAATAAACAACAAAAAGTCAGCCTACCTATAAAATAAAAAATGAATATATAAAGAAAAGGAAATTTCAAAGAACCAAAATTAATTTATCAAGAGTTTACTTAAGGAATTTCTGTATTCCGAATAAATAAGGTAAATTTTTTATAAAAAAATGTAGTTTCATTTAGGTCTAACACATAATCTACATACGGCAAGCAAAATAAACGCAGTTCGTCCGAATAGACCCCGTATAAATTAGCATTTTTAAATATTATTTTTCGACTTGGGACAAATATCTTAAGATTATTCTTATCTACCTTAAAATTATATACATGATAGTCATGTGTCGGTTTGATATCCTTAAACATAAACTCCAATAGAAACTTACCCTAAGCTTAACTTAACCTTCCGGTCGAAAAATAATCTTAAAAACTGCCCACTAGATACTGGAAAATTTTGTTACCTATTTAATCTTTTACAATTCGTTACTATATACATATACACACACACACCTAGAATTGCGAGCGTCACACATACGCTCCAATTTTAAACCTACAGTATAAAAATGCATGTCACCATTTAATTACAACTAAACTAATTTAATTTCATATATGTAAGTGTGAAATTTATTTATTAATTATTATTTTCACAATTATTATTATGCCGAAAACATAAACACAAATTTTCTTTGAATACAAAATAGGTAGGCTGTATAAAGAGTAATAAAAGGTGAAGACAAAAAAAAAAGGAAATGAGTCTTCGGACGGCGTGTGTCCTAGTCAGGTAGTTTTCATATTATTATGTTATTGTGAATTTAAAATATTTAATTGTCTCTCTCTCTGCGATAAAATATTAACGATGGGTCCGCAATCACTTTACCACGTTTGTTCAACTGTTTTGGCGTTAATAAAAAATCAGTAAATAGTAATAATAGTGTGTAATTAATTCCCGGTTCCTTTGCTGTTCAAAATTTTAATGGAGGGCCACGCTATCCGGCTACCCGTCTGCCCGCGTCCGTTTAAAGACAGAGAAAAAACGAAAGTAAAGAGTGATAATAGTAGGAAAAGGCAAATAATGAAAAGAAAGTGAAGAGTCGAACTAAAGACGTTTTTTAAGAAGCACTACATTTTGGTGCTAACGGTTTCCCTACTCTATTAAATTAAAAGGGCATTCCCGCGTCCTCCGTACGAGCCTTATTTCGGTCAAATTAGATTGCTACCCGTTTTTTTAGTATTTATAAAATTAGTAGATATTGTTTTTCGGTAAATTAAATAGTAAAATGAATTGTGTACCTCAGTGACAAGCGTTAAACACCCGGACGAGTTAATGATTTGTAATAAATTTAATAAATGGCACAGAGAGAAATGTTTGTAATGAACATCGTTACTATAGCATTTTTATAAGTACTGGGTGATCCAGATAAATGGGACCCATAAAAAAAAGCCAAATATTCTTAATATTTAATTCCTTTCATAAAAACTATATATCATTCGAAAGAGTAGAGTTACAAGTTTATTATGAAATATTTATTTTTTTAAAATGACTCCTTTCAAATGTGCTCCATTAGTTGCCAAGCATTCCAGTGTTCTCGCTTGTAAGTTCTGCATCACTTTTGCAAGAGTGTGCTGGTATGGCCTGTATCTCATTTGTGATGGCGGCCTTCAATTCTTGCAAGGTCGTTGGGTTATTTCTGTAGACCCTACTCTTTAAATATCCCCAGAGATAATAATAATCTAAGGGAGAAAAATCCGGAGACCTTGCGGGCCATTCAACGTCTCCAAATCTTGAGATTAACTCGCCTGGAAACGTTTGACGCAAAACTGCCATGCAGTTCCTCGTGGTATGGCAGGTAGCTCCGTCTTGTTGGAACCAGTGGTTTTCTAGACAAAGATCTCTTAATTTAGGAATAAAGAAATCGGTCAACATTTTTTCGTAGCGATCACCATTTACAGTGACCGTGTTTCCGGTGGAATCCTCGAAAAAGTACGGCCCTATGATCTGAGATGCAGTAAGACCACACCAAACAGTTACACGCTGACTATGCAACGGGACTTCGGTAATATTCAATGGATTTTCTGTTGCCCAGAAACGACAATTTTGTCTTGAAAGATCTTTGAGCTGAAACTACACTTCTTCCATGCTCATAATATTGCTCAGTTATGAAACGCAGCTGTTCCACAGTCCATGCAGTCATCTTGAATTGTTAGTTTTAACTAACACTTTTATTTTGTTTTGTATCTTATCTTGTCTTGTATTGTCAAAACCTATACAATCCTGTACAAACTTGTAACTATCCTCTTTCGAATGATGCGTATGATTTTATAAAAGGACTTATACTTTAAGAGTTACAGGGGTTTCTTTTGGGTCCCATTTCTCTGGATCACCCTTTATTTCAAATTAAACTTTCTGATGTAGCGTTTTTTTATACTGTATAGTTGTTTTGCAAAGATAACTTCTCAGAGAATGTATATTTTTTGTGGGTGGGTGTTTCTGTTAGGAATGGGGGACGAGAGCTGCCTTTGGAGGAAGAAGTTAGGGAAAACCCCCTAAAAGGGTGCCATAAGATCCTACATACGAGGAGTTGAATTCTAGATTTTGTTCAGCAAGCCGTAGCAAGCCTTGATGGCGCCCTGGGCAGAACCTGAACTTGGCGTCTCCCCCCCCCCCCCCAAATAATCATTGATGAATTTAATTATTTAATTTTAATTGATATAAATAATGTGGCATGTATAAGGGTTATTTTGACAATGTTAATTACACTAGGGAACAACATTTTTGTTTCTTGAAAACTATTTGGTGTTTCTTATAGAACTTTTGATGCTGATTCCAAATATGGTTTCAGAATTTTTCTATCACCCCTAGTTTTCGAGAAAATAATATTTCCATTTACTCAGAGTTTTCCCAAAATATTAGTTAAAATTAAGTGTACTAATTTAATTTTACTTTCTTTTTTTTCCAGGTTAACTATATTTAATAGTATTTTTTGCATTAAAAAATATAGCTATTTAAACAAAACAGATTTTGAATAAAAAGAAAGAATTTTTTTTCAAGTTTTGCTCAATTTTAAAATTTTTCATAGTAGAAAAAATTGGTTTTTCATTCCAAAAAGTTTTCCGTGATTTCAATAATTTTCCGCCAGCATGAATCGAAACTGTATTAATCCCAGAGATACATTTTGCTACGTATGTGGAGAACTGACCATAATGGCACAGAGGAGACGATGACCCCACTCGTGAAGAAGGCTTACGAACTTTATTTTGGATGTAAGGTAGGCGACCAAGACAAATCCTGGGCACCTCATATCTCATGCATTTCCTGTGCCGTCACTCTTAGGGGTTGGATTAAAGGTACCGCGCAAATCTATGCCATTTGCCATACCAATGATTTGGAGAGAGCCCAAGGATCACCTAACGGATTGCTATTTTTATATGACTAACGTTTCAGGATTCTCTGCCAAAAATAAACATAAAATTCAATACCAATCTTGCATCTGCCATGAGACCAGTACTACATGACGATGATAACCCAATTCCAACTCCCCAAAGTCATGGACACTGGATGAAGAGTCTGAAGTTGAACCAATGGAAATCGATGACACTAAAGATACAGACTTTCAGCAACCTGAATCAAATAAACCACGTATGATAACGCAGGTTATGCTGAATGATCTCGTGAGAGATTTGGACCTTCCGAAAAACAAAGCGGAATTATTGGGCTCCAGGTTACGTGAATGGAATTTGCTGGCAAAAGATACAAGCATATCGGCGTTCCGCACTCGCCAAA
This sequence comes from Bathynomus jamesi, assembly GCA_023014485.1. NCBI lineage: Eukaryota > Metazoa > Arthropoda > Malacostraca > Isopoda > Cirolanidae > Bathynomus > Bathynomus jamesi. The sequence continues at coordinate 705,610 of JAJOZX010000589.1, forward strand.
AGATCTGATGCAGTATTTCTCCTCGTCAGGTGGTTTATGCTACTGTAATAATGTAAATGGACTGCTGTTAGCTCTCGGTCATGAGCACAAATCTGAAGATTGGCGTTTATTTATTGACTCTTCGAAGCTAAGCCTCAAGGTTGTACTACTTCACAATGGAAATAAATACCCTTCCATTCCTGTAGGGCACGCTGTCCACATGAAGGAATCTTACGAAAATATGAAACTCATCCTTCAGCAGATTAATTATGACCAGTTTCGTTGGTATATATGTGGGGATTTAAAAGTCGTCGCGCTTCTTCTGGGAATGCAGCTCGGTTATACGAAGTTCTGCTGCTTCCTTTGTGAATGGGACAGCAGAGCCAGAGATTCGCATTATTTTGTAAAGGATTGGCCACTTCGTCAAAAATGTATCCCAGGACTGAAGAATGTGTCTCATGAACCCTTAGTTGACCCCAAGAAAATATACTTACCGCCACTTCACATCAAACTTGGCATCATGAAAAATTTTGTCAAAGCAATGAACAAGGAAGATGAGGCATTCAAATATTTGAAGAAAACGTTTTCACGACTTAGCGATGCAAAGATAAAAGAAGGGATCTTTGTTGGTCCCCAAATCAGAGAGCTCATGAAAGATCAAAAGTTTGACGATGCCTTGAGAGGAAAAGAAAAAGTGGCATGGGAGGCTATGAAGAATGTTGTCACAAATTTTCCAGGGAACATCAAAGCCTCTAACTATGAAAAAATAGTGCAGGACATGATTGAAGCATATAGGTTATTGGGATGTAATATGTCACTAAAAATCCATTTCTTGCACTCCCATTTAGATTTCTTCCCTAAAAACCTCAGCGACGTAAGCGATGAGCATGGAGAAAGGTTCCACCAAGATATAGCTACGATGGAGAAACGCTACCAAGGGAGGTGGGATCTGGCAATGTTAGCTGATTACTGCTGGACATTGATGCGAGAAGCTCCTAATGAAAACTACAAGAGAAAATCAGTGACAAAGAAGTTTTAAGAAGAATATTTTAAATGCCAATCTGCCACTAATATAATTTTTATGAAGTATTTTTACTAACTTCTATACACTTTTTGAATAAATATTAAAATACAAATTTCTCAGTAACCTTGGGTGATAGAGAAATTCTACGGCTATATTCGGAATCAGCGGAAAAAATGCTATAAGACCGACCTGTTCACGTCCAAGAAACAAAAAAAAAGTTAAAATTTGTTTCCCAGTGTTATCTATCATTTTAGGGTTATGTCTCAAGGTTTGAACAACTTAATTTCAGGCATAGCGTTGTTGTGTTTATAATTATTTTTTAATTATTCAACTCAAATTGAACTACAGAGAAATTACTAATGCACACTATGCACATAACGAATCTGAATTAGAGATTATGAAGTGGCCTATACAATGCAACAGAAGCACATTAAGTTTTTCTACTATTCTTCTTCGTTTTATTTGAGAAATAAAAATAAAAATAAGAAGTAGAACATTTCAAATGCAATTTTGGCGCCGTCCTCTCTTTGGCTCAAAGTGCGGCTGCCGCTTCTGCCACTCATTAGCTACGCCCCTGCTTGTCAGTTTAATGTTAATCGCAAATTATCATACTCTCTCTCTCTCTCGGTACTGTTTTATATAATAGCGTTCGTCCTTACCCTAAAGCAGAGCTTTCCAAACTGTATGTCGCCAATACCTCCCAGGTGTGTCGCCAAATTTAGTTAATTATTTTCAATTTTTTTGTATTTTGAAATTTTTTATTTTTGTATCAACAAAATCGGCTACAAGATAAACCACCTACTGAAAAATTATCTGATATTTGATATTTGATAAAAATTAATTAGTGTGTCGCCAACGTAAAAAGTTTGGAAAGCTCTGCCCTAAAGGCTTGATATCCTGAAATAATTTAGTTATTTCATTAAACATAAACTACACCCGGTAAGTTATTTCGTCAATCCTTAAGGTTGTGTCAGTGAAAAGTTGGTTGGTAAAGCTGGACAGGTACTCATTTACCTGTTGCACTCTTAATATATCGGCCAAATAGGCCCTTTAATAAATAAAACACTACACAATGGATGAGCCTTAACTACTAACCTTTTCAGTCTGAGGTATTTTTCTTAAACGTTTATAAATTTGACTTCCGGTCACTGAACAAACAGTAAAAATATTCATGTCTTGCTTTTTAATTTATTGACTTATTTCCTTTTATTGTTGTCGGTGTTGTTGTTTCGATGCAAATTTGTTTGTTATAGTTCGGCATTTTCACGGCAGTAAATGTACTCTTTTTCTTCCTTAGACACTGACGGATTATTTCCCCTCTTTTCCCGTTTTAGAAAGTATTCGCGATCTGCAACGACGACGATACGGAAATCTTCCTCGTTGATTATTTCCAGACAACCCCGGAAGCAAATTTACAAAGGAAATAGATCGGGGTTTGGACTTCCTCCAGTAAAGAAAAAGGGAAAATGGACGAGTCTTATGGTTTCATAAAAAGTGGGCTTCATAACAACGAAACGCTAACGACGGAAGATTTTAACATCTGGAGATTACGTCGAAACTGGACAGGATATTTCATTAGATGTTTGGCAATCCCGGTAATTTAAGAAATTAATATGTATGGTGAGTCAAACGTCCGGAAACATAGGAAATAATTGGAAATTATTACAGTAATTTCCAGGGTGTTGGCTTGGTCGTCGTGGTCCAGTGGAGTGGCCTTCCTGGTCCCCCGACTTGACATCACTGGACTTTTACTTCTGGAGACACCTCAAAGCCATTGTATATGGTCTGAAGCTCCGGAACACAGACCACTTGAAGCAGCGCATTACAGAAGCCTCTGCTGCAATCCAGCCCGATGTCCTGGAAAGAGTCCAGTTCGAGTGAGAAAACAGAGTCCAGAAATGTCTGGAAGTGAAAGGAGAACATATAGAGCACATCTTATAACATTACTTGTAACATTTCTTTTTGCAATAAAAGTTTTCTATCCTTCCTATGTTTCCGGACTTTTGACTCACCCTTTATATATCTATCTATCTTTATATATCTATCTATCTACCATTCTTGATGGTGTATGTCAAGAATAGAGAGAGAGGAGTTTCTCAATCAGATCTCTATACAGTAAGTTAATTACGGGTGCTGAATAATCAGAGTTCTGTTGGGGCTTTCTTTTTTCTAGGTAAGAAATAAGGGAGAGACTTGTTCTTATTGTTTTCTCTCTGCAGATCTTCTTTCGGGTCCCTAAATCTCGTCACTTGGGGGAAAATCAAGATTATATAACCAAGAGGTTTACTAATACATAATACACCCTTCATATCAGTAACTCGTAGAATCTCCTTAACGCACGGTTCGTCCCTCCCTTTAAACGGTAACCGAATTATTAGTACAATTACTACAGGGTGTCCCATAAGTCCGGTCTCATAGTAAAATTTATTTTAAATTAAATTTACAAGTCATACATTAGAACTAAAACAAATGTTCAAATTTATATCTTGTCTTGGGACCTTTTTTTTTGTTGCAGGTAGAATAACACGCAATGGCTAATATGGAAGTGAGTTACACTCCTCAGGAAAAGGCGGAGGAATAAATGAAAATACAACAAAGGAACATACAATGTTTATACAATTGCAGGAACACCAATACACTTGCTTGAAGAACGAGTTCTTATTTGAATTCTTGAAAGAATGTCTCAGTGACTCTTGCTTTTACTTGAAAGATATTCATATTATGATTATTTCATTTCGATTTTTTTTTTTTTTATGCAGGAAGCAGGAGCCAAGGGAGAATGCCCGCCAAAACGCCTCCCCCATTTTCGAGATGCCTGGATACTCTGCGTTTGAAAGATTGGAGGTCATAGACATGGGGGAAAGATAGACTAAGGAAGATTGTTCCAGAGTTTACCGGTTGAGTAGATGAAAGATTGAAAATACCAATTAACCCTTGCGTTAGAGAGTTGGACAGGAGAGGAATGAGGTGTCGAAAGTCTGGTATTGCACACTCTCCTTAAAGGAGGAGGCATGCAGTTAGAGAATTCAGAAGAGCAATGTCTGTTATAATAGCGATAGTAAAGAGAGAGTGAGGCAACATTGGCAAGGAGAGAGAGAGAGAGAGAGAGAGAGAATGAAGATGGTCAGTAAGAGGTGAGGAAGTAATGAGACGAAAAACCTTTAATTCCACCCGGTCAAGTAGAGTTGTGTGGGTTGAGCCACCCCACACATGAGAAGCGTACTCTATACGGGGGCGGACAAGACCCTTGTACAGAGACAGCAACTGAGTGGGGTTGAAGAAACTGCGGAGGCGGTACAGCGTATCTAACCTCTTAGAAACTGTTTTAGAAAGAGAGTATATATGATCTTTCTAGGAAAGATCACGAAAAAAGGAAACACCACGAATGTTAAGAGAAGAGAAAGGAGTGAGTTGTACAGTATACTGTAATCAATTACAAAATTTTAAATGTTAATGTTAAATTTTAGATATTTAATTTCCTCGTGTCATGAACTGTGAGTACATTATTTCAACAATACACGAAAATCTAGTTCTCACATATTTACTTCTTAATAATTTTTGTTTATTCTTATTTATAGCTAATGAAGGAATTCTTCAGGATCGCCATAGGATAGACGCTAAGTAGAAAACAGGCGCAAGAACGGATGAAGCAAGAGATAACCCTTTTACCAACGCTGCTGATAGCAATTAGTTCAAGAACCGTTCAGCCACGGTTACACGAATTTAGAATTCACCGAATTCCGGCATCCAAAGAAAATTTAACAGAAATACACAAGCGAACTCGTTAAAACTTTGCCCAACACCAAACTAATGATGACATAGATTTCTGGAGCAGTTATTTTCTTCGATGTAGAAACCCCCTGTTCAACAAAGCGCGGCAGCATTCATTGTTGGCGTATTCAATAACAGCCGATATCCCGAGGAAATATTGTAGTTGAAACGAGAAATGGACACGTGTGTGCTAATATTTATACTTTGATGAGTGGCTTTGGAGTAGAATAAATAAAATGAAGGTCTAAGTCAGAGTTATGTTATCTTGAACTAGAGTCGTGACAGCCATATTCGGAGCGCGTAACATTTATGCCTGGCAGATTTGCAATTCATGCGTGAAAAAGACTTCAGCAGTATTTTTCAAGAGCAACCATCACCTTATCTGTTTGACTTACTAAGTAGAGCATGCGACCAAATCAAAAATTGTTGGGACATAATAGTTGGTGAGTGGCAAATGAGGGTGGAGAGTACAACCTTCACCAGCATATTAATGATGTGTGGATGGGACTAAGGATTTAATCAACACAGAAAGATGAAAACAAATCCCTCATCCTCCCTCACACAAAGCGGAAATTCTTACAATGATCCCAAAAACATAGTCAATTTAAAAATTTCTTTACAAATATCGCTCCAATACAGCAGCCTTGATTCCAAATACTGGCACTCACTACCAACAATACATTCCGTAACCCACTCCAAACTCATTTTCCTTTGATTCACTCCTACCGAACGACACCTCTTTAGCAATAAAAATCTTAAAAAAATACAAGGATTCTGACATAAGTACGATCCCAGTCAAAATATGCAAATTAATTTCAGATGAAATTCCACTCCCAGTCACTAACTAGGCATATTCCCTAACTATCTAAAGGAAACCAGAATATGCCCTTTATTCAAGCCAGGTAGCCTCAAAACTCCAAAACCTCCCCCATTTCCATCTTGAAAAGAACAGGCAATTAGAGCATATTTATAAATGGATATGTTCTAATAAACTTTTACTAAAGTATATAAAGATATATGATTATTACGACAAAACATATGAATACAAATTATTAAATAAAAGAGGAATACTTCTCTTGCAAGGGTGAATGAAGTTAGACGAAACAGTGAAATTCAAAAGTCACGTACAACATATCATCCAAACTATTAAGAATTCTGTCCATATTATTCAAACTAAAAAAGGCTTCCTCAAACTCACTTCTTACTCCGTATTATTCTTTCATTCATCCACATTTATTGTATGGTATTCCAAGACGAGGTAGCTGAAAGGTGTATAAAAACATTCTTTGGAACTCTCTCAAATAATGATCATAAAGTCATACTTCCCTAATACTTAAAGCGCTAAAAAAAAGAAAGACAGACATTTACTGTTGCTGTCAATATATACAAGCTATTAATAAAGATTACTATATATCTCACCTATTCAAAGAGCAATCATCCCACATCAAACACATCATCAGTGTAACATTGGACTTCCGAAGATCTTATGCATAAACCAAATTATACAATGAAAACTACTCTGTTTCAAAGGAGCAGATGTATGGAATGCAATTCTTGTAAATATCAGACAGGCCTCATCATTAAATGTATTCCTCTAATCACTAGAAGAAGACGATCATGGTCAACTACTGAACAGACCCAACAACTTTCAACGAAATTAAACGATGTTGGGTCTGCTCAATAGTTGAATGTGATTGTTTTCTTTATACAGATAATGTAGCAACTCGTGGTTTGGATCCTCCATAAAGCTGTAGGTTCCTTTCGTCACATGATCTTTGTCGTTACGAAGGAGGTTAAACAAACTCAAACATTATCATATTTACATATTGGAGTTCGCATCTCGCTCTCATTATAAACTGACTTCTCTTTAGTTTCCTCTTTCTGGTACTGCAAGCAAGTGTGACTCCTACACATAATGTTATAAATTCGGATGCAATAAGTTACTAACCTTTAACCGATTGAGAGACGGCAGTTACAAACAAAAGTTAATAAAGCTAAGAAGTAGACTAAGCACTCTTGTTGAAAATTACTGAAACACCTTCGAGACAGTTACTGATGTGTATTTTAAAACAGTTTAAAATTTTCCGCTTTTTTAGTTCTAAATTTCTATTGCTATTCACTAATTATATTTTCCGTTCACTAATTATATTGTAGCTTGAACCTTACTTGAAACTTCGAACGACATCCGAAGGGAAACTTGAATTGCGTGGACCATTTGGTTTTATCTGGAATTATCTTTACAAAACTTTAAACTTCAGGTATTTTGAATAAACTTAAGGTGCTACTATAGCGTGATTCCTACCGGTGACTTTGATACTATAGGGTGATTCCTACGCGTTTTGGTTCGAAACTTTTATTGGATGAAAGCAGTGTTGGGCACTAAAGCGTTAATCCGATAACAGTTAATTAACGAAGTTAACTTTTTTTAACGGACTATTAACGGAAGTTAATTTCCATTTATCGTTATCGGACCAGTTAACTTCCGATAACTCGATATTTAGTCTGTTAAAGTCCGTTAACACGTTAACTGCGAGGAGTCATTCACGGAAGATCACCGCTCCGCGAATGAATTCAAACCGCCATAACTTCAGTCTGCCAATTCCGTCCTCTGCCGCAGTGGAACGGCTCTTCTCTCTCGGCAAAGACATCCTGAGGCCCAAGAGGTCAAGACTGGCAGTTGGGCCTAACTTTGAGAAGTTGATCTTTCTGAAGGGCAACCAGCACATTGTGTCATAGTCTTTAATAAATGTGCCTAAAATTTAATTTTACCTTTCAGTTCCCGCCATAATAATTCTCTGGTAAATTAAAATTTAGTTAATGGCTAGTGGTTACAAGGGTTCAAAACATGTAATCAGTACATTTTTTATTAAAAATAAAAAAAAAGTTATTAAGCAAAAAAGTTGCAAAACTTGATAAAAATACAGTTAAATACCTATTTATTGTTGGATTTTGCATAAATAAACATTTTCTATGGGTTTTAAAGCTTTTTTCCTTGATTTTTTTAAATGTTAGTAAAGAAATAGTTATCGTTAACGGATTATCGTTAACTTCCGTTAACTTTGTAGTAAAATTATCGGATTATCGTTATCGGAGTTAAAAATTGGGGTTAACGGATTATATTATCGAAGTTAACTTTTTGGTTAACGGTGCCCACCACTGGATGAAAGTCTGACGAATGTCTTCAAGTATGGCCAAGAACAAATCGGCTTTTGGTCCTTTTGAAATTTTCCAACAATATTCGTCGAGGTGACCTTGTAGGTGGTTGTGTGGCACGCCACGGTTCTTTTTCAATATTTCAATTTTGCTATCCAGCCAGGATAGGTAACTAACTCAAAACTTAATACTGAAGTCACTTCGGTTTCTAACCTTTGTCACTGAGAAGTTTTAATTTAATAGTTTAAAATTTAATTTAATACTGAAGTAATCTCAGTTTCTAACCTTTGGTGGTTTGGTTGGTTGGTTTGGTTGGTTGTTTTGGTTGGTAGGAACTTGTCACCGGTAGGAATCACGCTATAGTAGCACCAAACTTAATTTATATCTAGACTTATGTTTTGTAATAAATACCATAATTGCTTTGCAAAAGCATTAAGGATTTCTTGTTCTTCAATCTCTACCTAAAACCCATTACTATTTACATGATATAGACTAGTACAGAGAAATTCATGAAATTAATTAGACTGAACGTAATCAACAGGTTTTCATGTACGTATTTAATTTGTCGTATATCATCGTACATCTTATATACGAGTTTGTATTCTTTTTATTTTACGTAATTAAGCTATGAATGCAAACGAATGCCAGGCGATGTTTTTGGCTCTTACGATGAAGAAAAGCAGTCTTGGAATGGACTTGTTAAAACACTTATGGACAATAAAGCAGACATAGGAATTACCGCTTTAGATTTACAATACTCCAGGTCGCAAGTTATGGATTACTTGCATCCTTTGAAGAATTCAGCGTAGGTAAACACTAATTAATGTACAGTATTTTTCATATTTAGGGCGGAGTGAAAATTATAATTTACAATGGCACACTGATATTTTATTGTAGTTTTTGCTGAGAAAAACGAATATGATGATACAAATTGTACCAGGTTTCTCTAACCGTCTCATTTTTGCATGATACAATTTAACAAACACAGAAAATAGAGTTCTCATCTAGCATACATCCGTCAACATTACATCATACGAATAACCCCCATTAATGTCATTATGAAACCACAATTATACATTTTTATAACTTTAATATATTATTTTGCGTCATTTCCAGATTGAAGTATTCCTGCCAAGGGTGTACTGTATACTTGTACTAGGGTTTCTCTTTATATACAGATTTCTTCATCCCGGAAAAATGAAGCCAATTCCCGGGATCCCGGGAAATCCAGGAAATGGTTGTGTATTTAAGAGAACGGTAATTTTTTTATTGTTCAGTGCTAAAATACCGTTTTAGAATTGGGATAACCAATTACTTATGCCTAGATGACCAGTTTTGCATTGTAATACTTGAATTGAGTCTACCAATCAGTGGTAGCTATTTATTATTTATTAAACATGATATTTATCATGCGTACTCAGGAAATAAGAATGGTTTCATGTATTATGATGATTTAGTGAGTGACATTAGTATGCCTTTTTATTTTTGATGTAGAAAGAATACTGAAAATTATATCTTTCTCCACAATTTTTTAAACCCATTTCTTCTTCTTTTTTGATTCAGAGTTTATTATAAAAGTAGCTAAACTGACTAAAATGAAGAAAATTAGCATTTTGATGTATTTTCTTCCCTAAAACTAGCCCATAAAATGAAAATAATTATTTAGCATATGTTTAGCATAAAATGGGAACAGGTTTAGCATAATTTTTAGACGATTTAGCATAATTTAGCAGCAGGTTTAACGTAATTTGGCTAAAAATTTCTGGAAACACTGCAAAAAAGTTGCCAGAACTATTTGACAAAAAGTAGCCCAGCTTTGTAAAAAATTGAAATTCAATATCACAATTCAAAACAAATAATATTCAATTCAAAACATCGTACGAAAGTCAAAATTATCATATTTATGCGATAATTATCGTACGTCTGGCAACGCTGTCTGTGGGTCAGTAAGAAGTTGCATGCAAGATGAGTTACCTGCGATCGCTAGATAATATACTGAGACTCGGTTCCTTGTATCACACGCAGCGCTAGCGACATTCCCTCGGCCAGTTTTTGGTATACGGGCCCACTTTTAGATTGCTCTAAGTTGCTAATGCTAGTAGGTGTTCATTTAAGAAAGCAGAAAAGTAGAATAAAATGTGGTAAATATTATGCAGTTTTCTTTAATTCTACCCAAGAGCCTTCTAATAACAAAAGAAAAAACAAATAAATCAATGAAAAATAAATTAAGTCATTTTAAAACCCCGGGATTTCCCGGGATATTTGTCCAATTCCCGGGATTTTCAAATCCAATTAAAACAGCCGGGATCCCGGGATCCCGGGAAAGAAACCCTAACTTGTACGCATCGTGTCTTCTGACTCCCCGAGTCCCCAGGCATCACAGTTCGCCTGACAGCCAGCTGCAATAGTTGTCCCCCAGCTACAGAATCCAGAGGTAAAAAGCTAGTGAGCATGCTATGAGAAATGAGAAAAAAAAATATTCTGTTACACTTGTTACAATGTACATTTGACTGACGTGAGTAAACTGAGTAAATATTTGTTGTTTCTCCTTAAGCAATTATAATTCACTGAAATTTATTTGAGTTTTTGTTCTTATTTTTCAGTTAATAATTCACCTCTAGAAGAGCAGAGATGGAATCAACATCCCACACACCAGTGTCTCCAACTCTGAAACAACATCCTTCTTCACATCAAGCTAGCAACATCCCCTCTTGCAGCAACGCTACACCAACAGCTTTCTATGCAGCAGCATCTACGTTTCAAGTTCCCCATTCTATTCAGCAAGGAAAAATTTGTGAGCACAAGGCATATTAACCCTTTACTGCCCAAAAGGACAAATTTGTAACCTTTCAAATACACGCATTCATAACTTAACCCTACAAAATAATTGGGCAGTAAAGGGTTAAGCAACATTGTATGTTTGGAACTCCTGAGAAGTTGCCTCATAATCTTTTGCCAACTAATTTACAAGTGGCTCGGTGCTTTCTCTATCTCAAAGAAAGGAAAAATGCAGCTAACAACCAATCATCAGATAAATAACTCAGGCTACTAAAACTTTGGCAGCAAGCATCAGTCCCCACAGTTCAGGAAAAAGCTGCGTTTCAAAAGGTAGCAAATTCATAGAAAGAGGAGCAACGTTTGAGTACATCAAAAACATCAGTGAAACTAAAAAAATGAATATATGAATAGTCTCAGTAATTTATTTGGTATATGTGCCTGTAAATGTAATTTAAAATCTCATACAGACATAGGATGCAGTGATGATTGTGAAGAAATTCACATAGATTGCATATGTCGGAGAGATAATAAAGTACCAAAAGACGAATTACAGTTTCTACTTGATCAGAGTAGTGATCGTAAAATGTACAACGGTAGTGTAGATGTGCACGCCACACAAATTTTACAAAAGAGATACAAGAGGAAGCTCTGAGAACAAGTAAGTAAAGAAAAGAAAACTATCAATCGTTCCACTGAAGTTCAACCTTTGAGCTTAGCAGAAAATTCTTCAGATGAAGACAGTGACAATGAGATAATGGAAACTGAAGACTGTGGTTTTGAAAATACTGTAAGCCAAATGATAATGTTTTTGCGGCATGTTACGATGCAGGCAGATCGATTTGGTGTATCAGATCGTGCTGCTGCTGCTACTACAACTGCAACTTTGATAGACGTTGGTATGATTACCAAAGAAGATAACCATCTCATAATAGACAGAAGTAAAGCGCGGAGAGAAAGAGAAAGACTTTGAAAATAATTACTTCCATATACTTCGATGGTAGAAAGGATCAGACTTTAAGTAAAGTGAAAGTCAATGACAGGTGGTACAGTGAAAAGAAGAGTGAAGAACACTCTGTAATGATTGCTGAACCAGTTGGAGAGTATATTACCCATCATACACCAGCATCGGGTAAGGTTGCAGACATAGCAAATTCAGTATTGTCGGTTACTAAAGAGAGACATCTACAAAATTATATAGCTGTAATAGGCTGTGATAGCACAAATACCAACACTGGTTATAGAGGTGTGATTCATATTATGGAGAAAGCACTTGGTAGGTCATTTCAGTGGTTCATTTGTAATTTGTATGCTTCATACAAATCAGTTACCTCTAAGACATTTTTGGAACATTAGATGGTACAACATCTGGGGCAAGTACCTTTGTTGGTCCTATTGGGAAAGCCATTCAGTTTTGCAAAAACAATCCAGTAATACAATTCAAACCTATAACTACTGGTAAAGAACTATTATATCTGCCACAACATATTGTTCATGATCTTAGTAGAGATCAGCAGTACTTATACCGCATTATTTCAACAATCAGAAATAGTACAGTTGATGAACACCTTGCTCATGTAAAGCTAGGTCCTCTTAGTCATTTAGTCATGCTAGATAGTTAACTCTTGTAATAGGGTTTGTGAGCTCTATGTTTCAACAGTAAAACCAACAAAGAAACTTTACACAATAACACACTTCATTGTGACAAATTATGTCCTAATTGGTTTGACATCAAGTGTAGACCTAATTGCATAGATGGCCCAAGGCATGTGTTTTCTGCCATTAATAGAGTTAAGCATTTGCCTAGAGAATCAGTAGAAACTGTTAAGAATATATATCCCGAAATGCTTACTTTGCTCACCCGGAAAATATTCTTCTGGCAATGTTGTGTGACTCAGCTAGGGAAAAACGTAAAAAAGCTGATGCAAAATCATGGACATGCGGAATGAGACTAGTCAAAATTTAGAATTGAGAGATTTCACGGTTTCTAATCTCAATTTTGATGCAAAGGACTGGGATGAAATAATTAATTGGAATGATACTAAACTAAGAGAGCCACCTCTTACAATGAAACTAACCAAAGCAGAAATTTTAGCTATCAAAGAAAACGCATTGAACATTCCAAATTATCCCAATCATACCCAGAATGTAGAACATTGTATTAAATTAGTGACGGACTTTTCAAGTCCGGTATTTGGGTTTGAAGCACGAGATGGTTTTATCAGAGCTAGAATGATTTCACGGAGTATCATGCCAGACGTAGAAACCAAAAAGGATTTTGCTAAAAGTTTGCCTTCTTTAATCGAATAGTTAAGGTTGTTTTTTGCAGTTACCATTTGTGTACTCATTTTCTGCGTGTTTCTATACTCTATATGTATTTAATAAAACAAATTTTAAAAAAATGGTTATTTTTCTTTCTTTGGTTCTTTATATATTATATACCTTGCAACAAAACACTAAATTCGAGAATATCATAATCCAGAAAAGAAACAGTAAATAGAAATTCATTACATAACCTGAAAATTATTTGCAAAAGATATATTTTTAAGTTTCGTTTGGGTTATATCTATTTGTTTACCCCACGACATAGCCAAGAATCAGTTATAAACCACAGTAAACCCATTTACGACACCCATCTCATATGTTGGCAAAACTGGAGCAGTTCAAGATACTCTAGAATATTATTTCAGTTTTCTTTGTGTTTCATAGTTAAAACCACAGTATAATTTCAGTGTGCCTAAAGGGAAAGAAAATTTTTGTCTGGTTTCACTCCGCCCTAACATATATATATAGAGGGTGGGTAAAAAAAAGTGACCCCTTAGAGGTAAACTGTCATATTAAAAAGAGTAAGGGGACTAGAGCTCCCAAACTTCATAGATGCTTACCTTAGCATGTTGTTCGTCTTAATTGAGAAGTTGCTTGATGTGTCCCCCTTCCTGCTCAACACAGGCCTCCAAACGTGGACGCCACTGATCAATACACCTGTTTACATATCGTTGAGACAACTTCACCCAGCCGAGCAGAATTCTTTCGCGTAGTTCATGTATGTCTCTTATATTGGTACCAGGGATGTAAACTTTGGACCTCAGGCCTTCCCAAACACCATAATCTAGTGGTGAAAGATCGGGTCTACTAGCCGGCCACATATTGGGTTCGATAAAGTCCAGTGTTTCGTTCTCAAGGAATGTGACAGTTTGTCGTGCTCTGTGAGCAGGGGCTCCATCTTGTTGGAAAGTATATCTTTCACTCTATCTAACTGATATTCGACGAATTACTGGTGAAAGATAAACTTTCCAACAAAGATATACTTTCCAACAAAGAGTTACTTGGGGTAGGGTTTAAGGGTTAAAGACCACAGATTTGTTGTTGTTCTAAAGATTTCACGCATGAGACTCGCGAATTTTAACTTTTTTTACCACATCACTAAAATTAATTATGTATCTTGGATCAGTCAGTCAATCAGCATTCAAACAAAAATTAGACGTTCCTTTTTATTTTTTATTTACTATCAATCATTATAAACTCTTGACTCGTAAACATATCTATTAATTTAGATAATTATCTGTTAGTAAATTTATGACTTTCACCGATGATGGATTTATGGATTTAAATATGAGGAAATGACTCACTTCCCCAAATGTATACTATTTTCGAAAGCTGACCGAAGGTGGAGGCAAACTATCTCTTTGGTTTTTAGTCTTTATTCTGTAAAATTGCACTACTGTATATACGTAAAGTGTGTTAAATATCTCGTATTCTACAGGGTGTCCCGTAAGTCTGGACCCATAGGGAAAAATAATAAAATTACAAAATAGTCCAAAAATTTATTACATAATCTGTTCAAAGTGTCCGCCGTTGTGTCGCACACATAGTTGAAGACGCAATCTCCACTGCGACAGCACTTTCTGAAACACAGTCGCAGAAATTTCTTGACACGCCTCCACAATGCGTGCTTTAAGGTGGAAAATGTTCTGAAGTTTGACCTCGTACACTTTGGCTTTCAAGTGGCCCCACAAATAAAACTCCAGCGGAGTAAGATCATAATAAAAAAATAATAAAAATAATAATAAAAATAATAAAAAAATATATTATAAATAAATTTTTGGACTATTTTGTAATTTTATTATTTTTCCCTATGGGTCCAGACTTACGGGACACCCTGTATTGTGGTTTTTCTGAAAGACAATGCGATGCATAAATACTGCGCAAATTGTTTCAAAATTAAAATGAACGCATTCTTTGTAATTTAATTTTCTTTAGTTCAGATTTTGGATTTGTGTTTTTTGGTATTAGGAATTGAGTACAATGTTTGGAATTTATAAAATACCATTCTAATATTTACAAATATTTACATTTAATGAAAGTATCCTTGACGTAAGACTTATCCTCAAAGTGTTACAAAAATCAAAGATAGCCGGTTTTATTTAAATTTATTTTGTTTCACATTTCATGATTTTGTTTCTGGGAGTGTAATTTGGGATTGTATTTTTTTGGGCTACGTCATGGCCATTGTCGTAACACCTCAGGGAAGTTAAGTGACATTGGGAGTGGACGGGAGCCCCTCTCTGAATCCAGACGATGCAGTGAGTCAGTGACTCATCGTTTGGATCTCACGTAAAGTCATACTTTCCCTCCGACATTATGACCTTGGATATTGCGAAAGAGATTGAACCACTTCAGAATAATAATAATAATAATAATAATAATAATAATAATGAGACTTTATTTTATTGTATTTTAAATTGTTGGATCACCTGAAGATCAGGGGCCCCAGCCTTCGTTAGTTAGCCTTATAAGGCTAACTAACGAAAATATCACGACTTAACCTAACCAATCGTCAAGGGCGCACAGTTGACCTAACGATTGGTTAGGTTAAGTTGTGATATTTTAGTTAGTTAGCCTTATAAGAAGGCCTTAAAGAAGGCTGGGGGCCCTGATCTTCAGGTGATCCAAATTGTTTTCATCTTTATTAAATTTTAATGTTAATTATAATTGTATTAAATGAATACCATTTTAGTTGGTTCAGAAATTTTTAGCTGTTGGGATATGAATGAGTATCTGAAAATATCACTGTAATTTTCATACATAGTGAAAGCATTTCAATATAAAGTCGGTTCATTCGTTTTGAAGGTTTTGTAGTTGTTTATGGGCTGAGATTGAGGTTTATTTTATGGAGGTAACGTAATTATAATTTATGGAATGTATTTATTTCTATTTCAGGAAAAAACTCTTTTACAAAAAATCGGTGGAAAATGATGCGAACTCATGGAAGAGAAACGTGCATGAATTCGCTCCAACAGTTTGGCTCGTCATTGGCGTTGCTCTGATTTCTTTCTTTGCGATGTTTACAATTATAATAAAGGTGAATCATCGGGAGAAAAAGTATACGAAACGCGATGGTTTCACTACTGTGACTGCATTATTCTCAAATATGGGTAAATATTCTTTCCAAATATTCCTTATATATATATATATATACACACACACACGAGTATATACACTGGCGTTCAAAATTATGCAAACATTTTTTAAAATGCTAATTATGTAATAATAGTAGAATTTTTTCATTCTTTTTATAAGTTACAGGAAGTAAAATGATATGTCTGTCCAATTAAAAAGCGTTCAAATATGGTGTTTTGTTACATGAAGACTTACGAGCAATTAATCAATATTGAAAGAAATTGTATTTAATGGTGACATCACGTTTTGATTAAAATAATTGTTTATGTTCACAGAATGTATTTATACATTTTATCCCATTTTCCTCCAAAAATGTAATTTGACTCGTGAAACCTGCACTTGAATATTGTTTGGTAACATTGCGTCCTTCTCTTACGGATATCTCTGTATAATGGCTTTTGCAAAGGAAATATCATACGAAAATAGACTCAAGATTAATTAATACCTTCTTGATGAAGAACTACAGAGACAAATAGCCAATAAAGTGGGAGTTTCATTCTCCATGGTGAGCAAAACCCTCTCTCGTCATTCGCAAAATGGGAGTGTAATGAACAAAGTAAGCCGACGGCGAAAAAGGAAGACCTCAGAAAAAGAAGACAAATACATGATTTTATTGAACAAATGTAACAGAAAGAATATTAGCGTTCGAATAGCTGCTGAAGTGAATGCGTCACGCAATAGCAGCCTTCTACTTCAGTCAGAGGGAGGTTAGTTTAATGGGCCGGGTTGTTACCAGAAAGCCGCTTTTGCGACGAAGAAATAGAGCCAAACGTTTGAAATTGGCATAAAATCACAAAAAATGGTCGCTCCAAGAATGGCAAAAGCGGCTTTCTTGTAGCAACCCGACCCATGATTAAACCAACCTCCCTCGGACATCTATTCATGTTGAAATAGAAATGCTGCCGTTGCGTGACGCATTCACTTCAGCAGCTATTCTTTCTATTGCATTTGCTCAATAAAATCATGTATTTATCTTCTTTTTTCGAGGTCTCCCTTTCTCGCTGTCGGCTTTACTTTGTTCATTACACTCCCATTTTGCAAATGACGAGAGATGGTTTTGCTCACCGTGGAGAATGAAACTCCCACTTCATTGGCTATTTGTCTCTGTAGTTCTTCATCAAGAAGGTATTAATTAATCTTGAGTCTATTTTCGTATGATATTTACTTTGCATATAAGCAAAAGACTCGTTGCATTCGCGTCGGATTGAACACATCATAGAAAAAGGGGTAACTATAGTATTTTTAGCCAGAAAGCAAAACTTAAACCTCAACTGGCAAAATTGAGCGTCCACTTTTCAAGGCACATAACATGTCCGTTTCATGATGGGATTGAACTCAGATGGCCCCCTGAAGTTTTTTCATGATACACACAGACCGTGCATGGAACAAGGAATTCTTCTGGGAAAATTAAATCCACTATAGTCCGAATAATTTTCCCAGAAGAGTTCCTTGTTCCATGCACGGTCTGTGTATATCATGAACAAACCTCAGGGGACCATTCTGAGTTCAATCCCATGTACACACACACACACACACACACACACACACACACATATATATATATATATATATATATATATATATATATATATATATATATCGAAGTTAAGCGACATTGGGTCTGGGTAGTAGTTGGATGGGAGACCGTCCTCCGCGCCCAGATTATGTAGCGACTCGTGGTTCGGATCCCACGTAAAGCTGTAGGCCCCCTCTGTCATATGATGGATGTTGCGAAGGAGGTTAAACAACCCCAAGAAAAAAAAAAAATATATATATATATGGGATTGAACTCAGAATATATATATATATATATATATATATATATATATATATACACACACCTTTGGTTACCTTTGATTAGCTTCCGCCCGAATTGTTCATTCTGACGAAGGTCAAGCTTTTCACGCCACCTTAGACCTACAGTTTAACGTGGAATCCGACAACGCCCCATCAGCAGCCAGCATCTTAACCACTAGGCAGTGGCGGTCCTAGCTTACATGACGCCCTGGGCGAACCTCACCTTCAGCGCCCCCCCCCCTGTTCGCCAACACACACACATTCGAATCCCCCCAAAATAAAGGACAGACATAACTCTTTCACAAAATAACTTTTTATTGGACTAATTGTTGGAACTTCAGAACCAAAACAAAGACTCAAATTTCTGAATTTTACAAATCCTTCATCACGTAAATAGAATAACTCACTTAAGAGAATGTAATTATGATACTATGAACAGGAAAAATACAAATTAAATTGCACAACTGCCATAAATAAACTAGAGAATCAAATTTCTAAATTGTACAAATGCTCTATCACATAAATAGAATAAGACACTTAAGAGAGGGTAATTATTATGCTACACTTTGAACAAGAAACAAAATAAATTGCACCACAGCACAACTGCCATCTAAAGCCTGACTCTTCTTACCTTCCTTGATGCAAAGTCATGAATTAAATCATCATATGAAATCTGCTCAGCAATTGTATGATTTATACTGATGATGGCCAGACCGGTAAGGCGTTCCTGTGACATAGTTGACCTCAGGTAGGATTTGATGAGCTTCAGCTTTGAAAAGCTCCTCTCTGCTTCAGCAACAGTGACTGGAAGAGTAAGACCAATTCTGAGAGCAGTCCACAAATTTGGATATATTTCAGAGAGCTCCCTTTCATGGATAAATGTCAGCAGTTCAAGCAAGGATATGGTCTTTGATGGCAAGTCAGGCAAGTTCTTCAGCTCCTGTGCAAGCTCTCTGCCATCCAAGTCAGATTGTCCCTTAAAGTGTAGTGTAGTACTAAGGTTCACACATTGTTCTGTCAGCTCCTCAAATGTGAGATTTTGGAAATGTGTCAGCACTCCAAACTTCTCTCCCACAATTTCCAACGTGGAAAATCTTTCCTGAATGGCTGATGTTGCAGCATCAACCACTGCATTGAAAAATGTCACCTCCAGCTTCTTCAAAGCATCAATCAAGGGCTCATCAGATGCTTCATAGGAGAAGTGCCGCTTTGTGGACCTCAGCCGTTTTTGTTTTAACACAGCCTCCACATTCATTTGTTCACAGATATCTGTGGCTGCCATTTGTGCAGCCACAAAACCTGTTGCCCTGTAATTGCGGAGACCTCTCTCTGTTTTTTTTAGGAGATTTACTGCAACATCAACGTGCATGCTAGGAGACTGCATCTGCTTGCTCACATAGCTGAATTTGGCACAACAGGTCATGCCACACCACTGAACAAATGGCGAAGCGGTATGACCCAACCTCCTCTGACAGAGATTGAGCCTCGACCTTTATTACAGAGTCTTTGGTGTGGTCCCTCACCTCGATCAGTGCATCTCTCACTGCAGCTGCCTGATATCTCAGGGGCTCCACACTCTTGATCTTGCTTTCCCACCTTGTATCAGACCACATCTTCAATGTGATGTTCACATGTTTTTTCAAAATGGCCCATCGTTGTGTGGAGGCTGAAAACAAGTTGTAAAGCTTCTGCAAGATGCCAAAGTAACTTGTGGCATCAATAGATCCCTTAGCAGCATCGGCCACAAGCAAATTCAGAGAATGAGCCCCACATGGAACAAACAGAGCTCTGGGATTAATTTCTAGGAGCCTGGATTGAACACCCTTGTTTTTTCCCCTCATGTTGGCCCCGTTGTCGTATGATTGTCCTCTACAGTCCATGAAAGGAACTTTTAGCTCCTCCAGTCTCTTCAGAATCAGAGATGCCAAATGTTGACCAGTGGACTCCTCTGCCTCCAAAAACCCCATGAAATGTTCCTTTATATGGGGCTTCCCCTCCAGTGACACAACCCGAATCACAACTGACAACTGTTCAGTGTGGCTGATATCTGGAGTGCAATCTAGAATTATTGAAAAAAACTTTGATTGTTTGATGTCGCTCACCATTGCTGAAATGGTCTTGCTGCTCGACAAATCAATGAGTTCGTTTTGTATGTGGTGGCCGAGGTAGCTGGTGTGACTGGAGGTCCCTTTTTGGACACGGTTAATGTGCTCTTGCATTATAGGATCAAATTGTGCCATCAGTTCAACTTCTTTCAGAAAATTGCCATTTGATGGTGAGAACAATTTTTCTGTATGTCCCCTTAGTGCCAAATTCCTAACTGCCAGAGAATGCACAATAGCAGTGAGACGTGTCAGCACCGCTCTCCATCTCAACTTCTCAGCCTCCAGAAGTGCCATCTCCTGCTTGTCAATGGTCTCCCCCTTTCTCATCCTCACTGCCAGTTCTTTCCAGATTTTCATAGAATTTAGGTGTTCTGAACTGTTGTCATGTGATGTGAGCAATGAGCTTGCATGCTTCCAGTCCGAGAGTCCCAAACTTGTTAAATTTATTTTCCTCTTGGAAAATAATGTACAACAGAAACAGAAAAGGCTGTTGTTTTTTAAGGAATAGACCAACCAACTTCTGGTTATATTTTCCCCACTAACCAATGACTTCCTGAAGTATTGATGGTGGAAACTTCTTCCGTCACTGTCGTTTCTAGGGAATACAAAGTCAGATGGTACTTGACTTGGTCCCCTGGAAACCAGTTGTGTCCGAATTCTCTCAGTCAGAACTGAAGGCCAGTTAGCAGGGTCGGTGGACAGAGACTCATCCTCAGGAGGCGATTCTGCTCCAGGCATTTCTAATAGAAAGAACAAGAGCATTACTCATTAGTATACACACCTAAGTTAGATAACACATTATTCACAGCACTTTGTTATGGTGGTGGTGTTATGGAATTATGGTGGTGAAACACCACACATACCCAGTAACCCAGACCCAGTGATAATAACATTATAATTTATAACTGTTTGCAAAATGCTTTGCAGGGATGCACACACATACACATACACACACACGCACACACTCACAGACATATGTGCACACAAACTCACCTGAAGAGTCCTGCCGGGGAGAAGTAGAAGCAAATGGGTCTTCATCCTCAGGATCAGACTGCATTTGTGGAGACATATGTGAGGCTGAGGAGGTAGATGGCTCCTCAGCCTCAATAATGGCAGAAGTAGACGGCTTCTCATCCTGGCTAGTGGCAGAGGGTGTTCCAAAATATTTCAAAAGTGCCCCTGCAAATAGTAAAATAGAACATAACAGACCAATGCATGAATAGGCTAGTACAATTAATTTAACATGTTATTAAGCACAATTTATTAAACTTTTAGAATAGGAAACAAATGAATAATACAACCTCCTTGGTTAATGGCTAATTATATACATAATAGTACACTTCAAATGACTCAGAAAGCTATATCACAAAATAGCAGTGCAATATAGCAGTGAAGAGTAGATGACATAGCTCTATACCTTTATCTTTTGCTCGTTTCTCCTCTTCTTCTTTCCTCTTTTTTCTAAACTGAGCACCTGATAGCTTTGACCTCTTCTTATCCATTTGCGGTTATTTGACAGACCTTAGTGGCTTAGTGTGAAGATTCGTTCTGTAATAAATAATATACATTTCACTATTTAACCAAACCCAGAAAAATAACATTACATATGTTAAAGTATGGGCCTTTATTCCCAATAATATTAATCTGGAAGCATTTTGCATTGTTTAGGTCTTTTATGGGAAGGTTTATGGAAAATGCAATAGATGGTTTTTTATTAATAAAAATATATTTATTGATCTTTTATTATTTATTTTATTTTATTTTTTATTTTTATTTATTTCTTTATTTATTTATTCTTATTTTTATTTTTATTTTTTTTGCAGGCGCTCATGCCGCCCCTCCACAAATGCCGCCCTGTGCGGCTGCCCATATTGCCCATATGAGGAACCGCCACTGCCACTAGGCCACCTAGGGTACCCATTTATCTACCAACCACTTTCTTTATTGTGTGGAAGGATGAACAGCTGGGTTTTGCTGCGCGCCGACTGCCGTCGAATCTCGAACCCGGGGCCGATGGATTCGTAGACAGCGACGCTAACCACTACACCACCGAGGCGCATATATATAGTATATATATATATATAAATTATATATAATATATATATTGTTATGTATGGGAATAATGTAATAAGGCTAATTAATTGCTGGTTATAAATTAACCAAGAGACAAGTTTTTCTTAAAGAAATTTTCAAATTAAAATTTAAAATCTCCTTTCTAGGATATTCCTCAGACGAAACCAAAGGGTAAATAAAAACAACTTTGAGCAATCATTCACTCTTAAGGTGTGAAAAATGCTCTGTATGAAGTGGTCCCCAATTAACCCACCCCTAATATCTCCAGTCTAACTGTAGAGTAGGTTAAGCCTCCTAGTCTTGTAGGGGTCAGCCTAAAGATTTCGGAAATCGTTCAGAGCGGGTACAGTAATTTGAAGTCCACAGTAGGATTCCTCACCAAATTAGGTTAGGGTAATTTACCTTAGCCTTTGTTAAGCTATGAGTTGATGCTAGGTCTTAGACCACAATGTAGGCCTAATTTAACTGGACCTAGTTTAAATGTTACCACTAAACTGGGGCTTAGAACTACAATTGTTCACTTACTGAGTGTTATTAGATAAGTCCTGGTCTTCTTAGTTAGGCCTGATTTCTTCTTTGAGTCTTTCTTTTAGTTGCTTAATTTCTGAGCGCACTTACTGGTGGCGATGGTTTTCTGTTTCTTCCAGCTTTCCCGGTCGTCATGCCGCTCTTGATGCAAGTTTTTTGTTCCGGCTTTTTCCACCAGCGTCTTTTTTTGTTTGTTGGTTGATTGGTAGTGTGTATCAATACTACCAAGCACTCTCTATGAGTCATTATTCCCATACATAACAATATATATATGTTGCACACGATCCACGCCCGGAATAAGGAACTCTTCTGGGATATCAAATCCACTATAGTTCGAATAAGCAGTAGTAAATGGCAAATACAGTACTGAAGTTTTTTTCTAGGGTCCTATCTGCTTACAATATTTGTTTAGTAGATGGCTGATGAGGGAAGCTATATTTTGGGGCCTCTTTGCTAGTGATCTGTTGCCCACGTTGGGCTTCCATCGTTAAAAAGAAAAACTTCAGTGTTTGCCATTTACCATTACTTATTCGAACTCTAGTGGATTTAATATCACAGACGAGTTCCTTCTTCCATGCATGGTCTGTGTAATATGCGAGTAAAAGTATTTCAGGGGACCATTCTGAGTTGTGGCATATATATATATATATATATATATATATATATATATATATGCAAAAATTAATCCTACCAGGATTCGAACTCACAACCTTTTCAATAAAAGGTGAGGGCGCTAGCCACTACACTACGATTACATAAAACTTAACACAACCTGTCATACATTTAAACAAACTAAAAAACGCATAACGCTTTTGTGTCCAGAGGCATTTTACGTGTTAATCCTCCCGTACTCTAGGTGCACCAGTATTTCACTCAAATTACACTGGTCTACAGCCAAAATGCTTCGGAAATAAAAGTAGTCAATCTTTACTAATTTTGGGTCACTGAATACAAAAATGATGCCTAAAATTGCCAATTGGCTCTACTTATGAAGATATCAGGCAACCCTGC
Organism: Bathynomus jamesi; assembly: GCA_023014485.1. Lineage (NCBI taxonomy): Eukaryota > Metazoa > Arthropoda > Malacostraca > Isopoda > Cirolanidae > Bathynomus > Bathynomus jamesi. The sequence goes on from JAJOZX010000589.1 coordinate 729,286, forward strand.
ACCCTACTAACTGGACTGCATCTGTCGCGTAATATGTAGACGCCTGTGACACATCGACGCATTGACTCTACTGCGCATGCGCGGTTATATTTTTTTATTTTAATAAATTAATGTAAATATATACATATATATACACAATAAAATATAATTTTAAATTTATCTATTACATTATGTATTTGTAAATTATTTATTAAGAAATAGATTGGATCATTTTAACATATTGCTTCCCATAATGTTTTTGATATTAATATAAATGGAATACTAACCTAACTTAACCTTACCTAATTTAAAATTATTAAAATGCAATGTAATTACATTAATTTATTAAAATAAAAAAATATATAACTACGCGCATGCGCAGTAGAGTCAAGGCGTCGATGTGTCACAGGCGTCTACATATTACGCCACAGCATCAGTTCATTCGCGGAAGTCATACAGTGCACCCTTGTCAAACTCTGTTTAGTGTTTGCTTTTGAAACTGAATTTTTTTCAGCCTAATTTGAACAAAGATGCTTCGTAATTGCGTGAATAGTGTAAAGAATTTCTGTTATGTTTGTGGAGAATTGACTTTTGCATCACAAAAGCGTGCTATAACCGCCGTGATTAGGAAAGCCTATCACCTTTATTTTGGCTGTAAGATTGGAGATCAGGACAAGAGCTGGGCCCCACACATATGCTGCAATACTTGTGCAACAAACCTTCGCCAGTAGTTGAATCGGAAAAGTAAATCTATGCCTTTTGCAGTGCCAATGGTATGGAGGGAACCAACAGATCATTTCAGCAATTGTTACTTCTGCATGGTGCCTCCAGTCAAGAAAGGTATTTGCAAGAAGAAAAAGTGGATTTTACAATATCCGAATATACCCTCTGCTATACGCCCGGTACCTCACGGCGAAGGACTACCCGTTCCTGAGATCCCACACTCATTCTCCCTGGAGTCAGAGGACGAGGAGAATGAAGGAACCTGCGAAACTTGTAAGCCTTCAACTTCACAAGACCCTGAATTTGTTTATAACTTGACACCTTCTAAACCGCACATGATAACTCAGAATGAATTAAACGACCTTATCAGAGATTTAGAACTGCCAAAGAGTAAGGCAGAGCTGTTGGGCTCCAGATTGCAGCAGTGGAATCTCCTCGCTGAAAATGTTAAAGTGTGTAAGTTTCGTGACCGTCAAAAAGATTTTGTCCCATTCTTCATCATGGAAGGTGACCTTGTAGTTTGAAACGACATCGATGGTCTGATGGCAGCTCTCAACATTATTCACAATCCTGATGAGTGGAGACTGTTCATTGATTCATCGAAGTTGAGTCTAAAAGCTGTTTTGTTGCATGTTGGCAACGTATTGCCATCAATTCCAGTTGGTCATGCAGTCCACATGAAGGAAACATATGACAACATGAAGCAACTTTTGAACTGCATAAACTATGACAAACATCAGTGGCAGGTTTGTGGTGACTTGAAAGTTGTTGCTATCGTGCTTGGACTGCAGCCTGGCTACACTAAGTATTGCTTTTTCTGTGTGAATGGGATAGTCGGGGTAGGACTTTTCATTCCGTCAAGAAGGATTGGCCAATCACATTAACTATAATATCTTCGTAACATGATACAGTTTTGCCGGCATTTTCTCTAACTCTGCGAGGCTAGGCTAACTCTGGCGAGGCTCTAACTGTGCGAGGCTGCCATGAGATGAATTTTGGCCGGCATTATCAATATTATCTCTTTATATGGTCGAATTCGAATGGACTGACGTACGTAACTCACTTTATGGACTGATGGACGTAACTTGGACTGATGTACATGACTCATATAATATATATCTCTCAATAATGTTCTTGACGGAAATGAGTAGTAAGGCTATCTAGGCTTAAGGATTTCTCTGTCTGGATAACATCCGGTTGAAGTACAATGTATTAATCCCATTGACGAGTGCGATTGCTCCCCCGTGCTGCACTGGGTAATTCTAAGCCAGTGCAGCAACAAGTACTAAGGACGCAAAAGGAAATTGAAACATGAAATTAAATACCGTAGAATAAAGCGAGACCAACACCCGTTCATAGCGAGAACTATTTTATGATACCCAATGGTATGCCCCATCTACGATGAGTAGAGAATAAAAAAATAATAAATATATATATAAATAAAAATAATATAAATAATAAATGACTGGTTAGTAAATTAACAAATATAATAAAACTGACCTAACTGAGATGAGGAGATCCAAATGACCAACTGTTGTAGACAATCCTGATTTCGCTTAGCTGTTCATTGATTCATCGAAGTTGAGTCTAAAAGCTGTTTTGTTGCATGTTGACAACGTATTGCCATCAATTCCAGTTGGTCATGCAGTCCACATGAAGGAAACATATGACAACATGAAGTTGCAACTTTTTGAACTGCATAAACTATGACAAACATCAGTGGCAGGTTTGTGGTGACTTGAAAGTTGTTGCTATTGTGCTTGGACTGCAGCCGGGCTACACTAAGTATTGCTGTTTTCTGTGTAAATGGGATAGTCGGGCTAGGACTTCTCATTACATCAAGAAGGATTGGCCACTCCGACACTAATTGGAACCTGGAACAAAAAATGTTCAGTATCCTCCACTTGTAGAATCGAGCAAGATTTTGTTACCACCCTTACACATCAAACTGGGCGTCATGAAAAATTTGTTTAAGGCTATGGATAAAACGGGGGCAGCTTTTAAGTACCTCGGTGGTAAATTCCCAAAGCTCAGTGAAGCAAAAATCAAGGAGGGTGTATTTGTTGGTCCACAGATCCACGAGCTTCTTAGAGATGAGGAGTTCGACCGTATCCTAGGTGGTGAGGAGAAGACAGTGTGGAATGCTTTCCGGTTAGTAGCAACCAATTTTCTCGGAAATATTAAAGCTGACAATTACAGGGAGCTGGTGGAAAACCTGCTGTTGTCCTATCAAAAAATGGGCTGAAATATGTCTTTAAAGATACATTTCCTCCATTCGCACCTGGAATTTTTTCCGGCCAACTGCGGAGCAGTCAGCGATGAACATGGTGAACGTTTCCACTAGGATATCTCAGCGATGGAGAAACGCTACCAGGGGAAATGGAGTCCATCATTGTTAGCAGACTACTGCTGGACAATAACAAGAGATACTCCAGAAGTTGAATACAAGAGACAAGCAAAGAAGCGACGGGTTGAATCAATATAAGTGACTGCATTATACAGGTATGTTACTAATATATGGTATACATACGTATATGCAAAATGTGTAACTTAAATTTTCTTGGAAACTGTAGCCAGTCGACTGTTTTTATGGTCATATTCGTTTTCAGCACCCCAAAATCCATAATAGGAAACACATTTTATCTCCGAAGCACAAACTTTTTCAAAATTTGTAGACCAGTGTTATTTGTTGTAACGCTGGGGTCCCATAGATGGAATATCATGCAGGAACAGACACGATTTTTCATCATGCATTATGCAAAATCGTACGTGTTCATGCATGAAAACGGGGGCTATACGATGGCTTACAGAGTTACAGAGTTAGAGAATTACAGGCTAACAAAGTCCCTAAGATCCATTCTAGAGAAGGAAGTAGAAAAAATAGAAATAACTATTTAATCTAATTTACACCATGCATTTTTTAAGGAATTTTTTTATTTATTTATTATGTACAATAAGTCATCATTTCGTCGTTGTATCATTTCTCCTTAGCCTGCCAAAGCCACCGCACCGACAGACCCTCTTTCAAAAATTTATTATTTTCATTGCACTGAAGTTGCTCAGATAAGGGAACACTGCTCCATAGTCATTTCAAACTATTTAGCACACATGAATTTAAGAATTCACTCGAAAGTGTACACTAAAAAAATTACTTCCCTCGTTTTTCCAGATTTATCATGTCGTAATTTATATTGCAACCTTCGCACAGGAATTACCGAGAAAAAGGAGCACTGGCTTAGTTGGTTGTTGTATGTTAGACTATGGAGAGTTTGATGGCGGAAGCTAAGTAATTAAGAGGTGGTTTGAGGATATATATATAGAGGGAATCCAATATTCTGAGGTAAATAGAAGATTGACCACTGGTGAATGGAAAGAATACTAAATCTACTGAATCTGATCGAGTGTGAGTGTTGCTCGGCGTGAATGCGTATGGAAGAATGTTCAGGGTTTGATATAGATTTGCCTGTTTTGTGTGATGCTCCTCTGTGTTTGTCCACCCTTTGTTTTAGATGTACGGTAGTGAACTCTACGAATGTTGATACGCAAGGGAGGACTTCGGGTGTTTTGGGAGGCTTTCTTTGTGGCTTAGAATATTATTTATTGAGAATGGGTTTGTGGCTTTGTATCCAAACTTACAGTGGGGATATACTGCAGTAGGGAAAGGACTTTAAAGAGGAGATTAACTTATTGTGAGATGGTCGTACGTAACATTTTATAAAATTCCCAAATCTACAAAATCTTCACTCTACATTAATATATTCTTTTCTGCCAGGTTCGGAAGTTCAGTTCAAAAGCTATTCAGGAAGAATTTTCCTCATAACTCTACTTTTCAGTGCTTATATCCTCTCCGTTCATTATACAAGCTCCTTGACCTTCAACTTGACGGTCAGCCTTTATAAACCGCCATTTAATACATTAGAGGGCCTCTACAAATCAGATTACAGATTCGTTGTCCTAGCGAGAACAAGTTATATTGACTATTTTAGGGTAAGCTTGCACGAGTATGTATAAAGGTGTCAGAAGTAATAGCGCAAAATGGCCGATAAAATTTTAACTTAACCTACTCTAACGTAACTCAACCTAATTTAACCTGTTTGGGGGCATACTACAGGGTGAGCGCAGTAGCTCCGACGGCCTTGATAACGTGGGCGTGGAGGGTGGGCGGCGGATGCTGCCAGAAAGCATACAGGCATAGAGAACGTACGGCACCACCGACCTATCAGCGAGCGTGAAGTGAGCAACAAAATATTTATACGAAATAATGATTCATTTATTGTAGATTATATTAATTTAATATCAATATAATAATCTTTTAGGCTACACGTCTACTAACTTAACATTTTATACTTATCTGTGATAATCTGTAATCCCCAAATTACTCATTTTTCATTGTATTTTAACATTTTACACCGATCTTGAGTCGGAAGCGTCAACATTGACCCATCAAGAAACTGTTTTAATTTACTTATTTTTTTAATCTTAAAAGACGAAGCTCTCTTTTTCCTCATCTGATACTCTATATATCAAACGTTTGTTTATACACTCAAAAATACTGTACTGTACTAAAAAGTGTACGTTGCGTGCTGATTTTGGCAAATTCTTCAAGCTTATTCAGGACTGCAACGCAAATGCAAAAGGTCTTAACACTTCTTAATTTTGCACCGCAGAAATAAAAATAATCGCAATGAAATGACAACACAGGTAAGATTATCGCGGGGGTGATGTTCACTCCCTCCAAATCGATTAAGATAGGTGCCAATGCGTTGTACTTTTATAAGTAAAAACGCATGGGGACGAGTAAAATAACAAAATAAACATTCATACTTAGGAAAATTAACACACAAGAATGAACATCAAAGAGTGATTGCTATATTTATAAGATCTACGTGTAAAGACACCTTTGCATGAAGTGATATAAAGGATTAGATATCCATACATATAAATATTTCATGAAGATCATGGGAAAGAGGGTTGTCAGACAGAGTAATAATAGATGAATTACTGGAAGTAACTACTAAAAATAAGGGATTTTATTAGAAGTTTTGGCGGAAAACAACATCTACATAAAATAACTTGAATGCTTTTCGGATAAGAATATAAACTAATGGGTGTCATACAGGACATACAAATAGGTTATTGTGGATTTGGTTAAATAAATGTAGCTTCAGTTAGAATTTCTTCGGCCCTTTCGTGATATTATCACTACCGTCTTAGACTCATACTTCCATTTGAGGCAAATCACTCGAATATTTAACACATTTGAAGTGTGATTTAAACACATACGCTCTTAAAGTTTGTTATATGTATAACGTTATGTATTTTTTAGTTAGTGAAAAATACTAGTAGGAAGACAACACTATTTAAATAATAATATAACTTTCGATGGGTTTCAGACATCAACTATTTCCGTCTACAAACGTATCTGGGAAGAGTTGCTGGAACCATACAGTAATGAATTTCCTTCATCTTACGAAGAAATTCAGTCACTAGTAGGGGAAGGAAAATATGCTTCAATTTACACTGATCCTGACACTCTAATGGGAAATTCGAGTTGCAACATCTACCAAGTTTCACTCCCAATAAAAGTTTCTCAAGGATGGGGAATTCCCCAAAACAGCCCAATAAAAGACATGTTAAATAATCTGTAAGTATTAGTAATAGTTGGTTACCACTCAACTTTTAGTACAGTGAAAAGAAAATGCGGGTCAATCCCAGAATAGGCACCTGATGTACCTCAATCCCAGATGAAGCACCTGCGTTCAACCTCAATCCCAGAATAGGCACCTTGCAAGGAATTAAATAAAAAAACCTGATGATTACAAAATTTATTGTTTATACAAAGTTTATTACAAATGTAATAAAGGCAAAGTTATAAAAGGTTTAATTATTAATAAAATATTAAATGTGAAAATCAGGTAAAAATCAAACTGGTAAGAATAGCAAAACTAACCAAAAAAGCAGAAGATATAGCAAAAGATTAGGTTAGGTTAGGTTAGGTTAGGTTAGGTTAGAGTTGATTTTTTCAAATATTGATAAAAACAATGAAATTATATCTCTAAAAACTGTTTATATTTTTTTCTCCTCAATCCCAGATTAAGCACCTGTGTTTTGCCTCAATCCCAGATTAAGCACCTAAAAATGATTTCAGGTGCCTATTCTGGGATTGATCCGAAAATGCTTAGCTATATGAAAACGTTTTGGGTCCATGCTTATTAGTTTATATAGACTGCTACTGGTACGAAAGCTTAATAATGCTTATGGACTTATGTCTTCTTATGAATGTCAATTGAAATGACCAGATTTTGTTTGTGCGTTTTAGCTGCATTAACTAAAGATTTTCATAAGTAGTATTTTGTATAGTGTAATTTCAATAAAAATTCATAAAAATATTTGACATTTCGATTTGCGAAAAAAGTTGTAGAGCAGGTAAAGAAAAAGCTTTGTAAAAAAATAAGGAAAATTTTGAAATTCAGTCACAACTCTGAATTGGTAAATTTTGATTATTTTTCAAACCCAACTTTCCAAAAGATTTTCTCTACTTGGCGAACTCTCTCTCTCTCTCTCTCTCTCTCTCTCTCTCTATATATATATATATATATATATATATGCGCCTCGGTGGTGTAGTGGCTAACGTCGCTGACTACGAATCCAACGGCCCCGGGATCGAGACCCAGTGACGACAGCCAGCACGCAGCAAAACCCAGCTGTTCATCCTTCCACACAATAAAGAAAGTGGTTGGTAGATGAATGGGTACCCTGGGTGGCCTAGTGGTTAAGACATTGGACTGCTGGTGGGGCGTGGTTCGGATTCCACCTTAAACTGTAGGTCTAAGGTAGAGTGATAAGCTTGACTTCGTCAGAATGAACAATCCGGGCGGAAGCAAACCAAAGGTTATGTTCCAACGACATTTAGGAAAGGTTTTCCGAAAATTCAAGTATGGTCACTGGAATTTTACAGCTTAAGCGAAATTCTAACGTCAACAAACAACAAAAAGATGTCGAAAGAACTTTGCACGTCATCGTGATCTTTGTCAATTTCCTTCTGATTTTAACTGGCTGAATTGGAACGATGAAGACATCACTCTTATAGCAAGTGCAAAATAACTAAATGGAGTAAAATATTTCCGTGAAAGATGTATAACGGAAATAAATTCATTTACGGTTTATAAAACAGAAAGAGATACTGAGGAAACAGCGAAAGAAAAGAACATAAATGATGAGCAGAAAGAAACAAGAAATGAGACGAATAAAAGTGAAGCAGATGCAAGTGTCGCGCATAGGTTGTGCGGGCCTCCAGTGTCGCGCATACGTTGTGCGAGCCTCTGCCCGCTTGCGACTTTTTAGGGTTAATGCACTTTGGACAATCCAACGAAGGTGGTCCTTTGTTGGGTAAGCTCGGCCTTGGCCGAGAGTTTCCGAGTATCAATATAAATAGTTCCTACCAAGTTTTTTTTTTTTCCCGAAGGGATGAATAGAAACACTTCACTTATAAAATTGGAGTTTTAGTTCACTCATAAATTCTTTTATTTACAAAGTTTATACAGAACGAGGCACTGATAAATAATCAGAAGTTTACAGGGGGAGAGGTTTTACCTCTTACAACAACAGCTCAAGCAGGAGTTTACAGGGGTAGAGGTTCGACCCCATTTCTCAATAGTTAAGGTGGGAATTGAAAGCGAGGAGGCTTGTCCTCCTCGAGTAAGAGTTACGGCAGGAATTTAAAATGAGGAGGCTTGGCCTCCTTGGTCTAAGCCTCAGGCAGGAATTTAAAGTGAGGGGGGCTCGGCCTCCTCGGGTGAAGGTTCAGGCAGGAATTTAAGATGAGAGAGGAGCCACCTCTGGTAACAACGGGCCAGACAGGAATTTAAAAGGGGGCGAGGTGCAACCTCTGGTATCAAGAGCTCAGGCAGGAATGATTTAATTTACAATACAAGAAATAAATAAGCCTCAATTTTGGGGGAATGCAGTCGAAGGTTAAGCTCCCACTTTAGTCGGAGAGCTAAAGAATTCTGACGTTAAGCATAATTTAAGCAAAAAGTTAACAAAAAAAGATACTAATTTTTGTAAGGTATACACTTTTGGGTGGCGACATAATGTCGGGGGACCGACATGTACAGAGTACATTAAGTACATAAATTACATTATATTACATACATTAATTACCGTTAATTATAATTTTAGCAATTTGTTAATTGACATATCTAATACTGAAGTAATCTGAATAGGTAACACAAGTTAAATAATGAAGGAGAGTTCTCCGTTGTTTTATAATTTACAGGGGATTAACAACAATGTTATATATTTATAGTTAACAGTGATTACGCCAAATTATGTCTAATATTATTAGAGGAATGGCTGGTTATCATGATTTGAAAGTCTAATTAGCCAGCGATGAGGAAAGCGGAGAAAAGATATGGTGTACTTTTCATTTGAAAGTACACGGACATTAATGATAACGTAAGACATAAGTAACGGAATTTGAATGACAATTAGGTAGAAGTAGTAAGTATAGATAATGAGAACGTGGGTAACTATGTAGAGATTAACCAGTAGCCTGGCAGGGAACAATATGGTATATTATAATAATATAACATCACATCTTAACGTTATAAATTGGTAGCAGAGGCAAGAGAGAAGAGTTCGAATTCAGAGGCTCGCTTTTGACGACGTAATCGGAATTCGAGCCTTCGTCTCAGCAATAATAGACAACTTGCGAGTGGTAAAATAATAAAAAAGAAAATAAAACAAAAAAGAATACATGTACGTATCATGATCGTCAATAGACATGTACGACTGCACACGGTAGTGTACACATATCATTCGTCACACAATAGGTTGTGCGCGTAATATAGACACGAGTAAACATAGACTGATAAGTTGATAGAGAATAACTAGACAATGGGTAATAGGTAATAAAATAGGTAATAGGTGATAAAATTAGTAAAGGACAACGGTCAAGAAGGAAGATGGATGTATGAATGAGTATGGTTGCATAACATTTATATTGCGTAACACCAGACAGGACACAACATATAAATAATGACTTATAGATAGTAAGGCTTTTATTAGTATTAAAGAATGTACCATACATTGAATACTAAGGATAGCCTCGTACTAAGCACGTGATCGAAACGTGAAGGAAACTAAGTTACTTTATGACGTCAGAGTGACTTACTCTGTACGTACAGCATAAGTCATTATTTGGGAGAAATCAAAGGAGACGAATTAGAGAGGCACAGCTAAGGGGGGGACATTCGCTGTTTACAGCGAACTTCTAATGGCACAAACATGGATACTGTTCAACCATAGAAATGGTAAATCGCATGGTAGTGACACAAGCATGTCACATGTCGGAATACTGACACACAAACAGGGCGAGAAAATTACTGTAATAAAAATATTAAAAGAAACACACGTATATCAGTTGGGGAATACCAAAGTGAATAGAGTAAATAGCGAAACCAAGTGGGAAATCACGATAATAGACTGAGATTATTTCCGAAAAAGGATCCGAAACAAATAAAAACAAAGGCCCCGATTGGTAATATGGAAAGAACCGTATGCATATACTATGCAAAGGGCTTTTGCAGTTATAAGGAAGGACAGTCTATATATGAGCACTCCACCATATGCAATTTCTTTTATAATAGAGGTCACTGTAAATTTGGCGACACCTGCAAATTTTATCACCCCCCACCATTTGCAAGTACTATGCAAGGTAGTGGATCTGCAAATATGGTAAGGAATGCTACTATCTTCACTTCCCAAGAAACTCAAGGGACAATAGGAAAAACGGCAAGAAACCTACGAATACAAACCAAGGAGCAAGTTTTATCGGCATCGCAGCCAGACACAATACGGTTACTAAACCTCATTCAGCACATACAATCAACACAGCTGAGAACCTCCGAGCCGATCCGTTACCAAGCAAGAAACTACCAGAACAGGACACAAAACAGAACCAAAACAGGACACATAAATATAGTCCTGGCAAATATTTAAGGGCTAGTACCAAATCACGATAAACAAAGTTTCATACCTACAAAGATTTATGGAAGAAACAAGGACTGACATCGCATGGCTCCCAGGAACACGCTTTAAAGACTGCCAAGGAGATTGTGAAAACTGTAAATACTGCATAGATAAAAAAGAAATAAAAATTGATGATTGCACCATACGATGAGCTGAAAACAGAAAGATGAAAGGGTAGCTGTGCTGTATTCAGATATGAGAACCGTATAACAGAGACAATAATAAACAAATCAAACAGTTACGTGGAATTCTTAGCAGTAAAAATTGAAAAAGTTAACGTGACACTAATAGTCATCTATAGACCTCCAAACACTCCAACTGCAAAATTTTCTGAAGCCATTGCCGACATCAGAAATTTAATAAAGTCCTTAAACACCCGATCCCCGAATATAATACTCTGCGGTGATTTTAATTTCCTATTTATAAAATACAAAAGAATGGGAAAAAATGTGTATATATACTCCAGGACAAGGGGGGCACAAGAAAAGACCAGGAGCAAGCAAAAATGGTGATAGCTCTAACAAATTAATTTATGTTAACACAGGAGATGACAGATAACACACACACACACACACACACACACACACACACACACACACAAATTGCTTGGATCTGGTATTTACAAATAACACCAACGAGATGATATAAAAATAACAACAACAAATATCTCAACAACATTATCGAGGTGTCCACTAACATGGTGAGCCTGGTGAGGTCACTAAACGAAAATACTCAAATTGAAGAAAGAAGCAAATTTGAAATTTTTTAATCGAAATCAGAGGTCGGGGAACAGGGGTAAATTACCCCAAATGGGGTAAATTTAAAATTTTTGGGGGTAATGCGTGCGGTATGAGAGCCTCAGTCGTGTGTATGGTATCATGAAACGAAGAGGTGCTTTTAGTGCTTGACACTTTGTGCTGATATTTTTTTCGTATATTTTTATTTTATTTTGTTACATAAATGTGGCGTTATTCTAAATTTTAGAATATTACGAATTTACGTCCTGATTTTGATGTATCAAAAATGAAACAGCATCATTTTTCCAAAACCTGAAGTGGAGATGTTTTGAATGAAATTCTTCAGTTCTTCAATCCTTTTTACTAATTTTGTTTGTGTGCTATTCTTATGCCAGCATGTGTGGCTTTTTTTTATTTCTCCATAATAATGGATCCAATAAACATTTTTTGAATTTGAATTTTTTGTATACCATATGCAACAATTTTAAGAGCAATTGGCTTGTTTTTGTTTACTTTGAAGTCTGGGGGTAATTTCATTTTACTCAAATAGATTTTTGGGTAATACCCAAAAAAGTTCCCCGACCCATGATCTAAACTCTAAGACTATCAGTTGGGAAGAAATCAGATCCCATATGGCACAAATAGAGTAGAAAACAGTCTTACAGGATAAAATAATCGAAAAAATGTTAACAACCTCAGGAAAAAAGACGCTGGAAATCTTAAAAAAATGTTCGAAAATACAGCAAAAGGGAAAGCGGAACTATTTCGAGAAGCAAAAGCGAACAATATTCCGCAAGAGAAGGATAGTAACAACGAAGTTAATTAATTACACAAACAACAACCAACACAAAAACGTGATGCAAGTAAAACTGGAAAGTATAGACAAGGAAATACGGGCACTAATTAAAGGTCATTCAGAGAGAGAAGAGGAAGATGCAGCGAAAACAATAAAAGACAACCCAAAATACTTCTATAGTTTCGCGAAAATAAAAATGAAAACGAGGACCACTATCGCACCCTAAAGGAAAGAAAATAATGAGCTGACCGATGATCTAAAAGAAATATCTGAAATATTGAGAGTTCAATATGGATCATCTTTCAGTACCCCTAAAAGGGACAAAGCAGTACCTGAAAACCTGACAGAAGTACTTTTTTGAAGAGGAATTAAATCGAGAATACATAACTGATTTTGAATTTACCGCAGAAGATATAACGAAAGCTATAAGACAAATGAAATCACATTCAACTGCAGGCTCAGACAAATGGATGTCTTGTTGATTAAAAACTGTAAGAACGAAATAGCTACAACCCTTCATTGGATATGAAGAAAATCTCTGGACACGGAGAAAATACTGAACATACAATAAAAAGCGAACATTTTTCCTATATATGATATAAAGACGGAGTATAGGTCTTAAACAAAGAACTATAGACCAGTGTCACTGACATCACATCTCACCAAAATATTTGAAAGAATAGTCAGGGAAAAAATATATGACTGTTTTTGGAGACACAGGAAAGATTCAATGGGAACCAACACGGATTCCGATCAGGAAGACCGTGGCTATCACAACTAATAGAGCACTAAAACAATATCATACGCGCACTTGAGAGCAATGATAACTACGATATAATATACACGGATTTTGGTAAAGCATTCGATAAGTGTGATCATGATACTGTATAATAGCACACAAAATGAAACATATGGGAATAACAGGCAAAGTAGACAAATGGATCTACAACTTCCTCAGGGAACGGTAGCAAGCCGTAAAACTATAGAATCGGAAGTCCGCAGCTCAGTTCCACAAGGAACAGTATTAGCCCCACTTCTATTTATTATCATGCTGACAGACAAACAATGAAAGAGAAGACAACAGTATAGAACATATTTTGCTGACGATACAAAGATCAGCAAAAAACCGGCAATGCAGAAGAGGTAGAAGTCCTATATGGGAACACAGAATATACAAATGTTCAGAAGGCAATAACATGAATTTTAACACCGAGAAATTTCAGCTCTTGAGATATGGAAGAAATGAAGAACATAGACAGCATACTATGCCCCAGATAGACAAGAAATTCAGAGAAGCACAAAAGCAAAAGATTTAGTGGTAATAATGACTGATGATGCAAAATTTGAAACACAGAATCAGATTGCGATAAACAAAGCAAAATGAGTTACGAGACAGCTACTGAGAACCTTCAAAAGAATTAACGAGAAGGTAATGATTTCCCTGCTGAAAACAGTGGTCATACCAAAACTTGAATACTGCTCAGTCTTGACGTCCTCATACAAAAGAGAAGAAATTAACAAACTAAAAGTAGGCTAGAGAAATTTACAGTCAAACCTAATAGCTGCAAAAAACTCAACTACTGAGAAAGACTACGTAAATTAAATCTGTATTCCCTCGAAAGAAGAGAGCTACACCATAATTTACATTTGGAAAATGGTCGAAAAACTGATATCTAATGTGTCGTGTTCCCAAACTAAATGCCTGACAAGGGTCACCCTCAACACTGAAGGAAAATAGCTTGGTTGTGAGGGTGTCAAGACTTTTTGACCAGCTTCCAAAGGACCTCAGGAACGTCACAGGGGTCAAAGTTGAAATCTTCAAAAGAAGAAGAGATGCCTGGCTCAGGGCAGTACCAGATGATCCGGGTGTGCCTGGTGTGCTTGGCTCAGGGCAGTACCAGATGATCCGGGTGTGCCTGGCTATGTGCAATGAAGACTGCAAGAAAGCAACTCGCTCCTCCATTACACCAAGCCTAAAGGTGGGGCTACCAGCTTGACCTTCGTGTGAAGAGAGTCCAACGTACGGAACTTTTACCAGGTTTTACCAAGTTTATATACGAGTATATATATGTACAGTATATACAGCAGTAAAGCTGGCGTAATTTCATCTCTTTTATAACAGCGATTAAAACGGTTCCCGTCTCTTTCTCTGCCTTTTATCACAAAGATTAATTAATTATTAAAGGATTAAAGAAACCGACTCTGGGCGTTAGAGAGATTTATTTTATGATAAAGATTTCCATATCCAGTTGCTTACATCATCTTGTCTCACCCTTTTATTTCCCCTTCCTCCTTCCCCTAGGTGTGTACACGGGTACGTACGTACACACGTATACACCCTCTCATGCATGCTAGTAGAATGGTATACAACCAAACATGTGTAGATGATTATGTAAGGGGTTCCAAAAAACCTTAGCCCCCCCCCCCATTTGCAGCTTACATGTTTATTTATATCGAAATAGTTTTTAGTGATTATAAAAATATATAAAATTCTTTATTTATTGCAGGTATTACAATTACTCTAGCTGATAAAGTGATAATATAATGGCTTCTCAATTAATTGGTAATTCGGAGAGGCAACGTGTGATAGATCGCATACGAGCAATAACATTTCGGGAAGCTCGTGATGCTGGAGCCACCTTTATAACACGTTCATGGGTTGCCAAAAAGTTGCGAAGAAGTGAGGACTTCGTCAAAAGAAATTGGAATAAAACTTTGGATGAATGTGAAATGGATACAACCAAATCTGGGCGCCCAAACTTTCTAGAGAGATCGAAGTGTTGAGAGGAAAGATCGTTAGTGGTGAGATCATTCGACTGTACCGTCATAGGCAAGGTTTAAAGCCTTGGCATGAACTTCCAAAGCCAAGAAAAACTCAACTTAACATCGATGACAGAATGTGGTTTGCCCAATTATCTTGAAGATTGGGATGTGGATGATTTCATGCATTTAGCTGTCTCCGATGAATTTTTTGTTTACGTAACACGTCGGCCTAACTACCAAAATGATCGAGTGTGGGCCACAACACCAGATGAAATCGATGACAATGAACATTATCGCGAATTATTAAAAAGTCCAGACTGTGTTGGTGTTTGTTTTGTTCACTGCAAAGAAGCTCATGTGGGTGCTGAAGCCAAATGGTCAGAGTTGGGTATGGATGGACAGTATTTTCGTGATATTACTCTATCCCAGCATGTCATTCCTTTTCTATGAAACCCAAACAATGTTATGGATGTCGATCAGGTCACACTTCTGCACGATAAGGCCCCCTGCTTTAAGGCATTAGCCACTCAACAGTTGTTGCGGAACCATGAGATCGATTTCTTTGGAAATGAAGAATGGCCAGGAAATTCTCCTGACCTGAACGTCTGTGAACACATTGGATCAGTTATAAAGGACAAGGTTGAATGTCTCTTGTTTCAAGAACCTGCAGCAAATCGATTTTCGAAGGATACAATGACGCAACACATTGAAACTGTTTTAGCAAATTTGCGTAACGATCAAGATCAATTCACGTCACTTTTGGCAAGCTACCCAAAGCGAATTCAGGCTGTCTTGGAAGCCAATGGCGGGAACACCAAGTTTTAATTGTTTCTCATTAAATGCAGGATTAAATTCTCTTTGTAAGGTATGTTTAGTTTTACTGTACCTCTAATGGTTTAGGCCATGGGCGGGGGGGGGGGGGGGAGCTAAGGTTTATTGGAGCCCCGTACTTAGTTTTAAATTTCTTCTTTTTCAGTTTGAGAAAAATTATTGAAGTTGGAGTCTACGATAGAATAGAAAGAATTCAATCTTACAAATCATCTGTATTGTGTTCTGCAGCGAAGAACAAGGACAAAGCGATTGCGCTTAAAAACATATATTTTGTTCTTCAGTTATTTCTTGCGGGGATCTTCTTGTCACTTTTGATGTTAATCGTAGAAGTTTTTATTCAACGTTATACTCAGAAAGCAAAAAATGAAAAACTCAGGTTCCATAAAAATAGACCAAAGAATTTTAAAATTTAATTTTTGTATCTTGGGAATGATGCAAAATGTCTAATTTTCATTTCGATGTTTTGCAAATAATCTCAAAGATTAAAACAGGATGGTTAAGAATGTTGTGATTAATAATTAATAAGAATTATATAGGATAAAATATACTAGTGGTTTCCAGCATGGATGCCTTCCTGAGTGAGGTATAGGTTAAGAATGTATATTAATTTAATGATCTTGCAAAACCTTTTATGTCAGTAATTACTTACATTATATACAAATTATATACTTAGAGTCATTACATTTTTGTAGAGTAATTCGGATTCATTCTTGAAATAAAGGTGAAGAGGAAAAGAAGTTCGTTTCTAAGATTTTGTTTTTTAACTGACTATCCAAATTTCTGTGTGAAACGTTCTCTTTTAAATTTATTTCCAGATTATGCCAAATGTCAATGCCATCTTATGAGAGGAATCTCCTTTGTGTTTCACGTGTTAAATTAGGTTTTTGGAAGTAATAGCCATTATGTCTTAGTGTAGATTTACTGAATGCACTCTAAGTGGTACTAGATGTTTGATTATATACATGAAACATCTACTTGACATCTCAAAGTGAACTTAAATTTCTGAAATGAATAACAGCTATTTTGAAATGTTTACTAAATATTTCAAATATCTGTAAACGGTGCTTAAATGTTCCAAATATATAAAGGCGTAAAAATTAAACTTTTTATTTGTAGGATAAGTTAAAAATCACCTGAAGATCAGGGCCCCCCCAGCCTTCGTTAGTTAGCCTTATAAGCCTAACTAACGAAAATATCACGACTTAACCTAACCACTCGTTAGGTCAACTGTACGCCCTTGACGACTGGTTAGGTTAAGTCGTGATATTTTCGCTAGTTAGCCTTATAAGGCTAACTAAAGAAGGCTGGGGCCCTGATCTTCAGGTGATCCTAAGTTAGTTTTCTATTCTTTGCGCCTTGACACATGCACATTGGGGTAAAAAATTTCTTAAAATTGTGACGCAGTTTATTTAGTATTTGTATTTATAAACTATTTATTCATTTATTCCATGTAGGCTTTGGTCTTCGGAGTGTCTTTCATGCATTTATTAATTTTATTTATTGAGCTAGACTTTGGCTGGTAAAGTCTCTCAAGATGAAGAACCAGCCTGTGACTCTGAGACTAACCTTGGATGTCACCTAGACCTCTTGATATACAATAAGCCTACCCTAGGTTCAATCTCTAAGTCAGACATCCTATTTTTGATAAAAGATACTGATAAGCTAGAAAGTTTTCGTGCTAGAGCAACCAAAATGAATTTAGAACTGAGAAGTAAAATATTTGAGGAAAATTTAGTTGAACTAGATATGCATTGACTTGAAAAGTGTCGACTTATAGGAGAACTAATTCGAGTATTTAAAACTGATAAATAGCTTTTATAATGTATGTAAATTACAGGAAGTTATTTGGTAGGGATATAGAGTCAATTACAAGAAGAAATGGTTATAAAATGAAAATCACAAGTTTTGAAGAGTAATGCTGTAAAACAATTCTTTTCCTATAGACTTATACTTATATTTATACTATACTGTTATGGGATTTAAATCCTGCCAATAAAACTTATCATTATCATTGAATTTAAACTTCTTAAACTTTCGTGCATTAGACATGTATTCTTGGTTCTTGCTTTACAGTACCAAATATAATAATAAATTAAATTGAGTGCCCGGTTAGGTCAACTGTACGCCCTTGACGATTGGTTAGGGGCCCTGATCTTCAGGTGATCCGACAACTCATTAAACATTTCAGATCAGTCTTTTCAACTGTTTAAAAACTGACACAATTCAGACATTTTAGTTGACTTACTGAGATGTTTAATGGAATATTTAACTAATGTGAAATGTCTAACGAATTACTAGCAGTGGTGGGCACCGTTAACCAAAAAGTTAACTTCGTTAACCGCTAATCCGTTAACCAAAAAGTTAACTTCGTTAACCGTTAATCCGTTAATTCGTTAAACATGTAACGGAAGTTACCGATAAACCGTTAACGTTAACTTTTATTATAAAAAAAATGAAAAACACAATATATATATAATTTAATTTTCCCTCTTCTTCTCGTTCTCCATTTTGTCCATGAGATGCATGTTGCCCTTCATGAAAATTAGCATATCAAAGTTTTCATCAGACAGGGATGATCTCTTGGCCCTCAGGATGTCCTTGCCCATAGAGAACAAACGCTCCACTGCAGCACTGGAGGGGATGGCTGTGTTGAACTTGATGAACAAGTCCACCAACACTTGCTCACCCAAGAAGGCAGCATCTTGTGTAAACACATGAGTTCAAGTTCAAATATTTCCACATAAATTAAAATAGTCATCCATAAAATTGAAAGAAAACCAAAAGAAAACGATGTAGACTTATGCCCCTTTTGTCCTGTTGGTACTTAGAAGTTGACTCAATAAATCCTTTATTATTTCACACTTAAAAATAATAAACAAGAACAACAATTGTTTGAAGCATTCTTGAACATTTCAAGAACAAGATAAAAAATAAAATAACCCTTACCTTTGTTATTTGGAACAGATATGGCACAGAATATTCGGGAAGTAATTGCACTGAAATTTCTTCGGTCTTCACAGCAGAGATACTAAAGAGTAAACAGCCTCTGGCGCCACACGCTCACATTTACTTCTCAACGCCATCTATTATCTCATAAAGAAACTAATTCACATTGGGACTTGAAAGTACCGGCAGGATCAACCGGGTAGAAAAATAATTATGGAGATTTTAAAGATGTGGTACCTAGAAGTACCGCCAGGACATAAAGGGTTAAGGTGAAAACGCTCCCATTGTAAGACATCAATTGACTTAATTTATGTCATCAAAGTGACATGAGAATTGAAATCTTACCTGATCAGTTTTATGGTTCTTGAAATGTATCAAGGAGACTACTAATAAGGTACTCACAGACATATTATAAATATACATGACTTACTTGACAACGATTATTTTTAAATATTCACTAGCACAAACATGTTGCGCAAGAGACAGACTGCAAATGAAACGAATGTAGTTATTTGTTGTAATTGTTACATATATATTATTGAAAGTGCCTTAAAATGCTCGTGATAGTTCTTGAAAGAAGTTGAAACATTCAACTCAAATGGCAAATCTTTCCGCCTGATTTTACAGTCGACCATGTTTTGCTCAAACCAATGCCATAAATAACTATCATATTTGGTAAGACACAAATTGTGGCGACGGAAACAAATATATCGCCTGATTTTGCACTGCGGAAATGGAAATTCGTTCATCACTATTAACAGTGGCGGATTAATTGCGCACCTGCTCAGCACTGAAAATAATAGAAACTTTTAAACGTTTATTTATGAATTTTTTGGGTTAACGGACTTGAGTTAACGGAAGTTAAATGTAACGGAAGTTAATTAGTCCGATAATGATTTTCAAAGTTAACTTAAAAGTTAAATCGTTAACGAAAAAGTTAACTTCGTTAATTAACGATTAACGGATTAACGGTTTTGCCCAGCTTTGCGAATTAGACATTTCAAAATTTACAAAACTGGGACAATGAGACGTACAACCTCTACTTCTATTTACAACCGAAAAAATGCTACATATACCTTTGGTGAAAAGACCGACGTTATCAAATGCTTAGCTCTAACGTGACTGGGGAGCTTTCCAAAGATTGGCCCAAACAGGAAGAGAGACAAATGATAGACACCAAAAACAAAACCTTATTGCCAGGACACTGCGCCTTCTTTTTCTATACTGTATGTTGTTCCCATTCATTCCCTCTTCAACTTTCTTGCTTTCACCTCAAACAGTATTCATTACTATATAAAACAGATACAGTTACGGTGCCATCACACAACTATGTCGTACTCCAAAACACAGTAACTAACTTACCACTAACTCTTTCACATGATTTCGTGTGCACGTAAAATCTTCGCTTTGTACGTAATATATATAACATAATATATACATAATACCAGTGTTGGGCGCATTACTTTTTTAAAGTAACGGCGTTACCGTTACTTGCAATAGAAAGTAACGTCATTACCCCTACAGTTACTGCTATGGAAAAGTAATGCGTTACAGTTACCATTACCGTTACTTTTCTTATAAAGTAGAAAATATAGTATTTCTCAATATAAAAATATGATATATCTACATCGCAATTATAAAAGAATTTCTGAATATCGAGCAAATATTTAATTAAAGTCAGATATATAATACAATGAAACAATACCTGATTTTAGACTTATACTTAAATAATAAACAATACAATTTAACAATTTTACCATTTGAAATAATATTAATAGCGACCAATAGATCTTAAGTAAAAACTAAAAATGTAACATAAAATTGCTCTTTGCGCTTAGTAATACAAAAACGAAAATTATTGAAGAGAATACACTAAAATAAATCGTGAATAAAAAATTACAAAATGCTTAAAGGATTAATGGATTATTCATATAAGAAAAAAATAGAAATCTTAAAAGAAAGTAACGAGTAACGAATAATGACTGAAAATGGAATGAAAAGTAACGGAGTTACCAATTTCGTTACAATATAAATAAAATAACGGCATTACTTCCAACACTGCATAATATATACATAATATATACATAATATGTACAGTTGCCCGCATATGTAATGTTTCTCGCCTCACAGGCGACTCCATACATGTGGCAACGCCACAGCGATAGTCAAGGTACCCCAACTGGGGGAAGGTGAGGTGGAAGGTGAGACAAACAAGTCCAACAACATATAACATTGACATACAAGTAACGCGCTGTTCAAAAATTACGTAACACTATTTTTGCTAAAATCTGACACCCCCCCTGCCTGTAACGTTCCTTAACGTGTCGGGTGTGGAGTGGGGAAAGTGTCACATAACATCTTAGGGGGTGCCTGGTCTAGCGTTACAGAACGTTCCTGGGGGATCTGGGATGTCAAGTTTAAGCAAAAATAGCGTTATGTAATTTTTGAACGGTCCCTAATTGTAATGTCTGTGCTCATAAAGATAAACGATTAATATGATCGTGAACAGCGTTGAACTCCATGGTTACTAATCTTATACAATAATGAGGTTCTCTTATGATTACTGCAAGTCTATATGAACAGATACCACAATACAACTTTTTATATACTAGTGAATTTGAACCAAAAATAGACATTACACAACCATCCTCCACTCTCTCTCATTCCCCTTCCCCACCCACCACTCTCGCGTATATTAAATTATTATGTAACAATACTAATAAAGCTGTTTGTAGAGTCCGTGTGCAGCCTTAAACCTTTACTAACTTACGAATCTACACGATTATATATATATATATATATATATATATATATATATATATATATATATATTAACATTGAGCGAGAAAAGGATTGAGACTGTGAGAGAGAGCGAGGTAGAGGGGCAAAGAGAGTTAGTGGGAAATGGCTTATCGATTGTTGCACAAAGAGCTTGTTAAGAGATTCGATTTGAATAACAGTAACTCATTAACAAAATCACATAAAAATAATACATGGTTATACTAGCATAAACATATTTTTATATACTTATAAATTCGTACAATATTATACTAATGTTTGTGAAATGACGTTGATGGGCCAAACCGTGGTGTTTACATGGTTACTTGCTGTCGCCGTCCAGGAGAGACTACATACTGTATGGGTGTGTCAGTGGAAACCGTAAGGTGACGGTTGCATGAGGCAGGATATCACCACCGGTTTGTTGCTGATGCCTATTATATTAATAGTGTTTTCCAGATTATATTTGTATTATCAGTGTGGAGAGATAATGATTTAATCACGATGGACAGATAAATCCATTAATGTTTTCCAGATTTCCGGTTGCATTATTAATGTGGGGATATTATTAGATCTTAACAAGGAATATATACATACTGTATATAATATATATATATATATATATAATGACTATTAACATTATTAAAATTTTTATTAAAAATTATTATTAAAAATTAATGACTGGTGTAATAAAATGATAATGTACGATTCAAAATATCTTTAAAATTTTACATTCAGACTTTCTTCCTTTCAAGTGATGCCCCCTGTCGCTCCATCTGACATCTGATGTCGAACAATATGTTGACCATGACTGCGCCAAGTGAACGTCATCCTATGAGTGATTCACTTGATAGCACAATTCCATCTCGGATCACTAATTGGAAACTTTGCTGTCTATGTCAAGAAAATCGGAATGATAAGTTGACATGCCCAGCTGAAAATGGGTATAAAGGTGTGTACAAAACACTGCCTGAAAATTTGACAGCATTTGATGTAATCAAAGAGTTGCCATTTCCTATGAATATTAGGTGTTTGGATGATGGTTCAGGTATACAAAGTACATTGTTGAAGAATAAGGCTGTCATTCATGGAAATTGCAGGAGAAAATGTAATGCCCAAAAGCTTGATCGAGCAAAGAAACGGGCATTAGTGAAGTCAGAGTGTTCTAATGAGGAAGTTCCCAGTCCAATAAAGACACGCAGTAGTTTTGTTTCATCTTTCAATCGTGAGCAGCCCCAGTGCACATTGTGTGATACTGAATTGAAGGCAAAACTTATCAAAGCATCAACTGATGATATTGATATCACATTCAGAAACTTAGCCACAAAAAACAACTCCCAACTGTTAGCAAGACTAGCTACTGCATCTGATATGCATGCCATAGATGCATATTACCATAAGTCCTGCCACACAAAACTATACACCCTTGCCCGTTCAGATGATCGACAAGCAGCATCGGTCAAATCTGAAACTTGTGGTAATAGTAGCAATCCACCAACATCTTTTGAGGCAATAGCTTTTGCTGAGTTAGCTGCTTATATTAGTGAGTGTAAAGGACAAGTTTGCAAATTGAGGGAAATTTACAAGCTCCATGACGAAAGGTTGACATAATTGAGGTGTACCAGCACATCCACACGCAATTCTACAAGATTGAAGGTGCGCTTGATGGAAAAATTGCCAGGATTAGTTGTTCAACCTGCAGGAAGAGACGTGTTGATTACGCATAGCGACACCGTTGGATCTGTGCAGTCTCATTCCAGCGAAACCACCTTGTGCAATGACGAGGCGATGATCCTCATTAAAACAGCAAATATACTGAGGAGGCACATCTTTGAGAATCCGCTAGAGGCTTTCTCAGGTTCGTTGGTGGACGACTGCCTCCTCAAATCTATCCCTCCTCCACTGTTTGTATTCATGAAAATGACATTGCTAGGCCCTGGTATTAAGTCACAGAATTCCACTGAGGGTGCTAGGGCTAAGGTTGCGTGTACATTGTCTCACTTTATCATCCACAATACTGTAAAGCGTGTTGTTAAGCCTACCAGTAATGAGAAACGTCATTCCAAAGAACGTGAAGCACCCACACCCCTCTATGTTGGGTTGAAATTGTAAAACCAGGGTCAGTCAAAACAGCTCATAAATCACTTCTCATCTCTTGGGCTGTCAATATCTTATGAATGATAGAGTATGATAGAGTATGATTTCGTCAAGACACGCTTCAGTGATGCCTCAAAGGCCATCACTGAAACTATCCAGCGTAAAGGACTGAACACATTCAAAAAAGTACCTGACAAACAGAAAGATGTAAAAAGTCAAACTCTCAAACACAACTCAGCCTTGGTCACTCACTTGTTCCTATCTGTGCAGTCACGACCAGATGCAGATATTGATGAGTTTTTCATGTATGAAAACCAAAAAGAACCCCCATCATTAGCTGTTGCTGGTTGTTTGCGAACTGGTACGAAGTCTGATCTCCTGAAATGCTTCGAGACGGACAATGAAAAACCAGATGAAGATTCAACAGTGAAAAACTTCGATGGTCCTGCTGTAGTCCATTTTATTCAATCCGCCCAAACCGTGAGCACGATCGGTGAATATATGGAGAAGCAACTAGACTAGTGCCATTTGCAAGATCTCATGTCTCTGGTTGTGTGGATCGTATGGATTGGATATGGGATATCTGGTACCTGGTCGATTCGCCGACGGACGTTTTGCCGACAGACATTTTGCCGACGGACGATTCGCCGACGGCTGTTTCGCCGAACGGACGATTCGCCGAATGGACTGTCATTAATATTTCTATGACAAAATACACACACATGTTATTAAAGGTTATTATTAAATGTTATTGAATTATTTTGTCAAAATATTAAATTATGTTAAATTGACAGTTATAGACGCTTGACGTAAAAACATAGATACCTTTTTTAAATAAATTTATATCGATAATACTATATAAAATGTTTATATTTATATATATATATATATATATATATATATATATCTTTCTCGGTGTACACTGTATAATTTAAAACTTTCGTTTTAGACCATGGAATTCACTTTGACGGTGTCCGGCGAATTTGTCTACAACAATTTGTCTAAAGATACAATTCATCTACAACAATTTGTCTACAACAATTTACCTACAACAATTAGTCTACAGATACAATTTAACTACAATAATTTGTCTACAGATACAATTTGTCTAGAGAAACTATTATTAATATTATTTAAAAAATGACGATTGGTTAGGTTAAGTCGTGATATTTTCGTATGTGTTAACAGTAAACTAACGAAAATATCATGACTTAACCTAACCAATCGTCAAGGGTGTACTAACTTTTTATGGCCTTTCTCTGAATCAATAAATTGAAGAGGCATTGTGGGTTACTGAACAGTGAACAATGTAAAAGTTCCAGGATGACTGCAATTTTAAGAGTGTAAACCTAAGACATAAGTTACTAAGATTTAAAAAAGGCAACAAACGAACAAACGTTTCAGAATAGCTTAAACTATAAAGGCACAAACGCAAGACTTAAATTATAAAAGTTAACAACTAATTTTCGTATTTAAATTATATTTGTTTTTTTTATTAATGACAGTCCATTCGGCGAATCGTCCGTTCGGCGAATCGTCCGTTCGGCGAAACAGCCGTCGGCGAATCGTCCGCTCGGCGAAACGTCCGTCGGCAAAATGTCTGTCGGCAAAACGTCCGTCGGCGAATCGACCGGCCACGGGATATCTACCCTGAGAGAAGCCTGAAAGACCACATAGAGAGAACATAGAGAATTAGCTGTTAGCGGTTAGCTGAGGAAGACCTGGGTATGCAACTCATCACAACCACCTATGACACGGAGGGTCTGGAACCGTGTATACATCAAGAAGCTGACACGAGGATGATCCTCCACTTCAAACATGCAGCTCAGCACGGCCATGACAAAGCATACCTCCGTACAGTGGACACTGATATCGTGGTTGTCGCAATCTCATCGTTCCTGAACTGTCATTGTCTGAACTTTTGGGACTGGAAAACACTTCCAATGTTTCCCCAGTCACGTGTTAGCCTCGCAGCTCGGCCCAGAGTTGGGACTTGCGCTTCCCTTATTCCATGCACTGACAGGCTCGGACACTACATCGCACTTTGTAAGAGTTGGCAAGAAGACAGCTTGGGAAGTGTGGAAGCTCTTTCCGGAACTCACGGATAGCTTGCTCGCAATATTGCGTGATCCCTACTGCTTCACCACGGAATCTGTACCTATGCAGGTCATCGAACGTTTCATTGTCCTACTTTACAGTAAGTCTTGTGGAGCTGCTACCGTGAACCAAGCCCGGAGGGAGATGTTCTCACAAGGGAGCAGAACCCTCGACAATATCCCACCTACCCAGCAGCTCTATTTCAACATGTGAGACGAGCCATTCTTCAGGCAGCTTTCATTTGGGGTCAGGCCTGCGGCTTCATCAAGAGATCCCTGATCCTACTGACTCAGAAGGAGTTGGTGCCGTTCTGGACGACACTTGCTGATGTCAGTAAGGCTTGCGCGATCCTCCGACACTGTGGATGTACGAAATCATGCACTGGCAACTGTAAATGCAACAGAGCGCACTTACACTGCACCTCCTTATGCCACTGCCAAGGTGCTTGTTTTAACAATGATAATCTTATCTAGTGTTCTCATTGTATGATCAGTTTTGACACCCTCCCTGTGTCACAACTTGACTTGTAGTAACGATGATCTTGCCCAATGTTCTTGATTAGTTTTGTGTAACTGTAAATATAACTACTTTCAGATGGGCGGAGGGTGGGGAAAGTGGTTGGTGGGGTGCAAAACGCGTTGGGTCCTCGTCCCGCACCCTGGAAACACACTTGACTATCGAATAATGATTGAATTTACAGTCAGACAGTGTGGCTAAAACACGTTAATCTTTGATTTGCCGGGATCGCTCTTATTCTCCATAAGTTCACACAGGTTACAGTGATAATTCAACTTTAAACCAAGCAACCGCAACTGTAACCGCGCGGTGGTGACTTCCTGACAACCGCAACCGCGGAGCTATGAAATCTGACGGAAACGAGCCCAAGATCATCAAATTTGGCTCAGCCGTTTCAAAGATAGAGCGATATAAGTGTTTTAGGGTAAAAAATGACCTTGACCATGACTTATCATGTGACCTTGACCTCGAAACATTCCGAAACATAGTTGATTGATCAGTCATCCTCAAAAGTATAAGAAACGAGCCCAAGATCATCAAAATCGGCCCAGTAATTCCTGAGATATGGCATTTTATGGTTTTGGCTGTGGAATCGAGGCAGCCATTTTGAATTTGCTTAAAATGGTTGCCAGAGTGAGATCCCAGCGTGTCCCCAACCTGGAAATGTTTCTATATGGCTAAAGTAACTTCATGCGAAATTTCACACTTTCTGCCAGATCTGAACGATTTTTGTATTAATCCACCCCACTACTAGTTTTTACATTTACTCTTTTTTATTTTATAGTGTGAGAAAAGAAAATATGAAATGAATATGCTTTATAGCTTTATAGCTATTTTTACTTTGCCTGTGGGGATAATACAGTAGAAGCACGGTTTTTATTAACACATATAAATTTAATTATGGTAAATAACATACATTACAGAAGTAGACAAAGGAAAGAAAATAGTTGGTTAGTTGGAAAGGAATTTACCAAAATTCACTTTTCAATACAACTAGAGAGGAACAGGCGTAATAAATGGCGAAAATTTCATAAAAATCTGACCAGTTGTTAAGTCAGAAAGCGTGACAGAATAATAATAATAATAATAATAATAATAATAATAATAATAAATTGAGCAAAAACAATAAGAATTTCCTACGAAAATTTTGAATTATCACAAATATTGGAGAACGGTCTTGAACTGCGGAGAAGACAGTGAAAGCGCTCTCAGACGTGCTTAACAGGGTTCATGTCAAGACTTTAAGTAAACAGGGAAGAAACTGCATCCCTCTTTCTCTGTTTCGTTGAGTGGTGATTTCACTGGTCAACAAAGTTTTTGTCACAGAGATATTTTTACTTGAACTATGTGTAATTTTTTACGTTGATTACGAAAATGAAAGCAGAATTTTTCTGTCACCCGCAGTTTTAGAGTGACACACGAATTTACATTACTTAGGATTTGAGTGAGAATAGGAAGGGGGCTGGGTCTGCCCCTTCCTCTTTCTCTGCTTATAAGTTGCTACACGTCACTGTTGACTTTCATTTGTCAGTTACTCATTTGATTTCACTCAGCGAACATCGTGCATTTTATTCGTGATTTTCCTTAATCATTTTTTGTGTCAGTGCGTTCGTATTGTTTCATGACAGAATGCCACGCACGTGTGTCAACCATCCAAACTGTTTCTGTTATGTGTGCAGAGAGTTAACACTTAAATTTCAAAGGCGAAATTTCACCCTCCTCATCAAAAAAACATACGAACTTTATTTTGGTTGCAAGGTAGGGGATCAGAACAAGACGTGGGCACCTCATATATGCTGTATTACGTGTTTAAGACTTCTGACAGGCTGGCTAAATGGGTCTCGTCAAATGCCGTTTGCTGTTCCAATGATATGGAGAGAGCCGAAAGACCATTTAACTGATTGTTATTTCTGCTTAACAAATACACTAGGCATTACCGCGAAATCTAAACATATGGTACAGTACCCAAATTTACCATCAGCCATAAGGCCTGTTTTACATAATAAACATTTGCCAGTACCAAGGCCACCGGAAACGTGGAGTTTAGATGATGAAAATGAAACTGATGCACAATGGTAATGACGAAGCTCAACATGGTTTACTGACGGACGATGTTGATCCAATGTTTGAACCATCTTGTTCATCGACAGAGCCTCACTTAATATCTCAAGCAGACCTGAGCGAGCTTGTCTGTGATCTGAAATTGTCGAAAGATCAATCCGAACTTTCGGCTTCCAGGTTGAAAGGTTGGAATCTTCAAGAAAAAGGCACTGAGATATCTTTTTACCGCAAGCATCAAAGAAACTTTCTACCCTCTCATGAAAACCCTTGGCCAACAACATGATCCAAACGAATGGCGCCTATTTATTTATTCCTCGAAGCTGAGTTTAAAAACTGTATTACTCCGTAATGGAAATAAATACCCTTCAGTTCCATTAGCACATGCCGTACATATGAAGGAATCATACGACAATATGCACCTGCTTGTGAAACATATTCAATATGATAAATACTCTTGGCATATCTGTGGAGACTTGAAAGTGACTGCACTTCTTCTTGGTTTACGAAATTCTGTTGTTTCCTCTGTGAATGGGACAGCAGAGCACGGGAAAGCCATTACTCAAAGAAACAATGGTCACTTCGACAAGCGTTGATTCCAGGGCATAAAAATCTCACCAGTTCACCTCTTCTTAATCCAAAAAAGTTATTTGCCACCACTACATATTAAACTTGGTTTAATGGAAAATTTTGTTAAGGCTATGGATCAAAATGGCAGGGGGGGGGGTCTCTACTTGAAACAGAAATTTCCGAGGATCAGCGAGGTCAAAATCAAAGAAGGGATATTTGTGGTCCCGCAAATTAGAGAAATCATGAGAGACAGCGCGTTTGATGAAACTCTAAGTGAAGTTGAAGGAGCAGCTTGGAGAGCATTTAAAGTAGTGAACACAAATTTCCTCGGAACTTAAGGCCGAAAATTAAGAGTCACTTGTTGAAGAACTTCTCAAGGCCTACAAAGACGTGGGGTGCAACATGTTGAAAATTCATTTTCTTGACTCACATCTCGACTTCTTCCCAACAAACTTAGGCGATGTTAGTGATGAGCATGGGGAACGCTTTCATCAACAAATATCCACGATGGAGAAGCGATACCAGGGCAAGTGGAGCCCCAGCATGTTGGATGACTACTGCTGGACATTGTCAAGGGATGGCCCAGAGGCGAAATACAAGCGTAAATCATCAGTAGCCACATTTTAGGTGAATTCAATATGCATTTTCTACTTTGATATTGCTATTACGCCTATAAATTAGTCCAAATTTCATTTTCGATTCACTCAATATTGGTGGGTGATAGAAAAATTTTGAGGCCATTTTTTCTAACTCAGCGGTAAAAAACCTATAAGATCCACCCATTTTTGTTCATGTGACAAATAAAAAGTTCGATTTTGTCGACCAGTGATATATTTCATGCCACAATTTTCCAGCACCAGGTTTTTCTAGTAACCAACCACTAGACAAATTTTCTAGGATTACTGTGTATTTAGTAGAATTAACTGCTAACTCTGTTATCCTCTTCAATCTATAAACTCTTTTGACGAAAGAGATGGTTTATATTTTACTTGTAAAATTCTATACCGATTCATCGATTTGTTGTACCTGGTATTCCATACATTAAATCCAAGCTCACCCTCTCGTCTATTGTTAATTTCGCAGCCATCCCTTACCTAAAAGAAAAAATAGTATATTATACTGTAGTCAACACTGAAAATTCCTATGCTGCGCGACTTTTGCGCCACCCTGTACATGTAACTGAGTAGTTATTTCATAGTCTATAATCCAGTTTTCTGGTTTCTGATTGGTCAATTCATTATATGTAAATCAGTTTTGGGGACCCTCTTTGTCATATCATAATCTGAAACCCAGTTTTATAGTCACTGATTGATAATTTCATAATTTGTAACCCAGTTTTCTGGGCCCTCATTCGTCAATTCACCCCGACCAACCCTAGCTGATCTCACTCATTTAGTCTAGTCATCTAACCAACCCCCGTCCATCTTTATTTTTAAATGCATTTTAATGTTTTAATACATATTTTTATCTGTAGAATAACAATATAACCACATTTCGAAAATAAAGAATTAAAGTCTATCCATCCACCCATCTAGCTACCCTCACAGCTATCTAGCCTTCTATATTTTCATCCAACTAGATACCTATTATACATCTATCCGTTCATCCATCCACCTGCATATCCAACCTCGCGTACAAATGCCTATTTTTTTATGCAGGAAGGAGGGACCAAGGGCGAATGTCCGCAAAAGCGCCCCACCCCTTAATAGAAGAAGAAGAGAGCCGAAATCAAGGTCTGGGTTTTCGAGATGCCTAGACACTGCGATTGAAAGATTGGAGGTCATAGACACGAGAAAAGATGGATTGAGGAAGATTGTTCCAGAGTTCACTGGTTGAGCACATGAAAGATTAAAAATACCGAGTAACCCTTGCGTTAGATAGTTGGACAGAAAAGGAATGAAAAAGTGTAAAAAGTCTGGTACTGCGTGCTCTCCTTAAATGAGGAGGCATGATGCAGTTAGAGAGTTCAGAAGAGCAATGTCCGTTATAATAGCGATAGTAAAGAGAGAATGAGGCAACATTGCGGCGAAGAGAGAGGGATTGAAGACAGTGCGTAAAGGGCGGGGAATTGATGAGACGAAAAGCCTTTGATTCCACCCGGTCAAGTACGGCTGTGTGGGTTTAACCACCCCATACATAAGAAGCATACTCATACAGGGGCGAACAAGATCCCTGTACAGTGTACAGAGACAGCAACTGAGTGGGGATGGAGAAATTGTGGAGGCGGTACAGCACACCTAACCTCTTAGAAGCTGTTTTGGAAAGAAAGTATGTGTGATCTTTCCAGGAAAGATCACGAGAAAAGGAATCACCAAGAATGTTAAGAGAAGAGGAAGGATTGAGTTGTGTGTTGTTGAAGGTAAGGAGATAGTCGTGTGGAAGATTGTGACGAGTAGACAGACAGATGAACTGAGTTTCTGAGGCACTGAAAGCCACAAGGTTTTCTCTGCTTCAGTCAAATATAGCAGAAAGATCAGAGATCAGGTGTTCCATAGTTGTCCGACGCGAATCATGGAGTGACTGCTGTGAGGGACGCTTTGGGAAGCAGGTGGGGAAGTGAAGAGTGGAATCATTGGCATAGAGATGACTAGGACAGGAAGTGCGAATTAAAAGATTATTAATAAATAAAAGGAAAAGAGTTGGTGACAGGACAGAACCCTTGGGAACACCACTGTTGACAGCTTTAGGAGAAGAACAGTGGTCATCTACAGCCGCAGTTATAGATCGGCCAGAAAGGAAATTAGAGAAGAAGGCAAAGATAGAAGGATAGAAACCAAAGGAGGGCAGTTTGGAAATTAAAGATTTGTGCCAGACTCTATCAAAAGCTTTCGATATGTCAAGCGCAATAGCAAAAATTTCACTGAAATCCTGAAACGAGGATGTCAAAGAGTCAGAGCGATATGCAGCAATATCGCCAGTAGAGCGTCCTTTGCAGAGTCCATACTGACGATCTGAAAGAAGAGTGTGAGAAGAAAGGTGTTTAAGAATCTTCCTATTAAGGATAGATTAAAAAACTTTGGAAAGGCAATAAATCAAAGCAATTGGACGATAGTTGGAGGATTGAGAGCGGTCACCCTTCTTTGGGACAGGCTGAATGAAAGCGAACTTCCAGCAGGAAGGAAAAGTACCGGATGAGAGACAAAGACGAAAGAGTTTGCCTAGGCAGGGTGTCAGCACAGGAGCACAGTTCTTAAGAACAACAGAAGGAACACCATCACGACCATACGCCTTCCTAGAGTTGAGCCCAGATAGGGCAGATAAAACATCTTTAGAAGAGATTCTAATTTCAGACATAATAAAGTGAGAGGGTGGAGGAGATGGAGGAACAACACCGGAATCTTCCAGAGTTGAACTGTAAGCGAAAGTTTGAGCGAAGAGTTCAGTTTTGTCAGGAGAAGAGACGACAACTGAGCCGCCGGAGTGGAAAAGAGGAGGGAAAGAAGAGGAAGTAAAGTTATTGAAGAGGTTCTTAGCTAGAAGCCAGAAAGAAGAGGTTCTTAGCTAGAAGCCAGAAAGAACGAAAAGAATTAGAATTGGATAGATTTTCACATTTTTTCGGCTAAAGAAATTTTTGGCGAGTCGAAGAACAGATTTTGCACGATTCCGGGCAAAAATATAAGCTGAGTGAGGGTCAGGAGTTGGATAGCGACGGTACTTTCTGAAAGTCTCCTCTCTGTTGGCGTATAGCATTAAACAAGTAAAGTTAAGTTAAATGAAGATTTTTTTACATTAGTAATAGTAATAGAATAAGGAATATACGCCTCCATGCCCCTAGAGAATGACCTCCGTGATGCGCTCAGCACACTTCCGTCCACGGGAGAAGTAATTATTCCATGGGAAATGACAGAAGTACTGCCTCTTGGGAGGATCCAAAAGCCGAATTGGAGCGATAGAACAGGAAACAGATATAAGATTGTGGTCGGAGGAGCCCAACGGAGAAAAAAGTTTAACAGAGTAAGAAGAAGGATGAGAGGCAAGAAATAAATCCAGAATGTTGGGCCTGTCTCCATGACGATCGGGGATAGGAGTAGCTATACTCGTAGATAGATGTATACCTAGCTATACATCTATCTACCCGTCCACCCAACACTCTATCAACTCGTCTATCTATCCATCTTACCATTGATCATGTCCATCATTCCCTCTAACCATCTACCTAGCCATGTTTTCACTAGCCACGATAGTTTTCCGAGCCACTATAGAAGAACTCGGAGAGTAGTATAGAAGAAACTACTGCAAGTAACAAATCCGTTGCTGCCATCTAACTAGAACCCCCGTCGATTTCGAACCAACTCAGGCCATAGACGAGGGGTTAACATATATATATATATATATATATATATATATATATATACAGGGGTTAGACAAAATAATATGAACACCCGCCGATTTCACCGGTTATCTTTACGGACTGCTCAGACACAAAGTAAACGGTCAAATGACTGGCAAACCTATTTAAATGAGTAACAGAGAGTGTATACTTCATGTTATAACTAGGGCAGTCAAAAGTTGACCGAAAAAATTAAGAAAGTTGACCTTACGAAGTGAAAAAATTGACTTATAAAGTTGCCTTTACTTTCAATAATAAAAACGATACTTTAATTACTTATTCTTGCTCTTCTACATTAGTTGACCGATTGTGGTAAATTATGAAGTATTTGCCGACATTTTCTGGCAAAAAATTGCGATCCTTACTTAATAATTTATTAAGCATGGAGAAAGATCTCTCTACAGCGGCAGTTGTTGGTTGACATTGCAAAAGCTGACCATAAACTGTTGGTGAGATTTCAGGTCTACTGAGGTTAATTATTTCACAAATACCATTTGTCTTGAGTCTTGTTTCAATGTATTGTTTGACTGAACACATATCTTCGCCAAGGTTGATAGAAGAAATGGTTTCATATGCCTCTCTAATGGTGCAATCAGATGCTTCCTTCCTAGTCACTAAGCTAGCAATCAAACTATAATTCATTTTGATTGACTTAGTTGCTTTGGCAGTTTTTCATTAGCAACACTCTCTTTAGCCTTCTGAACCAGAACGGACATAACTGAATAAGACAAATACGAGCAGCGAAGTTGCCAGTTAACCAAAAAGATGCCAATTTTTAGTTATTTTAATTATTTATTCCAAAAAATTGACTTTATTTACCTCATTGCTATTTTTTGACCAAACAGGTAAAAGTTGACTTTTGGTTGACCTATTAACTTTGGTAATATACCCCCTACAGGTGTTTTTATTGCATTTTCAGTCGTTTCAGCGAAAAGTGCCCCAAAGGAAACAATTTGACTTTATTGACTTTTGACCGCCCTAGTTATAACCCTCACGTTGTTTTTACAGATCTGAGTGAATTATGAATTAGCAGTTATGAAAGACCTGTCAGACTTCCAAAGAGGGCAAATTGTCGGAGCGCGGATGGCTGGTGCATCGGTGACGAAAACCGCTCAGATGTTCAATGTATCCAGAGGAACTGTCTCTATGGTCATGTCTGCACCAAAACCATGGAAAGACAAGCACCGACAAATGCAATAGTGGACGCAAGAAGAAGCTGTGTGATTAAGACCGCCGGGTGCTAAAGCGCATTGTGACAAAGAACCATAAGACCACAGCTCCAAAAGTGACTGCAGAGCTTAACCAGCATCTTGCAAGCCCGGTATCGACCAGAACTGTACGTCGCGAGCTCCATGGAGCTGGATACCATGGAGGGCTGCAATTGCCAAACCCTTCCTTTCGCACATCAACATTGAGCGGCGCTGAAAATGGTGTAATGACCATAAGAATTGGTCAATGGACCGGTGGAAGAATGTAGTCTACTCCGACGAATCCTCCTTTACGCTATTTCCATATTCCGGTCGAGTTTACGTCTGGAGACAGCCTAAAGATGCTTATGACCCCGACTGCCTGACCCCAACCGTTAAGCATGGAGGCGGATCTGTGATGGTTTGGGCAGCAATATCGTGGAATACTCTTGGCCCAGCTGTAGTACTGCATGGTAGGGTTAACGCCCAGGTCTATCTATCAATATTGGCTGACCAGGTCCATCCCATGGTCCAAACGCTGTTTCCCAATGGCGGCGCCGTCTTCCAGGATGATAATGCACCAATCCACACCGCTGGGGTCGTTAAAAACTGGTTTGAAGAGCATGTTAGTGAAGTAGAACGCTTGGATTGGCCTCCACAATCCCCGGATCTTAACATTATCGAGCATCTGTGGTGTCAGTTGGAGCAGCAGGTCAGAAGCCGATTCCCACCGCCGGCGTCTTTGGAGGAACTGGAGCAGGGTTTGCTCGAAGAATGGCTCAGGATTCCTCTAGCCACTGTCCAAAAGCTGTATGAATCAATTCCCCGACGCATTGCAGCTGTTATTGCCGCTAAAGGAGGACCAACTCCATATTAAGAATAAAAACCGACATTTATCAAGGTGTTCATATTATTTTGTCCAACCCCTGTATATATATATATATATATATATATATATATATATATATATATATATATAAATGAACAATGAATAATTCTTATATTCTTATATTCATTTTTGCATATAGAGTCCAAACTCGCATAACGCTGACGCAAGTTTGGATAATTTTTTTGTTTTCTTTCTATTTTATTTCTGCTGAATAATTGATGAATTATTTCTTTTTAAATTACTTAATAATTTTTTTAGATTTAGCTTAATAATGTAATCTTATTAAATTCTGCAATGTTCATTTTCTTTATACACTCTCTCTTCGTTGTGAAAGATGAAGTCATGTCTTGCTTAACACTTACTTTTAAATTTTAAGCATTTAATTTTAGCTCATATGCATGTTTAATTTTAATCCATAATAAAATGCATAGTTCAATTTCCATTTTTAGTTAACTCGGCAGATCATGATAACATCAGATCTGTCAATATGCGGTTTAAAATTAAAATATGGCTTCATCTTCAAATACCTTGTTTATCTGTCTAGACATTGCTACAGCCAAAATATTTACCTTATCTTTAAATATTTTGCAAAATAATTCAGCCTATTGAGAATAAAAAACAAAACAGGTCAGCATTAAATAATAATGATGTCATTAAAAATTTAGGTATATAAACATGTAGAATTTCTCCAGTGTGCATTCTGATTGTATCTGATCTGACTTAGAGGCTGAGCACTACCTGTAACATTTTAGCAGTAAACTACAGTAAGAGAATATCTTTGTCTTCTCCTTCGAGCCTTATTTTCTTCAGAGAACTTAGTCTTAAAATAGAGAAAAATAATTTCCCGATACGCTACAAGAAGAATCGGGGAACCCTTAGAGAATTTAATAAGCTTCACAGAATCCTCCGATCCCCTACAAGAAGAAATCGGAGAGTAGAATAAGAGAAACTATTGCGATTTCCTACACGGTACCAGCTACTTCAAGGTAACAATCCATTGCTGCCACCTAGCCAGAACCCCCGTCAACCTCGAACCGCCGAAGGCCATAGACGGAGGGGTTAACATATACTGTATATATGAAAACATTCTCCAGTTGCTGCTGAGTGATTTCATGAAATTCATTTGTAATCCTATTCATAAGTTCATCCGAAGAATGTGGTTTTGATGAGTAAACAACAGTTTTAACATTGCCCCATAAAAAGTAACCCAATGGGAAGAGGTCAGGTGAACGAGTTGGTCAGGCAATTGGTCCACCTCCATCTCTACGCTAACCACCACACCACCGAGGCATATATATATATATATATTATATATATATATATATATATATATATATATATATATAATCTTTTGGTCCTGTGAAAACAAAGGAGTCAACATATAGGTGACTGTAACTGAAATATCCCCATTCTCTTCCGTAAACACCACGCTGTTAGTGTTACTGTATGGGGCAATGCGTTAAATAGTTTCTATAGCTTGATGAGGCCAAAGACAGTCGTGAAACTTGCTATGGGAATGTTCGTTATACGGGAAACGTCCTTATTCGTAATGATTCGATTGTCCATCCCCTCGAGGGCACCGTGATGTTTTCATGGAAGACGAATGACCGTACAAGCCCCTAGTAAGGAATTGGTCGTCGTGGTGTACAGATCTTAAGAAATCTGTTATTGCTGCACACGAATCTGGAAAGAGTTATAGGAAGATAGAAGAAGAACTTTGAATTCCATTTACGACGATTGCTGTAGTTATAAAGAAATAAAAAGGCTTTGGAACACTCAAAACTCTACCAAGGTGTAAACGTCCTTGCTAGATTCTAGAACGTACAGCTAGAAGGACTGAAAGAATGGCTGCTGCGAATCCCCGAGTGACTGCAGGCGATATTTGCCAAACACGAACACTCTCTAAGATCGATGTCCATTCTTCTACTCTACGTCATACATTGTGAAAGAATGGTCTGCATGGAAGAGTTGCACGAAGAAAACCTTTGCTACGAAAAGCGCATAAAAAAAGCAAGGATCATCAAAATGATTGATTTGCACTTTGGAAGAAAGTTTTCTGGACAGACGTGATCAAAATTGAATTATTCAGGAAAAAAGCAAAAGGTATATTTGGCGAAAATCAAATACTGCATTCGAAAAAAAAACATCCTTCTTACGGTTAAACATGGTGGTGGGAGGTTGCTTCTTTAGGGATGCTTTAGTGCTTCTGGCCCAGGAAAGCTTGTCCTCAATAGAATCTTGAATTCGAAGAAATATCAAGAAATTTTAGAAGAAAATGTATTGCCTTTAGTTCGGGAGTTGCGAATGAGTCGCAATAAACATAAAAGTAAGAGGACCATGAAATAGCTTCAACAGAAGAATTTCAAGCTTCTCGAGTGGCCCAGTCAATTCCAGGTCTCAATTTAATCGAGAATTTATGGTTTGATTTGAGAAAAGCTGTCCGCAAGAGAAACCCTTCGAATCTGAATGAATTGCAGCAATTTTCTTCAGAAGAATGAGCTAAAATTTCTACCAAGAAATGTTGAAACCTTGTCGAAAAATACTCAAAACAAATCATTAAAGTCATTCAAGCAAAAGGTAAACACAGAAAGTATTAAATAATTTTGTAAGTAAATGTACGAAAATTTTTGCATATTAACTTTTTTGATTTTCCTGAAATTATTTGATGTTTTACATTATATGTCGGAGTTAAACTAATTTTTTATTTGTTAAAATTTTCCAAACGAACGGTAAACTTTTCATAACTATCCTATGCATGGTTAAAAAAAAAAAAAAAATCTTGATATATAGCTGATATATTTCTCTGTAGGAATAATTATGAGCGCCACTGTATGTCACGAACATCAAACAAAGTCTCCTTGGAGATTGATTATATCTGAAAGGCAAACTATACTCTTCAATGTAGTAGAAAATTTTACACTTATTTAGTGGTGGAACTATGGAACAATCTACCGAATTAATTAAAATAAATCAATGTTCTAAAGTTTCGCCTCATTTTATGTAGATAATTACACTTTTCTACCGTTTCACAATAAACTTTAGCAAATAAATTTCTTCAAAGTCTACGTCGACCTTACCCTTTACCAACGTCCCGCCTCATTTGGTGTAGGGAACAAAAACATTCATCTTCTAATTATAATGTTTTACAAAGACATAGATTAAAAATAAATAAGGTGTAAACAAAAACACATCCGCACATCAATATTTATTAACATATCAAGACATTATTTTTTATTACTATAGAAAACTTACAAATAATCATAACTTAATTACATTCGCATAACTTTATAAAATACATTCAACATAAAATTAGAAATAACTATACGTATAAATACAACTAATATTTATTAACGGGTCAAGACAGTATTTCTTCGTCAGTATAGTAAACTCTCAAATAAGTGTAGAAATACAGTAGATATAAAATTATAAAATGGAGTTAAAGTGAAACCGCGAATCATATCCTAATCGAAGCTTTGAGTTGGATGGGCCAACCCAAAGTTTCGATTTTTATTTTTTTTATTATGATAGCGCGCAGCCATTATAATAAAAAATAAAAATTTTCTTCATACATTTTCTTAAGATTGAGGACTTGTGGCTCGTTTCAGTGTATTATCATTTTGATGTGGCTCATGCTATTGAAAAGGTTCCCGACGCCTGAATTTTAGATGATGTAATGATTTAGGGATATTAATTATTTACTGAGAATAATAACAATAATAATACTAATGATGATGATAATAATAATAATAATAATAATAATAATTATAATAATTTTTTATTTTTAACCTTTATTGTTACAATATGTGACAAATTTATTCTTATTTCTCAATAAAATGATTATGGTTTTGCAATCATGTACGGTACTTTGTACCAAAACAATTATTCATTCATTATTGTTATCATATTTGCTCAAATAAATTCCTATAAATCAAAGTTTTATAAATTCATACACCTCAATTTTGTATTTATGTACAGTACTTCGATTAACTCATAAAGGATAGTTCTAAAAACATACATTTTCACTAAATACATAGACAGTGTATATTCAGTTTGCGTTTGCTCTGTAAATATTCTAAGAACAACACTAATAATTTAACAAGGGAGATGTTCAATTACTTTAAGAAACTCTTTTAGCTTTCAGTGACTCCACAAGACGTCTTTAAATTCAGGAATCCCCTTTGTATAGTTCATCCATTCTCTTCGTCCAGCCGTTTTATCTCTACCAGAAACTGTCTCATTTTTATAATTCGTAACCTAGGATTCATAGTTTCGTTCATTGAAGAGGGAGAGAAGCTAAGATTTTATTTCCTAACTCAATACGAAAATTTCTCAGAGGTATAAATTTCGCCTTTAAATTTTTTCAAAATTATTCCAAATATCAACTCCTTTGTATGAGACGGATCTCTTTGGTTTTTCAAAGGTAAAGGTAGAGGTTCCTTGAAGTAATAGTTATTGTCTTGGACTTATTAAATGGTTCCACTTTTTTTTATATAATAATAATAATAATAATAATAATAATAATAATAATAATAATAATAATAATAATTTATTACAACAATTCTGAGACAATTCATTACATAAATACCAACCTGATATACTCAAAATATATAAAATTCGAACCCTTTTTTCAAATTAGAAAGTAAGAATGTTATTTTCACCAACTACTATTTCATGCTTCCATATAACATTCTTTTCTTCTCTTCCTCAATATTTACTTTCTTTTTCTGTAAGAATATTTCTTTTTGACAAAAGAAAATGTGAAAAAGCGTCGATAAGAAAAGAGAAAAATGAAGCCCGAGAATCACCTGAGAAGACCATCGAAAACCAATGCTATCACATAAAATTCCTGAAAGAGAGCTTCCTACGAAATTACCCAGGGCACCCGAAGAAGTCCAGATACCAGAAATAATGCTATACGTAATGGTATCATCAGGGAACCCGATCGCGAGGGTATCCTTATTAAGTGCAGCAAATGCAGCCACTAATTCGGCTTCAATTCCAATTCCATCAAGAATAAGGGTAAATATGCAGAGCGGGACAGACAACTTGAAATGAAGAAAAGGAGCAGGACCGATCAATATATACGCAACGGACGCGATAAAGGCTCCCAACGAGTACACCAACTTTGGGTTCGCCCACCTGTCAGATAGTTTTCCCCATATTGGAGCTGACAATGCCCAGGCCAATCCATCAACTGCGAATAGAAGGCCCACCTCTACTGTATTTAAATTAAGTAACCTAACGTGAGGTTCAAGATTTGCCTGCAAAAATCCCATGCTAAGGGATCCTATGAAAACACTTGCTGATCCTAAAATAATTGAAGGTTCTCGCAAAAGGTTGAAGATCCCTTTGGATGAATGTTTGGTATTTGTTTCTCTTTCCGTAGTCTGTAAAAACCACAAACTAATGAAACCAACTGATATTAGAATAACTCCCAAAATTACAAATGGAAGTACAAATCCTCCCTTCTCATACAGTATACTTCCGATAAAAGGACCGAATAATATTCCAACACCAAAAAAACTGTCGACCACTGCAAATATGGTGCCTACACTTTGAGGAAACTCATTTGCAATAATACAGTTTGATGCAGTGAAGGAAGCTGCATGCCCTATTCCTTCAACAGATCTGAGAACGAGAGAAAGTCCAATGAAGGCTGTAGCTCCACAAACTTTCTTAAGAAAGCTGAAAAGAATGCTACAAGTACCGGTGGTGAAAATACCGATGATTATCAAATGCTTAACTCTAATGTAG
Organism: Bathynomus jamesi; assembly: GCA_023014485.1. Classification (NCBI taxonomy): domain Eukaryota; kingdom Metazoa; phylum Arthropoda; class Malacostraca; order Isopoda; family Cirolanidae; genus Bathynomus; species Bathynomus jamesi. The sequence goes on from JAJOZX010000589.1 coordinate 770,369, forward strand.
CTGAGGAGCTTTCCAAATATTGGCCCAAACAGGAAGAGAAACAAATGATACACACCAAAAACAAATCCATATTGCGAGGACACTGCGCCCTTTAATTCTGCTTCTTTTGGGTAAAAAGGGGCTTGAATGGAATAACACATGGAAATACAAAATTGTGCTAAACAAAGACTCAGTAATATTAAATACTGTTCTCGTGTATATTTAAACATTTTTATAAATAACTATCAAACAAAATTATAGCAATAAGGATATAATTACGTGTATTTTAAAACCCTAAAATGTAAGTACATGCTCCTCAGTTCAAGATAAACTCAGGCTCTCATATTCCATCCAGAAATGTTCACCTACATTTAACTTCTTTACAGTTAGGGGCCTATCTGAAAAACGGAAAAATATTTATTTGTTAAAATGTTTACTGACGTCAATATACTTAACATTATTTCTTGTTGACTGGAGAGTAGTACAAAAATATCCCACATTAAAGTAAAATATATACTCGTACAAATGTTTCTTATAAGTAAATTAGCAACACATCAAAAATATAACGGAGAAGTTACTGAGATTTCATTTTATAGACTTGTGTAAACATCACAAGAATAAATATTTTATAGTGAAATTTGACCTCATTTTGATGCAAATTTGGTAATTAGGAGTGAATCCTTGATATTTGATGAATTAAGAAAATTTGAAGTAATATTTATTCATATTATTTTGTTTTAGTTATAATTTTATTTTTTATATATCACAAGCAGAGCCTTCGGCTCACTGCCCTATGGGTACTGCTTGTGCTTCGCAAACTCGCCTTCGGTGCCTGGGTTAGGGGGGATAACACCCTCCCCCATTGCCCCCACCCTCCCCCATTACCTCCACCCTCACCCATTATCTCCCACCACCTCCCCGATTACCCCCACCCCACCCCTATTATCCCTACCCCTCTCCCCCATTACCTCCACCATCACCCTTCCCCCATTACCCCCAGGGGGGAAGGGGGATGGCACCTTGCAACAATTGATCAACATTGTAATTGCACATATGCACTTTATTATTTATTTTTTCTATTTTTTTTTCACTTTTTCATGTATTTTTTTATTGGTATAGGATACATCTATATACTATATACTATATGGGTTAGGGGGGATAACCCCCTCCCCATTATCTCCCACCCCCTCCCCGATTACCCCCACCCACCCCTATTATCCCTACCCCTCTCCCCCATTACCTCCACCATCACCCTTCCCCCATTACCCCAAGGGGGGAAGGGGGATGGCACCTTGCAACAATTGATCAACATTGTAATTGCACATATGCACTTTATTATTTATTTTTCCTATTTTTTTTCACTTTTTCATGTATTTTTTTATTGGTATAGGATACATCTATATACTAACTTGTACTAAATATCAATTGTTGTTATTGGTTAGCCGATCAGCCCACCCTGATCGAGCAAGCCGGCGGCACGCAGGTAACCGATCGCCCTCTCCGGAGTGGACCAGAGGTTCAGCGCACTAGTGATGTTGTGTTGCGTTCTATGTTATGCTAGAGCGGTACAGTCTGTCATAATGTGTTCAATTGTTTGTGGTGTGTCTGTGGCGTTGTCTAGTCTGTGTTTATATGTCTGTAAGTTGGGGTGATGTCTTCATCGGAATTGTACGAAGTTAACTCGATCCGATCTGCTCAGGCTGGTCTCTGACCTGTCAATGGGTGGCGGCTTCGCACCTAGGACCGCATTCGGACCGAGTCGTGTCAGTGCTTTGTGGGTTAGGTGTGTGTGTGTGTGTTTTCTGTACTGTGTGATGTCTGTGGGGCGTGGTATGGAATGGAGTATTTGGTTATAATGTCTCTCTGGTGTTACCTTAATGGTGCGAGGTGTTGGTGCATGATTGTACATGTAGTGGCAAGGGTGTTGTGGATTAGTTGTCGCTGCTGCCATGAATTGTGTTCCCCTCATGTCTAAACGTTCCCTAACTTTCAGTATTTTTGTTTCTGTGTGCAGGTGTTCTATTGGTGTTGTTTGAGTACATCCTGTAATGATACGAAGTGAGCTGTTTTGTATTGTCTGTAAGGTGTTTATGTGTGTGTTTGAGATGATGGGTGCCCAGCATGGGCTAGCATAGTCCATAACTGAGCGAATATATTGTTTGTATATGAGTGATGTTTCCTGCTGGTGTCCAACGTTTGTGCCTGTTAGTACCCTAAGCGTGTTAAGTCTTGACGTACATTTGTTTTTAATGCCCTGAATGTGGTTTGCAAAAGATAATGATGTGTTGTATGTGACACCAAGTAATTTGGTCCTGTGATTGTGTGGAATGTTGGTGTTGTTTATTGTAATCTGTGGAGTTATCTGATGTTCTTTTGTGTTGCTTGTTAGCAAGGTGATGGTTGATTTTTTGGGCGTTACTTTGAATCTATTGTGTATGAGCCAATCTTGTATACTGTTTATGTATGTTCGTAGGTTATTTGTAGCGGTGTCAATGTTGTTGTGGTTGGATGTTAGAGTGATGTCATCTGCATATGATGATAAGGTAAGCTTGATATCTATGGGTGTTGGAATGTCATGCATGTATAAGTTGAACAGTGTCGGTGAGAGAACAGAGCCTTGAGGGACCCCGTTCGGAAAAAGCTTGTTTTTGGATGACTTGCCATTAAATATGACATGTGAGTATCTTCCTGAAAGATTGTTGCTCAGCCACCTTTTGGTGTTATTGTGCATGTTTGTGTTGAGTATTTTGTTTATGAGAGGGAAGCGTGGGATATCATCAAATGCTTTACTAATGTCTATTGTTGCTAATAGTGTACGTTGAGCTGGTCGTCTGGAGTTGATGCCATCCATGATGTGCTGCGTGAGGTTAGTGAGTAATGTCGTGGTTGAGTGGTGAAGTCTGAATCCATGTTGAGTAGGCAATAGTGGTATGTGTGGGTTGGTGATTTGTAAGATTAGTCTTTCTGTTACTTTGGAAGGTGTGCATAGTAAAGTAATTGGTCTATAGCAGCGGTTCTTAATCATTTTCGTGTCATTTCCCCCTTCGACCAGTTCGCCCTACCCGATTTCCCCCTCCATTAGGATACAGAAAAAAGTAGCATCGAAGACAAAATTTAATAACATTAGCAGACTTATAATTCACACTAATTATATGATCACCAAACAAAATTCTGCCATAAATCCCCCCTGGATTCCTGAAATTTCCCCCAAGTTAAGAAATGCTGGTCTATAAGAAGCTGGTTCTGTTGGATTTTTGTTTGGTTTGAGTAGTGTAATAATTTTACCTTGTTTCCATATGTCAGGAATAATACAGTGTTGGTATGAATATGTTCTGATATTTGTGAGAGCTAGTATTCCCTGTGGGTTCAAGTGTTTAAGGTGTATGTTAGATATGTTGTCTGGTCCAGTAGCCTTTGAATTCTTAATGTTTTTGATGATCTTGGTGGTCTGGTCTGTATTGAAGGGTGTAATGGTCGTGTCGAGTCTGTAGGTTTTCTTGTGTCTGGCTGTTTGTCTGCTTGCGTGTTTCTGGTTGTTGTTTCTGTTTAAGTGACTTGTCTTTGCGTAGTGATTAACTAGAATGTTAGCTTCTTGTCTATATGTTTGGATATTATTTTGGCTGCGACAGATAGCCGCGTGTGAGGTGTGAATGCCGTTGTTAGAGTGGGTAATGCTGTTTATAGTCTTGTATAGCCTGAATGTATCTGTGGAGTGGTTTAGTGTTGTTATGAATTCCCTAAATGTTTATGTTTGTTTTTCTTTAAGTTTGTTGTTTATTTCTGTGTTGAGCTGTTGTATCTGCTGTTTTATGGCTTCTGTGGTGTTTGTGTGTTATGTTTGAGGTTGTTACGTTACCTTATGAGGTGGGCTATTTCTCTAGTGTAATTTGGGTTGTATTTCCTAATGTTGCCCTTGGGTATGTATTTGTTTGCATTATTGATGATCTGATTAAATGTCTTGAGTGTTGTATTGATGTTTATGATGGGTGTGCTGTTTAATGTGGTGAATTGTTCCTCAGTCTGTATTTTGAACTGTTCCCAATTAGCTTTCTTGTAATTTCTGTAAGTGTATACAGTATACTTCAATAATAATTGCTTTCGCTATGTCATACTCAAATAGCCGCGACGAATGTAGATAGAATCGCTCACTGAGTGAAAAAAAGCGACCACAACCCTTTATGGACACAGCAAAATAACCAGAAAGCGAAATAAGAATATTTTTCGCGTCGTGAGTTTTTCCCAACAGTCACAACGCGTTCGGGACGGTCTCGAAATTTCAGAACACGAAATAATTATAATTTCGCTTTGTGGCTGCTGAGTTATTGTCCACAACGTGATGTGGCAAAGATGATATTGCCAGAACGCGATCTGAACTATATTGGTCGGCCAATATGGAGTTTCTCACAAGGAATAGGATTTCAATCCTCCCCTTCCCTGGAGAGTCAGAGAACAGGTTCAGGCGGGCGACCACGCCTTCTCCTGCCCCGAATGCCACGACCCCTTCGAGTCTTCCAGATGTAAACCGACCCTTCAAGACTCCTGACCACGACGAACTTTTGAATGCCGGCTCCAAGGCCTAAAGCTTTTAGATCGTTACTGGAAACCACACCACGCGATGGTCAGCGACGTTACCTTACCGAATTGACAGTGTTCATCCTGCTGTCGTGCCCAATCGAGAGGATTCCGCCTGCAGCTTCTCTCTCAGCCAGTCCAGCACCACGTTGGCTGGGAGAGGAGGAGCACCATCATGCATGAACCAGAGATCGTTTTGAGTGATATCATTACGTCTCTGAATTGCTGGCCAGTACTTCCTTCTGAGCATCTTAAGATAACGGGTAGAGTTGATGGTCACAGTGTCACCGTTTTCATCTTCAAAAAAGAATGGACTGATGTATCCACATCTAATAGCATCCATATCCAATAGCACACCAAACAGTTAGCTTTTCCACACTAATTCCTCCTAATACAGTTTTATGTGGCTGCTCACAAGCCCTTATTTGGAGATTTTGCTTGTTTACGTGGCCAAAAAGGAAAAAATGAGCCTCATCCGTGAACTGAATTCATTGCATGATTCCCGGAATTTGCTCCACTAACGCTGACATTTCTTCTGCAAAGAGCAGTCAAGCTGCTTTGTTTTGATCAGTTGTGATTGAAGAACCTGAATCTTATAGGGGTAGAACTTAAGATCATTGTGTAACATTTACAACACAGAACCTCTTGTGATGCTAAGTTCAGTAGACAGTCGCCGTGACGATTTTCGTGGACTTTGCTGAAGGAACCTCCTAATTCGTTCAACATTTTCATTTGTTGTGGCAACGTTAAGGCGTTCACTTCTGCCTTTGTTCCTGTTTTTGACACTATCAGTTTCCTGAAAGTTATGTATGGCTCGTAGTATCGTGTGCCTTGATAGAGCTGTCTTGCAATTGCGTGTACGTTTGTATGCACGTTGTACCCTGTCAGAGACTTACCATGCTCATCGTACAGCTTCACCAGTTCTGCTCTTTGCTCAGGAGTGAGCTGTGACATTGTTATTTAACCCGTAAAGTAGAAGTATTATAGATCACTAAAAAAGTAAAGGTATCTTCTTGCAAATGAGTAACAACTCATTTACATAACTTTTATATTGTCCAAGTAACAAAATTTTAAACTTGTGAATGTTTTTTATGACCACTCTGTGTATATATATATATATATATGGTAAAGGGAGGGGTAATATGGACCCCTTAAGAAAAAGCAGAATTTTTTCCTACACCAGCACACCCAATAAAACTACCATTGGGTGTCCTTATGTTTTGATAGGTCTGTAATATATACACCGATACATGTCCTTCTGTCGCTAAATAACTTCAGTTATTAACATTTATTATTTTTGTCCAATGGGACCATATTCCCCACATGTGTGGGTTATATGGACACGGGTGTCCATATTACACCACCTTCGTCATCATTATCTCTAAACGTCAAAATTAAAAGAGAATGAACATTGAAACATTATAGGAGAAATCTCATATTTTTCCATTTCTACAAACCATAATTCATATTTTTCTCTTTCTACAGGCCATAATGTCTGTGAGCAAGGAAGAACGAATCCAGATAATTCTACTCATAGGGAATCGGAGTCAAAGAGAGGCCGCTGCTGAATTTAACAGACTTCATCCAGACCGCGAGCCAATAATACAGAGTTGTGTTAGCAGACTTGCTGCAAAGTTTAAGGAAACAGGATCCATAGAAAATAAACCACGCAGTGGACTTTCAAGGAGGTACATTGACGATGATACAGCGACTGCTATCCTGGCTCATTTTAACAGAAGTCCCAATAAGTCTCTTCGGCGATTGTCCGCCGAGACAGGAGTGTCGAAAAGTAGCATCCATCGAATTCTCCAGGCTCACAAATGGCATCCATATAAACTTCAGATCCTACAGAAATTAAGCGAAGATGATCCCGACCGGCGGATGGAATTTTGTGAATGGGCTACGGAACAATATGCTCGGGATGCCAATTTCCCGTCTACCATTCTGTTCAGTGACGAGGCTGTTTTTTATGGAAATGGTGAGGTAAATCGACAGAGCACCCGCTACTGGTCTCAAAACAACCCTCACTGGTATACCTCTTCAAAGGAACAAGGTGCATCTCGGGTGATGATATGGTGTGGCATTTGGAAGGATCGCATCATAGGCTCCCTCTTTTTCGATGAACATGTCACTGGAGGCACCTACCTACGTATGCTCAAGGAAGAAGCATTTCCCAGTGTCTTGAACGAAGGAGGAAATTTCCCAACATGGTTCCAGCAAGACGGCGCTCCTGCACATTACAGCACCCAAGTAAGGGAATACCTGTACCAACAATTCCCTGGTCATTGAATAGGACTTCGAGGGCCTGTGGAATGGCCAGCTAGAAGCCCGGATCTCACGCCACTAGATTTTTATCTCTGGGGCCACTTCAAAGCGCTGGTATACGCACCGAAAATTAGGAGTGTTGAACATTTGCGGCAGCGCATTATTGGGGCATGTAACACCATTACTCCTGACATCATTCACCGTGTGCTTGTTGACTGGGTATCACGTCTGAATTTGTGTATTGAAAACAATGGTGGGCATATTGAGCACGTTCTGTAAATAAAAGCTTTTGTTTTGCCTTTTTTATTTTTTTCCTATGATGCCAGACTTATGGGACACCCTATATATATATACATATATATATATATATATATATATATATATATATACTAGTGATGGATCGAATAACCGCAACCGCAACTGCAACCGCACTAAAACCGCACAAAAATTCACAACCGCAACCGTAACCGCAACCGCCGTTCCATAAGTGCGGTTGCGGTTGTAGGTATGAACAGTGCGATGGGTCCTCGTCCCTCATCCTGGTAACACACTTAGTGCAAAATATGGTTTTAATTAATTTGACCTATTCTTTCATAATAGCTATATAAGTTTAGAATATACTTCATTTAAATAGTATTTATTTAGTAAATACCTTATGTTGAACACAAGTTTTGCAACACACAAATAGCGGTAGCGGTGTATTGCAAAACTTGTGTTCAACATAAGGTATTTACTAAATAAATACTATTTAGTATATATTATGTACCAAGTGTGGCTAAATCGCACTATAGTGGCTAAATCCAGTTAATAATTACGCATTTTTCCTAGTATATGATAACCGCAACCGCAACCGCGGTTGGAAAAAATTCGACAACCGCAAACACAACCGCAACCGCGGTTATGAAAAACCGACCACTCGATCCATCACTAATATATACACATACATATATATATATGTGTGTGTGTGTGTGTGTGTGTGTGTAATAATAGGGGATTTATTCGGGTAGGTCCAGAATCTCCGTTAAAATGTAGGTCTAGGGTGGGGTGAAAAGTTTGACTTTCGTCAGAATGAACAATTCGGGTAGGGCCGGATTCTCCGTTAAACTGCAGGCCTCGGATGGAATGAAAAACTTGACCTTCGACGGAATGAGCAATTCGGGGATTTTTTTGTCTTCTTGGAATAAAAAGAAATGTTGTTTTGAAGGCATTTTGTATAAGAGATGAATGAGAAAATGCTGCGGTGCTGGATTCACCATTAAACCGTAGGTGAGGGCGGGGTGAAAAGTTTGATCTTCGTCAGAATGAACAATTCGGGTAGATCCAGATTCTCCGTTAAACTGTAGGTCTAGGGTGGGGTGAAAAGTTTGGCCTTCATTAGAATGAACAATTTGGGTAGGTCCGGATTTGTATATTATTATTTTTTATTATATATATTTATATATATGAAAATTATTTCACGAAAATAACATGAAAAATATTTATGATGAATAAAACCACGAAGGAAAGGAAACACAGAATGGTGCTCAAGCGCTTTCGTCTAATGACATCCTCAGGAACACTGAAGTACATAAAGAGTTACAGCCTATATATAGGTTACTTATAAACTCTCCAAATGGCTTGTCAAAGTCTTGTCCCCCATTCTCGGAACTATCTCTGATTCACATGTAAAAAATTCCATGGATCTTACTGAAAAATTGAATAATGCACGTACTGAAACCAACGATAGATTGATCAGTTTTGACGTTTGTTCATTGTTTACAAAAGTGCCGATTGACGATATGCTTGACTTTCTCTCACAAGAATTACATAAGTATGACCTGCCACTACCTTCACACATTGTTTTGGAACTTATTAAGCTTTGCATCAAAGACTGTAAATTCACTTTCAATAAAGAGTATTATCAACAAGTTTTTGGGATGGAGTTTTTCGAAATTACTTACATTCCAAGAATCCTGGGGGTTGGCATCCCTTGGATGCGGTACGTCGACGATATTTTGTGTATCTGGCCTATGAATCGTGACCTGGATAACTTCCTCCTTCAGTTAAATGATCAAGTCCCCTCCATTAAGTTCACTTTAGAAGTGGAACAAGACAACTCACTCCGTTTATGGATGTGCGTGTACTTAGGGAAAGCCCAGGTTTTAAGTTTAGTATCTATCGGAAAAAAACAAACAATTTGTCCTCCGTACACTTTTACTCGGAACATGACACCCCCACAAAGAAGGCCATTTTTTCTTCAATGTTTCTCCGCACCCTTGGGATCGCCAGTCCGGAATACATCGATGCCGAATTGAAAAAGTCAACGGTATTGGAAGTGATCTGTGTTATCCATCTGCGTTTATGGAATCTTGTCTCAACAAGGCAAAACGAACTTTCTATCGTGTGAATAATAACACTCGTACTTTGTCAAAAAATATTTTAGTACTTCCATTTTTCCGGGCTTTTTAGGCATTGCTAATGTACTTAAACTTTTGGATATTAATGTAGTATTTTCATATAACAATATTGTGAAAAATATCACAGTAAAAAGTAGCCCTACCAATAATTCAGGCATTATCTATAAAATTGGTTGTAAACAATGTGATTCCTTTTACATAGGTCAGACGGGAAAGGATTTGCACACACGTATAAAACAGCATCAATATTCCGTTAGAATAGGACAGTCGTCCAGTGCCCTTTTTGTCCATTTGTCAGAGTTATCCCACTGTATTGACTGGAATAATGCTTCAGTTTTATTTCACTCTAGCAACATTGTTAATAGAAATATTCTTGAGTCTGCCATTATCAACTTACAAATAACTTCAACATAAGCAAAGGTCTTTTTCAACTCGATCTTGTTGTTTTGAATTCCTTCAGAACAGATTTAGATAAGAAAGGTAGAACGCTAAATCTTTGGTAAACTTGTATGCTACTCTAATAACTTTTATTTTTCAATTTATTTTTATATACATCGAACTTAAACAAGAAGGGCAGAGTGCTAAAACCCGGGCAGATTTCCAGTATAAATTTGTATTTATTTTTTTTTAATTATCTATAACATTGGTTGGAAATAATTCATTTGATCTTGTGCTAAAAATCGGTAGTTTTTCCTTACAAATTTGTATGCTCCTCCCACAATCCTTTAATGTTTAATTTTTAATTTTTATTTTTATTTCTCCGTTTATTGTATGTATATATATATATATATATTTTTTTTTTTTTTCTGTAACCTATATATAGGCTGTAACTCTTTATGTACTTCAGTGTTCCTGAGGATGTCATTAGACGAAAGCGCTTGAGCACCATTCTGTTATTATTATTTTTTATTGCATTTTATATTCCTTCGCTTTTATAGGAATGTATATTTATTTTCAATATATTTCGTGAAATTGGATCCAGTAATTTGTCTAAATAAACAGAGTGATGTGATGGTGTTTTATTTAATTCTTTTGGATGTATATACAAACGTTATTATTATTATCTAATTATGCCAAATGGCTGGTTAGGCCTTCTAAGTCAACTGGTGGGTTATACCAACTGGCGGTTTAAGCCAGCTGACGGGGACAAACGCACACAAATGCACGTACACCTCCGACTAGGATTATGCCAATCCAATAATTCGTCTAAATAAACAGAGTGATGTGGTGGTGTTTTAGTTAATTCTTTTGGTTATATATATAAACGTTATAATTATTATTATTATTTAATTATACCAAATGGCTGGTTAGGCCTTCTGAGTCAACTGGCGGGTTATTCCAACTGGCGGTTTAACCAGCTGACGGGGACAAACGCACACAAATGCAGGTACACCACCCACCGACTAGGATTATGCCAGTCCAATAATTCGTCTAAATAAACAGAGTGATGTGGTGGTGTTTTATTTAATTCTTTTGGTTGTGTATATATAAACGCTATTATTATTATTATTTAATTATACCAAATGGTTGGTTAGGCCTTCTAAGTCAACTGGCGGGTTAAGCCAACTAGCGGATTAAGCCTGCTGACGGATTATGCCAATTCAATAATTCGTCTAAATAGACAGAGTGGTGTGATGGTGTTTTATTTAATTCTTTTGGTTGTATATATAAGCGTCATTATTATTTAATTATACCAAATGGCTGATTAAGCCTTCTAAGTCAAGTGGCGGGTTAAGCCAACTGACGGATTATGCCAACTGGCGGAAAGCCAGAATATATGCTTTAATTAAATAAATAGCGCAATCTGGCAACTCAGCCAGTTAAGCCAAGTGGCTGATTAGGATCTTATAAGACAGCGGGCGCTCAGATGAACTCTCAATATGCGCTTGGCAGCAGCCAAGTGAATACCCATTTCTCCTTCTCTCTCTCTCTCTCTTAGGTTAGGTATACCCCTTTGGGGGGTGAGGCCGTCCCACCTTCTGCCCCAAAGAGGTCTCCTCCAGCGGGAGTTCATTGCAACTTGGGGATAACTCCGCCCCCAAGTTGCATAACAGTTTGCAACATCCCCCTCCCCCTTTGTTGCATAACCTCTTGCACCTTTCTTTTGCAACATTAATCAACATTTGCAATTGCATTGCACTCTCTCCTTTTGCGCCCATATTACTGATGTTAAAGCTAAGGAAATTAATAAGCGCTTAGAAATTTTAGATCCTGCAAACTGGCCCATTGAACCTGACATTTGCTTTGATGATAAAGCCGTTCGCTACCTGAGTGAACGGTTTCAAATATCAATAAACAATTTAATGCAGGGATTTCGACAGTATATAGATGATAAAGGAGAAATAATCCCATCAAAATTAAAACCATCGCTGACTGCCATCAATTCAGTAATTATATCAACAAGTGAATGTTATCGCTCATTTGGCAGCATGACCACTACTATTAACGTCACAAGAAATTGTCTCAGCATCGATACTACATCACGCCTGTTTCATCAAGTTGGTTGGGTCACTTCATCTAATCTTCAAGCCTGAAGAGTATGCGAGTATGTGGATTCAAAAGGGAAGACGCAACGCAAATGAGACAGCATGTCAAGCGCAGAAAATAAAGGCTGAAATTCCACCGGATGACGAGTCATTTTATGAACTATTTTAAAGGTAAGATGATATATTTGCGTGTTCTTGAATTTTTTTTAATATACATTCCATATCACTCACTGATTTGTGCAATTTTGCTAATAAAATACTCATTTTAATTTTCATGAATCTAAAAACTAAAAAATTTAATGAGGAAAAATGCTTCCAAACTTGAATTACGAGCAAGTACTGAACGAACGCATTTCCTGAGCTCTCTGATATTACTTCTACTTTTGCATATTGCTAATAATTTAACTTTTGGAAAGTTCTGAATTTTATATACTTGTGATTATATTCACATTGTTATAGTTAAGTAATTGAATATTAGTGGTTTTTAGCGATTTAGAAGTTTTCATAGCGTGCCGGCTTAATTTAACTTCAACTTGTGACGGTTATAAGCTAATTTTAACTGCGCGATGCCGTCGCAGAAAGCGTCGTGTGTTAGGTGTAGGGCAGTGGTTCCCAAACCCATGGTCGCGACCCAAATGAGGATCGCGAAGGTGTTCCTGAGGGTCGCTTTGAAAACCTCCCGTATTCGAAATTTTGGACCCAACTTAAGGATAAGCCCATTCTGACTCGGGAGGCTGAAAAACACTATGTACCAGCGTTTAGGGGGGTCGCCAGGCCAGGACAATATTGTATTCAGGGTCGCCACCATAAAAGTTTGGGAACCACTGGTGTAGGGTAAACCTGTGGTATTCGGATTTTAAAGATTATAACGGCGGTCCTATGGCAAATACCGAGAGATCAGTTTGTTTCTTTTGCGAGTTAAGGGAGGAAATAGTTGACATAAAACGCAGTGTACGTGAGGTAACGGAAAGACTTGCAACGCTTGATGAGGGCAGGAGTAGGGCTACGGTTGACGAAAACCGAACTAATACTAACGTTGAAGACGTTAGTAATTTGAAGAGTGAGGTGCGTAACCTAGTTTCTAGTTTAGGTAGCTTATCGGGAAGGTTGGATAGAGTTCAGGAAGGGGTTAAGGTTGGTCCGAGATTAGTAGATGGGGAGGGATTTAGAGAAGTTAAGGGTGGAGCTAGGCCGCGTACGTTAGGTGATAGGAATCCCCCCCTATCGAGGTTTCGAACCCTTTCGCCCATTTGGAAAGGGACGCGAATGAGGGGGAAACTATTTTAATTGGGAACTCTTTAGTGCGCCATATGGACACAGAGTTCGTTGAACGGTGTCCAGCCAAGAAGAGGAGGGTCTGTCTCCCAGGGGCCAGGGTTGACAGAGTTAGAGACGAAGTGGCTAGGATTGACGTTGCCTCCCGTCACTCGGTGTTGGTGACGATGGTAGGGGGCAACGACTCGTATAGGCCCGATACGAGAGTGCCTGACCTTTTGGAGAGATATAGGGGGTTAATTGGGTCCCTAAAGGCGAGGTCAGATAGGTCTTTAGTTCTAGGTATTACTCCTAGGCACGGTTTGGCTCTTAGGATTACGTCTAAAACGATATTTTTTAATACTAAATTAGAAGAGATTTGTGCGGAAGAAAATGTACCCTTCGTAAAGCTGTGGTCAGAATTCAGTGATCCTAGCCTTTTTATAAAAGATGGGGGTGCATTTTAATGAAATAGGTAATGCTAGGCTAGGTAGGTTAATTGACGAAAACGTTCGAAAGCTGTATAGATCGAAGCCTTCTTTAGACGTTGTTGGTCCGGGGAACGCGGGCCCGACGTGAAAAATAGTTTAAAACGCTGGCCCGTGGTAAAAAATAACTTAAACGTCTTTTATTGTAACGCGGTTAGTATTAAAAATAAATTAAACGAATTTAAGGCGACTACGATATAGTTGCTATCACTGAAACGTGGTTAAATACCGTGACTCAGGACTTGTTGGGGGAATTTGATGTACCGGGTTTTAAACTCTTTACTAATGATAGGTTACATAGGATTGGTGGCGGCGTTTTGCTGTACATTCGTAATTCCCTTAGGGCTATCGAGGTTAAGATAGATTTTCCGGCAGCAATTAATACGATATGCGTTGAAGTTAGGGCGCGTAGTATTAGTTTTAATTTTGTTGTTGTTTATAAACCTCCCGTTCAACCCCTCGATACAGATACTAGATTTTACTCACTTCTTGGTAACTTTATTGATAATCGGAATAGTATCAGGTCATCCCATAAGTAATGTCGTTTTTTAGGATAGATTAAATTTAAACTAGTCCTACTCGGTTTAAGCATAAATTTTCCGAAGGTTATATCTAAGATGAGATCTATCGTGTTTCGCTACATACTTTACAGACCTTGACCAGTGAAGACGTGTGTTTTGCTTTATGTGAACCCCTCATAAACATGGCGGAATCAGAAGAGCATATCAGGCATATAATGCTTTACGAGTTCAAAAAAGGGAATAGTGCTACTGAAGCAACGCGAAACATTCAGGAAGTTTATGGCAACGATATTCTGCATGTGAGGAAATGTCAAAGATGGTTTCAAAAGTTTACGAATGGTGACTGCTGTTTGACAGATGCAGCACGCTCTGGACGCCCTGCTGAGTTTGATGATAACCTGCTGTTAGCCGCACTTGAAGAAGACTGTTCAATAGGGTGGATCGATTTTACATTTTTTCGATTTCCATATTCTAATAGACAAAAACTTGCGCATGCATGAGAAAATAGCCTCTGCAAAATCTTAGCTTAATAGGTAATCATCTTCTGCCCCCGGCAGAGCGATGAAAATCATATTTTAGTAGTCAAAAACGTATTTTTTTATAATTTTTAAAATATTTCAATATGCCTCAAAATTATTCCTAATAACTATAAAGTCGATGAAAAAGACCTCATATGATCGTTTTTCCAAGCGCGTTGTCCTACGTTAATATCTTTTGCCCCCGGCAACAACGTCAAATGTTGAAAAAATAGGTAATTTATATACATATTTTCAGATCGGCTCTTTGTCTTAAATAATGCATTTATATATTTCCCATAGCATTTATATCATTGCTTAGGCATGAAGTAACACACACGCAAAATTTTATGACTCTAGAGTAATATCTTCTGTCCCCGAGAAAAGTCTAAATGTGGATTATAATTACGTTAATGTGATGTTATAAGTACGATAAGTACTAAGTACAGCTCCTCGCTTGCTAATTTTATAAAATTAGCAACCCAGAACTCACCACGAGGAGGTGGCTGTACGTCGAGTTCCACCCTATCCAGCCCCAACCACCCTTCCTTTGGCTGCATGTCGATTTACATACGGTAATCTTTCTTAGAATCAAATCGTGGAATTTTTCTTCGGGAGTGAAGACGCGAGCGGATGAATCCGTCCCTCTCTTCTATTCCACTTACATTGGCAGAGGCTTCGATTACTAATTTGATGAGTCTCTCGACCGCTTGAGTATGACAAGGGAATAGTGGGATCAGTCCATCAGGCTGGTCTCCCGTCTCAACAAACTCTTTTATTCGGGTATCAGGTATTGTTTTTGTAACGGGGGGTTCGGTCACCTCAGCCGTTTGCCAGTTGATCATTTCGTAATAGTTTTGACTATCGTAGAGCAGCTCAGGCATGGTGAAGGCTCGAATTTCCCCCGCTGGTGATTGTTTTGATCGTGCTTTTAATATTCTTCTCCATCCCAATTCTCTTATGTGTTGCTCATCGGCATGTAGCATGGAGATCAAAATATTTTCTGGGTGAGCAAAGAAAGAATTTCTACGGAGGACTTTGTTGGCGATTGTCTTAGATCTTTGAGGCATGGTCTGAGAGAGACGCATCATTTCGAAAAAATGTTTTGCGCCCTCAGTGAAACTGGAGTTTTTCTTTATCTTAAACCAAATTGGTGCGTAAACTGTCATAATGAATCGCACAATTTCGTTGAAGGTGCTGGAGGGTTCACTGGTTGAAACATAGAGGCGCAGAAATCTATTTGCTGTTGTCAGCCACCTGGAATGCGCCATCTTACCTGGATTTCGAGCCGCGAGAGCTGAAGAGCAGCTACCGCTCGACACTGCTCTGTAGATGCCTAACAAATATTTTTGGTCAGTGCTCAACTCGGCATCATCTATGTCAATGTCGGGAGATGGAATGGCATCGAATTCTGTAATTGGAAGTTTTTCGCAGTCGTTCAGTTGTTTTCCAACTGGTCCAGTAAAGCCCATTGGCCCAGTTGTTTTGCCGTCCAAGTCTTGAATGAGGTGTCGCAGTGATAATTCATTACCGTGTAATAGGCATATGATCCACTGAACTGGCCTTTGTAGTTTCATTTCAATCATACGAATGGCTCCACCCTTTCGACTGGCGCGTCAGTAGCAGCTGCTGCTGGCAGCACTCACCAGAGATGACCTTTAAACCCTAGCCTAGAGTCATAAAATTTTGCGTGTGTGTTATTTCATGCCTAAGCAACGATATAAATGCTATGGGAAATATATAAATGCATTATTTAAGACAAAGAGCCGATCTGAAAATATGTATATAAATTACCTATTTTTTCAACATTTGACGTTGTTGCCGGGGGCAAAAGATATTAACGTAGGACAACGCGCTTGGAAAAACGATCATATGAGGTCTTTTTCATCGACTTTATAGTTATTAGGAATAATTTTGATGCATATTGAAATATTTTAAAAATTATAAGAAAAATACGTTTTTGACTACTAAAATATGATTTTCATCCTCTGCCGGGGGCAGAAGATGATTACCTATTAAGCTAAGATTTTGCAGAGGCTATTTTCTCATGCATGCGCAAGTTTTTGTCTCTATTAGAATATGGAAATCGAAAAAAATGTAAAATCGATCCACCCTACTGTTCAACAACTGTCGAAGAATTGGCCCAGAAACTCAATTCAGCCCTGTCCACCATCCATCGACATTTGCAACAACTCGGGAAAGTGCCTGTTAGGAAAATGAGTGCCACATGAATTGTCGGTCGACAATCTGAGGGTGCGGGTAAACATTAGCACAGCTCTTCATTCCTGTGAACTCCAAGATCCCTTTTTGCACCGTTTAGTGACTGGTGATGAAAAGTGGATACTGTACCAGAATGTTAAGCGCCGTCGACAGTGGGTTTGTGCCGGAGAACCAGCAACACCACAGCCAAAACCAAATCTTCACCCTCGGAAGGTGTTGCTTAGTGTTTGGTGGGATAAAGGTGGTGTAATACACTTTGAAACCTTACCACAAAACCAAACAATCACCGCTCAAGTCTACCGTCAACAACTGGATCGATTGAACATTGCACTAAAAGAAAAGAGACCTTCTTTGGTTAATCGGAAAGGAATCGTGTTCCAACAAGACAACGCACGTCCTCATACCGCTCGGATCACTTCTGCAAAAATTGAGGAGCTTGGGTGGGAAAAACTTCCACATCCTCCATATTCTCCAGACCTTGCGCCTTCAGATTATCATCTCTTCAGGAGTCTGCAAAACTATCTTGACGAGAAACGGTATACTTCTTTAGATGACCTGCACACCAGTCTTTGTACGTTTTTTGCCTCAAAACCGCCTGAATTTTATAAACATGGCATTGAAAAGCTTGTAGGACGTTAGCAGAGTGTCATTGATTCCGATGGAAAATATATACTAGATTAAAAAGTTTCAGTTGAGTTTTTTTTTTTGTCCTTCAAATTCCGATCTAAAAAACGACATTACTTATGGGATGACCTGATATAATTGTCGGAGACTTTAACTGCCCTAATGTTAATTACGAGACTTTTACTGGTAATGAGGAGGGTTTGAGATTGATTGAGTTCATGGAAGATAATTTTTTACGACAGATAGTTACCGAACCAACGCGCGGTGACAATATTTTAGATTTGGTGATGACGAACGGCGAAAATAGAGTCGAAGGTTTAGAAGTAGGCGAGAGTTTAGGATGTAGTGATCATCAAATTCTTAGGTTTAAGTTATTGATAGAAAACACAAAGGATAGTAACGTAATAGAAGTCCTTGATTTTCGTAGGGCTAATTTTGATAGTTCTGGGGATAGGATGAGAGTAGTGGACTGGGATAACTTATTTATGGGTAATGACACAAATTTGCATTGGGAGAGTTTAAAGAAAGTTTTATGAATATTGAAAGGGAGTTTATTCCTCGTAGGCCCAAGCGCGCTAGAAATCCTGATAGGCCCAGTGGTGGACTAGGGAAATAGACGAGTTCATAAACGAGCGTAACAGAGCGTATAGACTTAATAAGCGCAATGGCACGGCAGCTAACTTTAATAGATATATCGAGCTTAGACGTCAGGTTAAAAGATCAGTTAGGAATGCTAAGCGTAATTTAGAGATACTTATAGCTGCGGATAGTGAACATAATCCAAAAAAGTTTTTTGAATAGGTCAATAATCGTAAGCCGATAAAAGATAACATAGGCCCTCTAGTGGATGTTAACGGTGCTTTGGCTTCTGACGCTCAGGCGATGGCGGGTATTTTCAATAACTTTTTTGCGACAGTTTTTACCGTAGAAGACGTTTATAATGTCCCCGACGTGGACGATATCGTTTCATTTAGTAGCGAGACTATTTTGGATGAAATAACTTTACAAGGGTGAGATTGCGCATTATATCGATAAGCTAAAAGTTAGCAAGGCTCCAGGCCCTGACGCTTTTTATCCCAGACATTTGAAAGATTTGAAAGACGTTATTGTAGGCCCCTTAACGAAGATTTTTAATCAGTCACTCGAAACGGGGATTATTCCTGAAGACTTCAAATTAGCTAACGTCACGCCCATTTTTAAAAAAGGCGACCGCACAGTAGCTAGCAATTATAGGCTCATTAGCTTAACGTCAATTGTCGGTAAACTTTTGGAATCTGTAGTTAGGGATCGTATCATCGATCACTTAGAAAGTCGAGATTTGATTAATAGTAGTCAGCATGGGTTTCGACGCCATAGATCTTGGTTAACTAATTTGTTAGAATTTTATAACGAAATAGTGCGCGAATACGATAGGCATAGAGCGGCTGATGTTATTTATTTAGATTTTAAAAAGGCGTTCGATACAGTTCCGCATAGAAGATTAATTGTGAAGGTTAAAGCGCACGGTATACGCGGTCAGTTAGCTAACTGGTTAGAGGAATGGCTTCGTGCTAGAAGACAGAGGGTCGTTGTTAATTAATGGTAGTGAATCGGGGCGGTTGGATGTAGGTAGCGGTGTCCCGCAGGGTTCAGTGTTAGGCCCATTGCTACTCGTAATTTACATTAACGACATAGATGTAGGATTGACTAGTAACGTGTCAAAATTCGCGGACGATACTAAAATAGGCGGTAAGGTTGTTAACGAGGACGATAGAAATAGGCTCCAAGACGGTGTAAATAGGATTATGGAGTGGACGGATAAGTGGCAGATGCAATTTAACGTAGACAAATGTAAAGTTTTGCATATAGGTTCTCGTAACAATAATTACACGTGCACGATGGATGATAGAGAGTTAGCGAGCGTTGACGAGGAAGTAGATTTAGGCGTACGCGTATCTAAGGATTTAAAAGTTAGGAACCAGTGCCTGGAGTCTTGCGCAAAAGCTAATAGGATGTTAGGCTTCATAGCGCGTAATTTCGAATTTAAATCGAAGGATATTATATTGCCCCTTTACAAGTCCCTAGTCAGGCCTCATTTAGAATATGCCGTTCAGTTTTGGTGCCCGTATTTGCGTGAGGATTTTGATAGGTTAGAAAGGGTTCAGCGTCGTGCCACGAAACTAATTCCGTCATTGCGCAACAAGCCTTATGAAGATAGGATTAAAGAGTTAGACTTGCATTCACTTGAAACTAGGAGATTAAGGGGGGGAGCTTATTGAAGTTTTCAAAATCGTTAATAACGTCGATAACGTAAATTTTGACAAATTGTTCACTTTCGATAATAGCAATACTCGTAATAACGGATTTAAGTTTCGTGGCAGACGTTTCATTACTAATATCGCTAAAAACTTCTTTACGTTTAAAGTAATTGATGAGTGGAATAATCTTCCCGCGCCCGTCGTGAACTCTACCAGCGTTAATGTGTTTAAAAACTGTCTAGATAGGCATTTTAAAAATATTAACGTTGTTTAAAATAAAAAAAAAATTGGCAACAGGAGCTCTGGGGGTGGTAATCGGGGATGAGTCTGTTGACGTCTAATGCCAGCTTGTGACATGCCAGCGTGTGATATGCCAGCAAAAAAAAAAAAATTAGACTAACACGAACTTAGTTGTAGCTTGTTAAGTAAATTAACCCACTTTTTTTATTCTTTATACGTTTTTTCTTCTTCTCTCCTTATTTGCATGTCTGTAACTCTACTGCATGTCTGTAGTTTGCATGGTATGATAGTGTTTGAGTTAAGAATGTGTTGCATGGTTTGTAATGCGTTCTTATTTTACTTCTTTTCATCTTTCACCATTTTCCAGCCTAGTGGGCTGCATCCTCTACCTCCCTATGGAGTGGAGGATCGGTCGGCAACAGCTAGAAGAATGTGTTGCTTTGAGTTAAGAATGTGTCGTTATTGAGTTAAGAATGTATTGCATGGTTTGTAAGCGTTCTTATTTTACTTCTTTTCATCTTTCACCCCTTTCCGGCAGAGTGAGCTCTACCTCCGTATGGAGTAGAGGACCGTTCTGCAATCTTTCCTATTCTCTCCGACTATTTTTCTGACTTGTCGGCAGTGGCCGGCGGATGATGATGGGGAGTCTTTTTTTCTCTTTTTCTGAATGAATGTTAACCGACGAGTGATAGGTGTTGCTACTTACTTAACCCCTTATTCTCTTCTCTTAACCCCCTACTCTTTCTTTTCTCTCGGGCTAACCTTAGAGTGGATCTTAGGGTCTTTGTTAGCCTTAGCTTCTGTAGATTAGCTTCTGTAGAACTATAATCGTTTGCAGAAGCTGCTTCATGGAAGCCATAACTAAAAACGTTAAATAGCCTATTAATGCCAACTCTTTCAGTGCGTCATTTTCATATTGTTCAAAGCAGTGTAATCAGTAATACTATCACACGATACGATGCACAGGTTAGAAGAGTCATGTACAGTCCCGCTCATTATTCGTAAGACATTCTTGAGAACAGATAGCGACACCTGGCATATATTTGTTGCTTGACTCATTGCCAAATGTCTTTAGAACATAATTATTTCCATTCATCACTGGTTTACATATTACTAAGGAAACATAAATCAGTAATTAAGTATAAATTCAAGAAGGGGATATATATACTGTATATTAACAAGTGGGATGTTAATGAAGTGAATAAAAATGGTGTTGTAAAAACTAAAAAAAACCTTGGCACGTGATGACAGTGTTCATGTTATTGGTAAGCCTGAACGAACTGAAGTTTCAATGTGTAAAAACAGTGCCGGTGGTAAGCATTATTGCGCCCTGAGCAAATTCCACGACTTGCACCACCCATCCTCCCCTGTATTTATTTATTGATTCATTTATTTATTTTTTTATTTACATTTAATATTGAACATAGATTCACATATTATTTTGTGTTATAACAAAGACAGAGGAAAAACCTGATATATATATATATATATATATATATATATATATATATATATATATTGTATTAATAATATTGTCATATGGACTATAGTCTGCCAATAAACCTTTTCATTTTCATTTTCATTTTTATATATATATATATATATATAAATATATATAAATACATATATAGGCGGTTTATGAATTAAAAAACCAATGTTTTGATGTATAAAAGAGGAGGGTTGCCACGACAGGCCTAGCAAGCCGGGGGTGCAAAAACCTTATTGCTCGAGAAACTCAAGAACCAGCCTTGGAACCAGGATTAATAAACAGATCACGGACAAGGAAACGAAACTGGACACGAAAAATGGACACATTCAGGATTAGATGCGGAACGATTAACATAGCAACTTATAGGGGGAAAGAAGATGAAATTTTGGACATTATGAGAGAAAGGAAAATCGACATCTTGGGAATGGCAGAAACAAGGCATATGGGTGGAAAACTGGGGAGGGACTTGGGGGATGGATATGTGCTCATATACAGAGGAGTGGAAGAGGGTCGGAGGAGGATGCACGGGGTGGCAATGATTATTGGACCGAGATTGTCCCCAAACATACAGACTGTAGAATTAATAAGCGAAATACTAATGAAATGTAAGTTGAGAATTAGGAATAAAACATATTCTCTACCAGGTTTATGCGCCACAACAGGGGCATGGAGAAGACCAACTTCATGGAACTATTAGATGACAATTATGAAGTGGGAGGAGAGGAGGGGGGGACTGCTTATGGGAGATTTCAATGGTAGAGTGGGAATGGAGAGGGAGGGAGTGGAGTAGGTAATTGGACTTTTCGGAGAGCAGAACCGAAATGCAGAGGGAGAGAAACTAATAGATTTCTGCGTAAAGAACGAACTAAAGATCATGAACGGATTTTTCAAACACCAGGAGACCCATAAGTTTACGAGATACAGGTGGAACCAAGTGACAGGAAACTTTGACAAAAAATCCATCATAGATTACTTTATATGCTCCGATAAGAGAATTGTTGGAAACGTCAAGGTGATACCTGGGGTTACGTTAGACTCCGACCACAGATTACTGATAGCAGATTTGAAAGTGAAGAAAATAGTAACAACAAAAGAGGAGAAGAGCAACGTACTTAAGACAAAAAAACTGCAGGACGAGAACATTAGAGTTAGATTCAGAGAGGAACTTGAAAGAAATATAACTGAGATAAAGGAAAACAATGAATGGGAAACCGTGAGAGATTGTGCTAAGAGGGTTGCGGAGGAGATTTTGGGAACTGAGTGGTTGGGGGGAGGAAGAAGAAGACATACACCATGGTGGACAGATATAGTGAGAGGCGCAGTAAAACAGAAAACTATAAAACATAGGAAGTGGTTGAGGCAACGTGCACAGGAATCAAGACGGGAATATGTGCAAGCAAGAAATGAAACTGAGAGGGCAAAGAAAAGGGCAAAACAAATGGCAATGAGGGAATTGGGAGAAAAGTTGAGAGAGGATGAGAAAGGAAACAAAAAACTGATTTATAGCCTTGCAAAATTTTATAGGAAGGAAAAGAAAAAGTAAACAGTATTAAAAATGAAGCGGAAAATGTGATAGTGGAACCTGGAGCAATTAATAGACGATGGTCAGATTATTTTAAAGATCTATTGAATGGAGATCCAGAAGAAAAAGTGGAGGAAGCGGATGGAATATACCAGGAATTAGCAGAACAGGTAATTATTACCAGAGAAGAAATAGAAGAGGCTGTTAATAAAATGAAGAATGGAAAGTCAACGGGAGTGGATGAGTTTCCGATTGTACTTATAAAGGAGGGAGGTGAAGCCATGAAAGAAAAAAATCGAAACCTGTTGAATAAATATTGGAGAGAAGGTCAAGTCCACGGTGATTGGGGAAAAACAATCATCGTTCCAATATATAAAGGAAAGGGTGACTCAGATAGATGTGAGAATTATAGGGGAATATCGCTTATTAATCATATAACAAAACTTTACGAAAGAATAATAGAAAAAGAGCAAGGCAAATAATTGAAGCAAGGTTGGGAGAGG
The DNA here is from genome assembly GCA_023014485.1 of Bathynomus jamesi. NCBI lineage: Eukaryota > Metazoa > Arthropoda > Malacostraca > Isopoda > Cirolanidae > Bathynomus > Bathynomus jamesi. Next base: position 793,680 of record JAJOZX010000589.1, read on the forward strand.
AACAACATGGTTATCGAAAAGATAGAAGTACGGTAAATCTTATTTTTGGCCTCAGTTCTGTTATAGAAAAGGTATGGGAATTTAATACTAACATCTATGTAATATTCATAGATCTTAAAAAAGCATTCGATACAGTGCCCAGAGGAAGAATGTGGAGATGTTTGGAGGAGATTTATGGGGTGAGGGGGACACTTCTTAGGGCTCTGAAAAGTTTGTATCAAGTTAGCGAATGCAAAGTAAGGACTGGACACAAAAATGATGAGTGGTTTGAAGTTAGAACAGGGGTGAAGCAGAGCAGTGCTATATCACCACTCCTGTTTATAGCCTACATGGACACAGTCATTGCAAGTTTCAAGTTTCCTCATATGCGGATGACATAGCATTCTGGACGACAGAGAGAGAAGATATAGAACAAGCTTTAATTGAGTGGAATGAATGTTTGAAGGAAGGGGGTATAGAAATGAATGGAGAAAAGACAGAAATATTAAGTGTATGTCGAAGAGAAGAAGGAGAATTTGGAGTTCAAATAGGAGATAAGGAAATAAGAAATGTTGAAAAATTTAAATATTTAGGGAGTATGTCTGCTAAAGAAAGTGGTAATATGCAAGAAATAACTAAAAGAATTGCAAAGTTTAGTAAAAATGTCGGAATGTTATACCCGCTACTGAGACATGAACATATGCCCCTTGGGACTAAGAAAATAATCTTCGAAACAGTTTTAACACCAATACTGATTTATGGGTCGGAACACTGGAAAATGCGCATGGCGGATCGAAGTAGAATTCAGGCAGCAGAAATGAGACCGCTGAGGACTATTCCGAGAAAGACGCGAAGAAACAGGATAAGAAATGAATAAATAAGAGCCAATGTGGGAGTAACGCCGATTTTGAGAAAAATCGACGCTGTCAAATTGAGATGGTTGGGCCACTTGGAGAGAATGGAGGAGGGGAGAACTGCGAGGAGGTGCTGGGAGTGGAGACCAGGGAATAACAGAAGACCGCGGGGTAGACCGAGAAGGAGATGGAGGGACGAAGTGGAGGAGAGCTTGCGAAGATACGACTTGCCCAACATGCAAGAGCTCGGAAAAACGGGAGTGCTGCGGGACAGGGCGGAGTGGCGAAGGAGGCTGGCTCCACTGACAGGCTAACTAGTCTACCCGGGACCTGAAGTATGAAGTATGAAGTATGTATAACATTACCAGATTGATGGGTATCTGTAAATTTCATATGTCACTGCTTAGAATATCTTCCAATTGGCAAATGGACGACAACTCAATGGATACTACTGGTATGACATTGTTATATCCGGAGCAAATGCTATTTCTAGAGCAGCAACACTGATATAGTAATAAAGAGTCACTGAGAAAAATATTATTTAGAAAAGAAGAATGTTTGGTATTGAGGCAGCATCATAAATGCATATAATTGTTTTGTATTAATAAGTTCTATGTTACAACTTAAGTGTTGAACCACTGCAGCTGTGACTCTTGGCGGTCTCTCACCTCAAAGGAGAGAATTACAGAAAATAAAACTATTACAGTGATTCATATCAATAAACATAGAGCATTTAAACGATGATATTTGGCAATTTTGCAAAGGTGCTACACATTCATAATTACCATTGTATCAGAGATATTTTACACATAAACACAACAAACTGAATATCTTCTCGAGCGACCGTTGTTGCCTATGACTTTCTGTACGCGACGTGGTACAGAAGCAACATGATTATATACCAGCTGTTGATTTCTCCTCAGCACCTCCCACTCACTAAATGTGTGTTGTAAAAGCTGGTCCGTTGTTCGTTCCTCCGCTGGTTCCCACACATTTACAATATTGGCCCATATAGTTTCGATGGGATTCGTATCACAATCTTTACTTGGCCAATCCAGAAGGTCGATATTTCTTTGCTCAGAGAACCAGCGGCTGACGATCCGTGCTGTGTGAATTGGGAACCTGTTTTGCATAAAAATGATTCGCTCAGGAAATGGCAGAGCATATACACGCACAGAAGGAAGCATAACCTTTTCGAAAATTTCTATATAGTGGTCTGCAATAAACCTCCCTTCTATTTTGGTGAGCTCTCTTACACCATACAGATGAATCCATCCCCACATGTTACAGGTGACATAATCGCTACGTGCTTCCTCATAGATGTGCTCTTGAGTATATCGCGTATTATTCATCCTCCAACAATGAAGACGGCCATGGGATGTGGAGGAAAAAGTCTTTTCGTCGGTAAATATCATTCGGCTCCAAAAGTCAAGTCCTTTGTCAACATGTTGCAGCAAATCGAAGTTTATTTACTCGATGTTGCTGATTTAAATTCTCCTTGATAGCCGAGGTCCGATGGTGTAACCGAGATTCATGTAGCCGCAGCCTTACTGTCATTGCCGAAACATAGCTGCAATTATTCACTTACGACAACAGCATTGGTGAAGAGATGGGTTTCGGCAACATCGCAGATCCTCCGATCATCCGCAGCAGTTGTCAGTCGAGGTTTCCCCGTTCTGCGGTGATTTCGTAGATTTCCTTTCTCTTGCCACCTCTTCAACCATATATAAACAGTGTTCCTAGAAATTCCAAGTTCTTTTGCAATTTAAGTCGGCTCTCCTTCATGCCGATGATTCTTCCTCTTTCAGCAATTTTCTCATGATAATCGATTTTGCAGAGTAGTTCCTTCGATGAGATTCAGGAATAGTGTGAGCTTATTCTTAGTCACCGTACCTGTTAACACCTCTGTCATGACGTCATGTAGTGTCACGTGATATGTTAAAAGTCAGGTGGAATTGTTGAAATGCGGAGACAGTTCGGAAAATGGTCATTAAACTGCTACACCATCGGTTCCCAAACTTTTTTTTGTGATTACCCTTTTGGTTAATCGCCAAATGGAAATTACCCCCCTGCAAGCAAAAAGCACAGGAAACTTCATTTTACTGAGCATGAGAATAATTATTCAAATTTTATAAACATAATACTCGTATATTTCTATATATATACTGCCTTATGTATAAGTTAAACACATATGATATTGGTCAAAGAATGGCTACAACACTACATAGGAAGCAAGCAAAACGCGTCACCACCAACTACTAGTCTAGTGCGAGGGATGCAACTGTTTCTGCTGAACTAACGCCTGAATTCTGGGTTCAGTTTCGCTCAAGGCGCAGCGTAAATCGCCTTCAATGTGTAACCGATTTCTCAGTTTGTTCTTTATGACCATCATTGCTGAAAAGCCTGCCTGTCGCAAAAGGCACCAGCGCTTTCTTTGCTTCTTCAGCAAGCAAAGGATACTTCCCATCCACTTTTGCCCAAGATGTCTCGATTTTTTCTCTGCAAACTCAAACTTCAGAATAAGATCTTGCTGCATTTTCAGGAATTCTGCTTTCAGTTCACTTGAGTCACTGCTTTTCAGGGCGTAATAAGTGAATGGTATCTATCATTTAATGTCCTTAATAAGGATGTTGATTGTGGATTTGACATACAGTGCCTACACAGAATCTAGATTAAACTACCGTAGGTTTTGTAGGTTGAAATTCAATTTTTAGATTTTCTTTAACCAACGCGCTACTATAAACACCATGTCAGTCTCGGAAAGTCTCTATAATTCTTCTCGTAGTGTAGCCGTTCGTCTTTTTTTTTAACACTGCGACTACGACCTAATCAGTTAAACGGTCTAGCTTAAAAAACAATTTTTTCGCAAAACGAACAATAAAAAAACAATTTTCAGGAATTCCTTTTGACTCACGGGAAATGTCAAAATTACCCTCACTTTGGGACCCGCTGTGCTATACAGACCATCACATCTTACAAAGTCTAGTATATATCTGTGGCAGTGTTTTTCAACCTTTTCTAGGTCGAGGGACCCTGTAAGCAACATGTAAGATATTGTAGAACCCAGATATTCTCGATCCATTCTATTCCCCTTCGTTTTGTAAGCAAAATGATGGAAAACTATGTAATAAACCAATTACATATCGTTACGTACAAATACAATACATTATTCACTGCTTGTTACAAAATACCCCTTTATTTCCATTCAAACTTAGTCCCGTTTATATATTCTGAACTACTGGGCTTCAGTATGTTATGTTAAATATTTATTACACAACATATCAGGACTCTTAATGTTGTGGGGGTTGTGAAGTTTTTCACAAACCGCCCCAACCCTGATTTTCAAGTTCCCCTGTGGGTTGTGAAATATTTCACAAACCCCCCCACCCTGATTTTCAAGTCCTATCTGGTTCTTCTCACAAGTTTTTCTCTCCCCACGAGAGTCTAGTTAGTAAGCCTGTGAACTGTAAAAAAAGATTGTAAGTACTCTCAACCTTGTTTGATCCTGGAACGTCGAAGCCTATTAAAAGGTTATGAAACCAAAGTAGACTGCCAGATAGACAGGCAGAGACTTAAGATAGACGTGTCCTGTTGGAAGCCAAGGGAGTTTGGAAAGCCTTTAAAGGTATGATGTTAAGTGCTCTAGCTGTACAATAGGAATAAAGACTTGTTCATAATTCTTGTTCCTAGTTATTGTGGTAGTGTCATTTGTATTTCACCATCATTATTAATTGTTATTATTAAAAGTAGACATATATATATTATATATATATATATATATATTATATATATATATATATATATATGTATATACACTGTGTGTGTGTGTATATATATATATATATATATATATGTTGTTGAAATTGTGACTGCGTAATAGATAGGAGTAATAAATTCAGCCAGGTTAGAATCAGACACCAGACCTTTACTTATTGCCCAGTTTGCAGTGCATGCTGGAGCCATGGAGTTTCCTTTAGCCAATGCAGTTCGTCTGTGATCCATTAATGTAACTAGATACAGAACCTATTATCATTATTATAGGACACCAGTCACGTTATTCCAGAGTTTGGGTTTTGCCCATGCTTGTTTGGCACTGATTATAGATTGATTAACTTACATGAGATAGGTTTGCCATAATTGTCAATGTTTGTATTTATTAGTTTTATGTTGGTTATTTATTATTTATGTGTCTTGGTTTCATGAGTAAATTATGTTTTCCAATGATCCATTATGAAGTCATGATTCCAGTTAATGTTTGTTGATTAATTGGCTGTTATTTTATTATTGCGAGTAATGGTGCTGGTGCTTGTAACTAATAATCTTGTGTTGTCTAGGCAACCAGTTGGGACTCAACTCACATGGTACAGACTCATCAGGCTTGGATTGTGGATCCAATCCAGTTGGAGCTACGAAGTCCATTGAGGTTGTATCAACCATTGTTGGCCACTGGGATCTGCCCTGGAATCAGGCTTGTGACCCTAACACTACTAACTAGATGGCCGCCTCGTAGGGGTCAAGTTTGGAGGGTAGCTGGGCTGGGACAGGGGTTCACATTCTGTACAAGTCATTTCTGGTACTTGTCTCCCCTTCCTTTCTATCATTTCTGCCGAATATCACTAAGTGTTATTTGTTTTCCAGAGGTTTTGTTAATTGTGATTCATTGCCAGCTTTTTTTGTTGTGTGTGTGTTTATACTTTTATACTGAATAGTTGTGTTTATTTCAAATATAATAAAGGAAAAAAAACATAGAGTAGTTTATTTCTATTAGGTTTACCTTTGAATTCCAGTCCTTTCTTGGACTCTGAGTGGTTGGTTCTCCCGCTCAGTGGAGATGAGAATTTAGTAAATCCAACTTTGGGAAGTCTTTTACAGTTAACGTGCGAGCTGGACCTGAATAATTTCTCGGAAAGAAGGTGGAGGAGTTTGTGAATATTGCTTGGGAAGTCCTTTGCAGTGAACGTGCGAGTCGGACCTGAATAATCTCCTGGAAATAAATAACTGACGAGAGGCATTACTGGATACCTGAGGAGACTCTCCCCTTGCCCAGTCTCTTGACTATCACGAACCCAGAAACGTGAAAGGGTGCTGGGTGGCTCGACGATACAGACGCTTGGGGACTACGGCCTACGTAACCACCGCAGCAATGTTTTTTCGCTGAATCCCGGTAGAAAACAATGATGTATGGGTTAGTGGATATTTTCACTCATCTGTCGTTCAGTTGACAATTCTATCGACGCTTTAGGTAAAACTATAATATAGAAAACTCAGGTAGTACTCTTGCAAGTGTGTGAGATACAAAACGATGCAATATATTGGCTTCCTTTTAAGCTGATAACTACCATTTATATGTTAAGTTGCATTCAACCAATATGTTTTATCTGGGAATAATATTGTATGTAAATCTTAGTAATATGTAAACCAAAGTGCTACATGGAAATAATTATGTTCTAAAGACATTTGGCAATGAGTCAACCAACCAATCAGTGCTCACTCGCTAAACCCCAGCTTCATTCATAAAATGTTACAATCGTTTGTGGTACACACAACAAATATACGCCAGGTGTCGCTATCTGTTCTCAAGAGTGTCCTAAGAATAATGAGTGCAACTATACGTCTTACTACTCGGTGGGCAAACCACGAGAGTTTGAACGAGTGTTTAAGATTTTACTGTCCATGCAGGTACACAGTACGTTCTTTGTGAAGCAGCCTCTGGCCAAATGATCGTTTGATTAATGACCTGTAGGGAGCCTTTCAGCTGGATGTAGCAGAGGAGCAGCGCTCACCAAAAAAACTGAGATGAGAATGGTGAGTTTCTTTGTTTGCTTTTAGAATAGCAAATTCCGTCCAATTCCGGTGCGTGGTTCCACTTTCAGTATATTTCCATCCCCTAATCCTCTTTGAATTGGACGACAGCCTTTTCTGCCGGTTTTTGGAGAGAGAACGGAACCTCAAAGCTTGCTGATCTGTTGCATGGTGATGTAACCCCTTGCATTCTAGCGAAGTGAGCAGAAGAGCTGCAATTGAAAATTTAAAAAGTCCGTTGTCAGCTTTCGACAGGCACAAAGACAGCAGGGTGCTATCTGAACAACGTCCAGAAATTAATGTACACTGATTACACTGGGCGACAAAATCGAACTTTTTCTCTCACTTTCTAGACCAGTTTTATACGCTGATTCCAAATCTGTTTTCGGGTTTCCTCTAGCACATCTATTTATTGAAATATGACTGGTGTTAATTTCAGCACAATTTATCGTAAAAGTACAACTTTATTCAGAAAAAGAAATGTACACAACCTAAAAACATGGCGAGTACGATATGACGTGTTAATTTCAGCACAATTTATCGTAAAAGTACCTCCGGATGGTCGCGGTACAACACCCAGCAGTACAGTAGTCTGCCAGCATACTTTCATTCCAGAAACCTTGGTAGCGATTTTCCACTGACTGGATGTCTTGAGGGAAGCGTTCCCCCTGTTCGTCACTCACCGCGCCAAGGTTTTCGGGAGAGAAATCTAGATGCGAATGTAAAAAATGTATTTTCAAGGACATGCGACAGCCCATTTCTTGATATGCATCGAGCAGTTTCTGAACTCCATCTTTGTATGCGGGAGACTTGTCGTTACCCAAGAAGTTTCCACAAATCCATTTGAAAGCCTGCCATGCTTTTAATTGTAAGGCACTGAGGCTTTCTTCAAAGCCTTCATACTGCAGAACCTCCCTGATTTGGGGCCCCACAAAGATTCCCTCCTTCAATTTCGCGGCACTGATGTTTGGAAATTTTTCAATAAGGTATCGAAACCCTTTCGAATTCGCCTTACCCATCGCTTTCACAAAATTTTTCATTAAGAGAGGTGGCAGGAAAATCTTCTTTGGATCAACTAAAGGAACACACTGGACACTGCCTGTTCCTGGTTCCTATGTGCTTCTTTGATGCCAGTCACGTCTGATGCAATGATCCGCGGTAGCACGGTTGTCCCATAGGCATAGGAAACAACAGTATTTCGTGAACCCTCCTTGCATGCCCATTAGCATACCAATGACTTTGAGATTACCACAAATATTCCATTGATGAGCGCTGTATTGGATTGCTTCGAGTAGTATATTCATGTTATCGTATGTCTCCTTTAGATGAATGGAGTGGGCGATCGTGATAGACGGCTTTAAGTTCCCGTTATGCAGGAGAACCGCTTTCAAGCTTCACTGTAAGGAATCAATGAAGATAGTGTGTGTGTACCTGTGACACGTTCTCAAAAAGTCCATTGATATCATGACAATAGCAGAGCGGACCGTCTACTGTAAAGAATGTCCCCAAATCATGGTTTCGTTTTCGATAGTGACACACTCGGACGTTCTTCTCAAGTAAGTGTTTCTGCTTGAGTCTCGAGGAGAGAAGTTCTGATTTCTCTTTAGAGAGGGCTAGGTCTCTAATGGTGTCATTCAACTCGTTTTGGGTAAGCCTCTCCGACTCCGATTGCTCTTCGTCAGGTGTGTACTCAAGATCGGCCGAAGGTCCCGCAGCTCCGCCAATCGTACCTTCGTCGGATTCCCTTTCGTCTTTGGTTCAACCAGTCACGTAATCCATTCGAACAAGCGGTACAGATAACATGTGGCGCCCACGCCTTATCTTGGTCGCCTAGTGGACAGCCGAAGTATAACCGGTAAGTTTTCCGAAGATCCATCGTAATTGTACGCCGTTGTGATTTAGTCGCGAAGGAGCCGCACACGTAACAGAAATTGTCGGGGTGAATTTTGCACTTTCAAAGCATGATGATCGATGAGTTGATGTAAATTACCTTTTAAAAAAGTAAAAAGTGTAAGTGGGCTACACAAAAAACACAACACACAACTAGACATGTGACTGTTACGGGAAAGAATAAAAGGGGTGTACATGTGCAACGTTTGCAAATTTGTGGCCAGCAACTATTCTCACCTAAAATACCACAAGACAACCTGCGGAAAGCCTAATTACATGAGGGTAGAGTAGGGTGTACCATTTTTGGGTCATTTTCAAAAAGTCAAGGTCCAGGAGTCTAATGTTGTGCCAAATGATGTCCTAAACACGAATTTTACAGGCATTTTCTAATCCGACAAATTTTGAATCCCCCCCACCCCCCCTTGAAATTTTGCGCATCCCCTTTTCCTAAAAACCCAATATATCTCAAACACTATCAACTTTATCGAAAAATGTTATAGAATAAAAATGACTTAGAATCAAAAGTTCTATTAGAAAAGTTCATCAAAATAGAAATTTACTTAATTTTGAAAATTTTCATTTATTTTTTAAAAATTTAAATTAAAATTTTTTTTGCTTGCAGTGCCTTCTTCTTAAATAAGGTGTTACCGCCACCTTTGAAGCATCACCCCAATGCAGCTTCGCGGCGATGGGCTTTGTATTTGCTAGTTATAATGCAAATCATAATTAGTTTTTATTATAACTAGCCTATACAAAGTGAGGACAACCTCAAAACTATATATATAAAATAAAGCTAAAAATTAACACTTTATCTATAGTTGTGAGGTCCCATCGTTTTTTTTTCCTTTATTCAAGACTTTCCTCAAAAAAATAGAAAGAAACAAGTTTCCTAATTAGAAATCATTGATATAAGAGCTTTTTAAACATAAAAATAAAAGACAATTTATGGTATATTTAATAACAAAAAAAAATCAGCCTCTTCTAAATTAAAACAATCTCTGCAAATAAAAATACCTAATCTATCTGTTAATGAACTATTCTTTACTGAGTTTCATTCTTTTAAGAGTCTCTTTACTAGGATCAGGAATTAGTCTTCGATTCTCTTCCACAATTTGCAAAAGACCTTGAAATTCTTCTTCATTTTGACATTTGTCATGAAAGTCTTGAACCAGCTTGATTCCTCTTTCAGCGGTATCATTGACTACTCTAATAGATGAAAGAATGTTTTTTAGTTTGTTGTAGTCATCGACCTCTTCCCATGTTAATGCTGGTTTCTTTATCCATGAGTCTGGTTTTGACCCACAGCATTGAAATAAATGCCATGAAATTGGACCTACTAGCTGATGAAGCTTTGTGTCTTCCTTTAAAATGGGGAAAACAGGTTGCCCACATACATAATTTTCTGGAACTGGATATTTGTTTAAGGATTTTGCGATCTTATCTTTTTCATCATTACTTAGCGATCCAAAGAAACTCAAAGGGACCACTTCCTCCGTCAAATACCAGTAATGATTGGCAAAAGATTTCAAAGCAGCATTTGCAACTTCCCTATCTTCCTTCTTGTAATTCACCAAATCATGATAAAACTTCAGATCATTAGCTGGACTATCTAGTGAATTAGAACATAAAAGCCAGTATTTTCCATAAATTAATGCATTAAATAGACACATTCTCTTTAATTTCTTAATCAATGATTCATCATATGATGCTTGGTGGGCAAAAGCATACATTTTATTTGTATACAAAATCATTGCCATCCACCTGGCACGGTGCATTGCATCAGGTTTCCGCCAATGACTGTTTTCTCTGGAAACCTCTCCTAAAAGCATTAAAGTTGTTTCAGCAACTTCCTTATAGTCATCACGTGGAAAGCAGTCAGATTTTCTTAAACATTGGGTCATAAATTCTACACATTCTTCCTTTAGGCCTCTTTGATACCTTGATTTAACATCAAGAACATTGTATGTAGATTTCGTATTAATTTTCTTCCATTTAGACTCGCGAAATTCTTTGAATAACTCAAACTCAGGAGATTTACTTGGGCCAAAAATGGTTTCATACACATCACACAAAACTCTTTCAGCCACATGATGGCGGCATGCTAACCAAATCAATTTCTTTTGCAAAAGTTCTTCAAGTAACTTACAGGAACCTTTCATCCATCCTGAATTGGATGCAGTGGTATCAAATGATACTCCAAAGACATTTTGCTTCAAGTTCCATTTTTCAATACTTTGAAATACAGAAGTGGCTTGAGACAATCCAGTGGAATCATCTATTATAGAAACTGATAAAAGTTTTTCTACATTTGGGTATCCAGTAACAAGTATTGCAAGGCGGTCTTCTTGTTCTGAACATGATTTAGTAAGCAGCTTGCTATCCCAATGTACTAGGCAGTGATCAGGAGGAGTAAAATTCTTGATGCAAGTTTCATATTTTCGTTTTCTTGTCTTTCGAGCGGCTCTTGCAGATGTGGTCCTGGAGAGAGACAGTTTTTCAATATCCTTGCCACACCAAATGGCTACTGCAGCAGCAAAAACAGTCCGTTGTCCAATAGAGAGATTAAGTCTGTCTGCAGTGGAGGAAACCAATGGCGAGGCAAGAATATTTTTGGGGCTGGAAGCATTTGAAGGTCCTGCTGTAGGTTCTGTCGGAAACTCTTCATAGCTGTCTGTCTCAGAACTGGTCGTGCTAGAAAGAAGGGTCTCTGATGTTCTGGCTGTAGCACTCACTTGCTTCACTGATTTATGTTTCTCTTTGCGTTTCTTCTCTTTCTCTAATCTAATGTACTTGCGCTGTACTTTGGTTGCATAATCTGCATCTAGCAAACCTAAACATGTTTCTCGTTTTGTTCTTTGATCTTCTAAGAATGAAATATCATATGCTTTCTGAGGCTCAGTTCTCATGCGGTCTTTTTGGATTAATTCAACGGCATTTTGAGAAGAGATGTCAAAAAGGGAATCCATAATTTTCATGAAATTAGAGAGTTCATTTTCAAAGCTTGCTCTTTTTTTGTGCTTGATTAAATTATTATGCATTTCTTCTAGATTTAACAGCATCTTCCTGCCTTTAGGGTTTTTACTAATATCTATAGTAGGAATGCATGCTTTTTGCCATATTATTAGTAGCTTCTGTAGAACTTCATTAACAGTAGAATCTTTTGTAACTTTTGGACCCTTATACTGCATTCTCCGTAAATAAATAAAATGGCTTAGAACATCTTTATTGGATGGTAAAACAATTTTAGATGAACTCATAATATCAGCCTGCAAGCGACCAAGAATAAAGTCATGCTGTTTTGTAGCTGTTTGACTCATTTTTTATTTATTTTTCAAATAAAGCAGTCTGAAAAGAAACAATAAGAGTAAAAACAATGCTTGTTTATTAAAATTCAATGTAAAAAAGGATTTTTAAATTTGGATTATACTCACAATATACTCATAAATAATGTAACTTAAGCACCTTATTTTATATTAATACAATAAGGTGCTCTTGGACAAAAGAAAATGAAAATTTTCAAAATTACATAAATTTCTATCTTAATGAACTTTTCTAATAGAACGTTTGATTCTAAATCATTTTTATTCTATAACATGTTTCGATAAAGTTGATAGTTTTTTAGATATATGGGGTTTTTAGGAAAAGGGGATGGGCAAAATTTCAAGGGGGGTGGGGGGGATTCAAAATTTGTTGGATTAGAAAATGCTTGTTAAATTCGTGTTTAGGACATCATTTGGCACAACATTAGACTCCTGGACCTTGACTTTTTGAAAATGACCCAAAAATGGTACACCCTAGGGTACAGGAACGGTAAAGCAAAAACGTACACCTAAGCTGCAACGACAAAATACTCCGCTACGTGTATATATAATATATATATATATATATATATATATATATATATATATATAGTATTTTATATATATATATATATATATATATATATATACATATACAGGGTGAGTCAAAAGTAGCGCCCGATTTCAGTTTTTTCGGCTGTCAGATTCTTTCTGGGAAGTCATGTTAATAATTGTCTTGCAGATTATTAATTTCTTAGTTTATTTATTTTTGTTTTTGTTTTGCAGGTTATTGCTGAGAGTTTGGAAAGTTACTGAACTTGCACGAAATTGAACCATGAATTACCTTTCAATGAATCAACGCATTGCGGCCGTGAAACATTACTACAAATGTAATGAACAACCAACGATGGCGGCACGCCGTTTGGCACAGGAATTCGATATTAACCCACCCCAGGGAAGAAACATACGATTGATTGTTGAGAAATTTGAAGCAACAGGGTCGGTAGCCACTGCAAAGAAGTCCGGTCGTCCGAAAACGGCAACGAATGTAGCTAAGGCTGAAGAAGCCATCAGGAGACTGGAACAAAGTCCGCAAAAGTCAACTCGCCGTTTATCTGCAGAGTTGGAAGTGAGCCAATCAAGTGTTATCCGTATCCTTCACCAGAAAAAATGGAAACCTTACATTCCACGCTTACTGCATGCCCTTCATGATGGAGATGACGACCACCGTCTTCAATTTTGCGAAGAGTTCTTAGCTAAACTTGACGAAGAGGACACAATGCTAGACAACATCTGGTGGTCAGATGAGGCATGTTTTAAACTTAACGGCACAATTAACAGACACAATTGTGTCTACTGGGCTGCGGAGAACCCAAGAGTGACAGTTGAGAAGGAGGTAAATTTACCTGGCGTGACAGTTTGGGCAGCCATATCTCCATTAGGGATAATTGGACCCTTTTTCTTTGAGGGATCTGTCACTGCAGAAATTTACCTGGATATGCTGCAAACCTTCTTTTGGCCCAGGGTACAAGATCAGAACTGTTATTTCCAGCAAGATGGAGCTCCACCTCATTATGGACGTCATGTTCGTCAGTGGCTTGATGAAAACTTTCCCGGAAAGTGGATCGGCCGCCGCGGTCCGATCGAGTGGCCGGCACGCTCCCCAGACCTTACACCTCCAGATTTCTTTCTTTGGGGGCTCATGAAAGACCTTGTTTATCGTGAAAAGCCTCGTATCATTCAGGAATTGAAGGCTCAAATCACTGCAAAGTTTGAGGAAATTGATATCGAACTCTGCAGGCGTGTGTGCCACTCTGTGCCTGCTCGGCTGCAATTGTGCATCGATCACGAGGGAGGGCACTTTGAAAATTGCAAGTAAAACAGCTTGGTACAGTTCCGTAATAATTTTCCCCCGAATAAATGGTTAGATAAACATGTCATTCATTTATTTCTACCTTCTTGTACACTGTAATACAAATGGCAAACAAACAATCAACTGACAGAAATCGGGCGCTACTTTTGACTCACCCTGTATATATATATATATGGGATGAATTTCACAATTAGACACGTGAAATGAATGAATGATGCAAATATAATATAATAATACAATATATATATATATATATATATATAATATATATATATATATATATATAATGCAAACCCACAAGGAAAAAGAAAAATGATTCCAAGGCCTTTCGTGTATTCAGAAGTACACCTCGTCAGGGAATCCCTGACGAGGTGACGAAGTGTACTTCTGAATCATTTTTATTTTTCCTTGTGGGTTTGCATTATTTATATATATATAATATTGTATTTATTATTATTATATTATATTTATTATATATATTATGATCGGTCTGATCTCTAAAACTAGACGTGCTAGAGGAAAAACGAAAACAGATTTGGAATCAATGTCCCAACAGCTATCTAGCCCACGCATAATTATAGCTGATGAAAAATACTTGTTGGCCAGTGTTATCATTTGTTGAAATTAGAAGTGAAAGTGTTCGGGTATTGCCTAAAGTTGTCTTCTTTTTTTTTTTTTGTCATAGTATGTGCGCTCTGGTCAGTATGTTTTATAAACATTTCTTGTTCTGTATTGATGCCCTGATAGTAACTTTGTAACTATATGATTTTTTTTTCCGAATGTAAAGCTATCTTTCATGAGAAACTCCTGGAATAGATTGTGAACTTGAAATTTGTTGTAACCAATTTTAGGAAAATTATCCTACATTTTTCACGTAACAGCTTTGTTACAGGTTGTACATTTGACCATTAGTGTGAGATGTTATTTTATGCAAACGTTGTGAGACTATAATTTTTTTCTTTTTCTGAAACATTACAAAATATCTAATGTGTGGAATTTGTCAATTAAATGATTTCTTATCCGTTCTAACTTCTTTGAATTTGTTAAATTTGAATAAATAAATAAATAAATAAATAAATTTGTTGAAAGAAAATAAATCACAAGTTTTACTATTGAAAACTTATTTTCAAGGGGGTGAGGCGAGTGTCGGGTATTTTTTTTTTAATAAAGAATATAATAATAAAGAATATGATACAAGTATACTCCCGATACGCGGTAGTTGTGTTCCTTGAAACTACCGCGTATCGTGAATTCGCGTATAGTGAGGTATATTTTCCCATAGACAAAATGTTAATTAGGGGGGGTTAGGCTCCACAAAAAAATTTAAAACTATAATAAACCCATCAAATCAATATATAAACCTATCCTATCAACTTTTTATGCAATCAAAGAACATGACAATACAAATTAATTATAAACCTGAGAGAGAATAATAAACATATATGTATTTATGTACTTACATAAATTAAAGGGGAAGGTGGCAAAGGCGTTAAGTCCGAATGAAGGGAAACTTGAAGATGGAATTTAGGCTTCAAGGGTTGTTGGAGGGGTATCTGGATCTGAATCCGAATCTTCGAAAGCTGGGGCAGTTGAGTGTTTCCGCTTTATTATCAGGTAGGTCTTTAATTAATCAACCGCGTAACCCCGAATTCGCCCAGAGAGGGCCCGCGTATTGCGTAGTATACCTGTAATGTTTAATAAGAAATTTAATTTTTTTTAGATAATAAACTGATTAAAATTGCATGAAATTAAGATATGTAAAATGAAAGTGTTTGAAATATAAAATACTATTTGGTAACACTCGAAATGCACTGAGACCGGAGGCATTAAAATACCCAAAAGCCAGTCCTCGGGCGTGGTGTATCTCAGTTAGGTCGTTTAATTTCTAATATGTGATTGTGATTTTAAACTTACTTTAATGTATCTCTCTCCACAGTCAAATTATAATGATAAAACCGCACTCCATTTCCCCCGTCCTATTCCTTGTTTCACTTTACCCTTCCTCACTGTGTTCTAAATTTTAATGGCAGCCACGCTAACCCGTCTACCTGTTCATAAAATACAGAAAAATCAGTGTAAACAAGTAGAAAGAATGATAAAAAAGAGAGCGAAAAAATTAAACAACAAAAACAAAATTCACTATACGGGAGATCATCATTCAAAAATGGGAAGAGTTTCCACAGGAACAGGTAAATCGAGCCATAGATGAATTCTGGCCAAGAATAAAAAAGTTATTGAAATGGAAGGAAAGCATTTCGAACAATTTTTTTTAATAATTTCAGATAAATTTTACGTTAAAAATTATTTTTATAAAAAAGTATTAAAAAAGTTTAATAATTTTTGCATATTAAGTAGAAAAATCATACTCTTTCGTTAAATGATGATAAAATTTGAATTATTTGATATTTTAGTCTGAAAACTTGTTTGCATATAAATAAATACATGTTTTATTGTGTAGAAGTTTTATTAAAATTAAATGACAAATGTTGATTTTATAGCCTTTTTAAAATGTACCCTTTTTTTATGGCACACCCGATATATATATATATATATATATATATATATATATATATATATATATATATATGATGAATAAAACCACGAAGGAAAGGAAACACAAAATGGTGCTCAAGCGCTTTCGTCTAATGACATCCTGAAAATGAAAATGAAAAGGTTTATTGGCAGACTATAGTCCATATGACAGATATTATTAATACAATGACAGTTCATATACTAAGGATAGAAATATATACAATTGATTAGAAATAATACTGTAATGTCGAAGTTAAGTGGAACTACAGACAGACGTTTTCGTACCAAGAAGTCCATAGCTTAGAAGATAAATGGCAGGACTCATGGATAGCTTGGATGATCGGGTTGGTTGATTTTTTAATTCTTTGCATTAGACTGTGTTGAGCAAGTCTTGTTACCTCCGGGAAGCTCGGGACATTGCGGGTGGCAAACATTTGCGAAGCTGAGCATCTCGGGGTAATTTATGTAAGAGTCTAAAAGACCTGTTGTACAGCAAATTTAGGGTTCTGCCAGAACCTCTTATAATTCACCCAGAGTTGCTGTCCGTATATATTACTGCAGAAAGTACGAAAGAGTGTCTTTAGCTTCACTTGTACAGAATCGAAAGTTCCTTATGGTCATATTCGCTTTAGCACACAGGCTTCGAGAATGATTTCTTATATCCGAGTCATCACTCAAGGAGCTGGTATTAGTTTGACCCAAATGCTCAAACTCTTGTACTTCCTCAATTACTTCACCATTCATTTTAAACCTTATATCAGCTGGTTGATTACAGCTTTTAGGATGAAATTGCATAAACTTAGTTTTTGTAACATTAAAAAGAATATCATGTTTCTGCGAATACACTTCGCAGACGTTTAGTAGCCGATCCAGACCTTTAACAGAGGGACTTATTAACACCATATCATCGGCATAAACTAAGTTATTTATCCTTGTGTTATCTACGTATACAACATCCCACTGTTGCCTCATTAAGTGAAGCAATTAATCCGTCAATATACACATTAAATATATATAGGGAGAGCATAGGGGAGAGCAAGGAGCCTTGTCTCACCCCACAAGAGGAGCCAAAACACTCGGATAGTACATTGCCCCCACCTAACAGTGAAAGATTGGTGGGAATACCAAAATTTCAATAAATTTAATATGTACATGGGAACCTTCCTGTCTTCTAGTTTTGCAAATAAAATATTGTGGTTCACCCTATCATATGCCTTACTTATATCTAGGAAACAGCTATAAATAGTTGAATTACTGTCAATGTATTTAGATATTGTTGCTTTAAGTAGTACATAGATACACAGGTCAGTTGAGTGGAACCTTTTAAAGCCAAACTGATTAGGAGATGTCCATAGGAAATCATTTAATCGGCGTAACAAGAGTTTTTCTAGTAGTTTCGAGAAGCAGGAAGCGACAGCAATAGGTCTGTAATTATTGCTGGACAGAATGTCTAAGTACTTATTTTTGACCAGGGGCAAGATATATACCCTCATGAACTATATATATATAATATATATACACCTTTCAACCTTTCAAATGTTCCGTGCGATGATCAGTGTAAACAAGTAGAAAGAATGATAAAAAAAGAGAGCGAAAAAAATAAACAACAAAAACAAAATTCACTATACTATATATATACACCTTACCTTACAACCTTACAAAGGTTTCGCGCGATGATTTCTCATTTCGCGAAGGTCAAGCTTGTCGCCCCTCCTCTCGAGTTGGCCTAGTGAAGTAGTGAGTTGGATTCTTGCGCTCTCCACCTCACCCAGGTACGCCTGGCTCATCGGGGATTGTTCTGAGCCAGGCGTCTAGTCTTCTTTTGAAGATGTCCACTGCAACTCCCTTCGTGTTTCTTAGGTCTTTGGGCAACCGATTAAACAGTTTTGGTCCTTTCACTACAAAACTATTTTCTTTCAGGGTTAAGGATGTTCCCTGTCTCGCCTTCAACTTGGGAGTACGACACAGTCTACAGTTTCTATTTTCCACCGTTGTTTGAGGAGTTATAGGGTTCAGAGTAAGATTAGGGACTAGTTTCTCCATTATTTTCCAAGTGTAAATAATGGTGTATCTCTCTCTTCTCCTTTCCAGTGAATATAGGTCTAGTTCGCGTAACCTTTCCCAGTAATTTAGTTCTGTGCACCCATTGATCTTGGCTGTGAAGCTTCTCTGAATCCCTTCCAGCTGTCTAATGTCTTCTTTTTTATTTGGGGATGTTAGGACCGAGCAGTATTCCAATTTGGGTATGATCAGGGTTTTCAGTAGAGGAATCATTACATTCCTATCCCTTCATTTAAAGGTTCTCAATATCTGTCCCGGTATTCTCTTTGCTCTGTTTACTGCTATCTTATTTTGTGTTTCAAATTTCGCATCATCTGTCATTACCGTAATGAAATTGACTGGATTCTTTGGATCTGATATATTTGCATGTCAGTTATAAATAGATATAGAGTGTAACATATTTGTGGATAGTAGTCTATTATGACTTGATCCTCTGGATCCAGAGGTTCTATCTTTAGTTTTAAATTGATAACACTGCCCAACACCAATTTTGCTGATTTAATTCTAACACCTGTTTTTAGGTAACTTTGGTGTGCTGATTTCAAAAATCACCTTAGTTTTTGCCTATCACGTTAGGTTTTCGAGCAATCAAATACGGATATTTTGGAGATATCGCATTTTGGCAGGGTTATGCCCAATTTTTTTTCTTTCAAAAAATAAGTTTTTACATACTCAGAATCAGCATGGAAAAGTAAACAATTGTGCAGGGAGTGAACTTTAATATACAATGGTAATATTGACACATAAAGTGATTAAATATGTTTAAATAAGCAAAAAATGAATCCATGATCATGAAGTCACACTCACACCTGGGGAAATCACAGATACCCAAGATTTTAATATGTTGTACATGACCTTTAGATTTAAAGCACAGATTTGCGTATTCTACAGATAAAATTTTAACCGCAAAACAGCTGTTAACAGGTCTCAAAAATCATCAATTTTGATAAGCGCCCTTCATGGATCACCCAAAATAGGCAAATTGCATTGCACGAAAACCTGATGTGATGGACAAAATCTAAGGTAATTTTTTAAATCAGCACATCAATATTATCCAGAAACAGGTCTTAGAATTAAATCAGCAGCAAAAAAAATTTTTTTTGTTGGGCAGTGTAATTAATTAGTTTTAAATTGATAATTATTTAGTTTTGTAAAAATTGGTTGTTGCCAATGTACAGGCAGTTTTTACGTAGTGGAGCCGCCTCGATGGGCCGACGTGGCCCCTAGTGTGCCCACTATAAACATTTCTTATGTTCTTATGTTCCTTGTGGTCCGGAACCCACGTAAAATTGTAGGTCCCCTCCGCCACCACGGAGGACATGCACAATACACAATTACGAACACAGTTAGGTAGACCAGCCATGAGTGGATCCTAGGGTCTTTGTTGGTCTGAAACATTATAACATTATAACATTATAAATCTTTTGCTCTGCAATTTCTCTGAATTTCCTGTCCATTTGGGGAATAATATTCCATGGATTTTAGGTCTTCTCTTTTTCCGTACCTTAATAGCTAAAATTTCTCGGTGTTAAACTTCATATTGTTGTCTTCCGTCCATTTGTAGATTCTGTTTATGTCGGTTTGTAGAGATCCTATATCTTCTGGGTTTCTTATTTTTCTACTGATCTTTGTGTCATTCGCAAAGGATGTTACGGTGCTGTCTCTGGTAACGTCCTCATCTATGTCAGTTAGCATGATTATTATGAAGAGTAGTAGAGCTAATACTGTGCCTTCTGGTACTGAGCTGAGGACCTCTGATTCTGATGAAGATACTCCTTGTACTGTAACGACTTGCCGCCGCTCACTAAGGAAATTATATATCCATTTCCCTACTTTTCCTGTTATTCCCATATATTTCAGTTTATGTATTATGATTCCGCGGTCACACTTGTCGAACGCTTTAGCAAAGTCTGTGTATAGTACATCATAGTTTTCATTACTTTCAAGTGAATCAATAATACAATGATAGGCATGATCTGCCTGACCGAAACCCGTCTTGGTTATCATTGAATTTTTTCTGAGTTTCCAAAAAGTCCTAGATTTTCTGTCTAACTATTCTTTCAAATATTTTAGTGAGATGGGATGTAAGCGATACTGGCCTATAGTTTTTAGTCTCGGATCGAGCTCCTCCTTTATATATTGGGACTATGTTCGCAGTCTTCAGAATGCCCGGTATTTCTTCCGTGTCTAGTGATCGTCTCCATATCCAGTATAGGGGCTCAGCGATTGCATTCTTGCAGTTTTTGATCAGTGTGGCATGCCATTTATCCGGTCCTGCCGCTGAGTGTGTTTTTAGTTTCCCTATGGCTTGTGTAATATCATCCGTCGTAAAGTCGAAATCCGTTATACTTTCCCCTTGTGGTTCTTCTTCAAAGAACGCGTTTCTATCGCATATCAATTTGTCAGTTTTTGGGATACTGAAAGATGATTCGTACTGAGCTCTTAATGTTTCAGATACTTCTTTTAGATCATCAGATAAAGCACTGTTCTCATTTTTTAAAGGTCCGATAGTCGCATGGTTTTTCGACTTTCTTTTTGCGAAATTATAGAAGTACTTTGAGTTAACCTTTATCGCTTCTATAGCGTCGTCTTCTTTTTCTGTATGCTTCTCGATTAGTTCCTGTATGACGACATCGATACTTTGCAGTTTATCAGTTAATATTTTTCTGATGTTGTTATCTTTACAATTATTTAATTTTGCAGTCACTCTTTTTCTCTTTCGAAACAATGCCCTCTTTTGTCTTTCGAACCTGCTTCTCTTTCCTCTTTGTTGTATCTTTGGGACATGTTTTCCACAATTTCTAACGTCTTCTCCTCTAACGTCATTAGCATCTCTTCCGTTGTCTTGGCCTCGAAAATGGTTTTCCAATGTATTACTTCCATGCTGGATGTCACATCTTCCCAGTTTATAGCTTTGGAGTGAAAATTAAAAATTTCGAATTTGCTTCTTTCTGTTGTGCGTGTTCTTTCCTTTCCTGTTGCCTTTATACGGCGATTAAACTACAGAAAAGAACTCAGCCGTGAAAATTTTGAGTTTCACATTGTGTCAAGATTTCTGAATCTTAAGATTTTCATGACTAATTATTTCGTCAATAAAACTATAGAAAAGAACACAGTCATGAAAATCTTGAGCTTCACATATAACTAAAACTAGCGGAGCGACCCGGCGTTGCCAGGGTGGATGTTGAACGCTATATATATATATATATATATATATATATATATATATATATATATATATATACACACACACAGTGGTTTTATATATATATATATATATATATATATATATATATATATATATACATATGTGTGTGTGTGTGTGTGTGTAGTGGTTATCGCCTCGGTGGTGTAGTGGTTAGCGTCGCTGACTACAAATCCATCGTCCCTGGGTTCGAGACCCGGTGACTGCAGCCGGCGCGCAGAAAAACCCAGCTGTTCATCCTTCCACACAATAAAGAAAGTGTTGGTAGATAAATGGGTACCCTGGGTGGCCTAGACGCTGGGCTGTTGGTGGGGCGTGGTTCGGATTCCACGTTAAACTGGAGGTCTAAGTTGGAGTGAAACGCTTGACCTTCTTCAGAATGAACTATTCGGGCGGAAGCTAACCAAAGGCTATATAACCAAAGGTTATATATATAATTATATATATATATATATATAGGATATGCCCGGTTAGGTCAACTGAATGCCGATTAGGTTGATTAATGCACAGTTAGGTCAACTAAATGCCCGATTAGATTAATTGAATACCCGGGTAGGTTAATTGAATGCCAGGTTAGGTTAATTGTACGCCCTTGACGATTGGTTGGGTTAAGTCGTGATATGTTCGTTAAAGCTAACGAAAGTATCACGACTTAACCTAACCAATCGTCAAGGGCGTACAGTTGACGATTGGTAAATTGAATGCCACGTTAGGTCAACTGAATGCCGATTAGGTTAATTAAATGCCTGGTTAGGTCAACTGAATGTCCGATTAGATTAATTGATTACCCGGGTAGGTTAATTGAATGCCCGGTTAGGTTAACTGTACGCCCTTGACGATTGGTTAGATTAAGTCGTGATATTTTCGTTAGCTTATAGCGTTCAACATCCACCCCGGCAACGCCGGCTCGCTCCGCTAGTATATATATATATACAGGGTGTCCCAAAAAAAACTATATACTCTTTATAGCATCATATATTTTATAATTTTAAAAAAACCAAACAATATATTGTTATAGCAATTGCCAATGAAAGGTAAATTAGTAATCTAAGTGATCAAAATGTTATAGCGAGTTGTTTGCATATAAAATTTAGTTAACTACGCCAAGTGCTCAAAATGTTCTCCGGCGGCATGAATGCACTTTTGAATGCGTCGACTAACTGATTCGCAGACATGGACTAATGTGGATGCTGTGATGGTCCCGCACTTTTCCCTAATTGCATCCTTAAGGTGTTCGAGTGTTGCAGGTCTTCTACCATAAACTGCATCCTTCAGGTAGCCCCACAAGTAAAAATCAAGTGGAGTCAAGTCCGGTGAACGTGGAGGATACTCAACGCTTCCTCTTCGTCCTATCCAACGGTTAGGCAACGTTTCATCGAGGTACCTTCTGACATCACAATGATAATGAGGGGGGGCTCCATCTTGTTGAAAGTAAAAGTCGTCGTTTCCAAACAACTTCCGAACTGCAGGTATAATTTCTGTCCGCAGCATGTCGAGATATGCGGCACCGGTAACTGTCCCATTAAAGAAAAATGGTCCAACCAAACCCCTGGATGATAAACCACACCATGCTGTTAATCCTGGTAAATTAACATGTTTATCCACATAAACGTGTGGATTATCAAGTGACCAGTACCTGCAGTTGTGTCGATTTACTGTGCCATTCAGCTTGAAGGTAGCTTCATCAGACCACACGATTTTGTTGGCAAACTGTACGTCTTCGGCTTCCATTGACTAAAACCATTCACAAAATTCGAGTCTGCGATCAGGGTCATCTTCAGTCATGGCGTGCAACAGACTTGGAATGTAGCTTTTCCATTTTGCCGACTTTAAAATCCGGTGAACACCTGATTTGCTGATT
Organism: Bathynomus jamesi; assembly: GCA_023014485.1. Taxonomy (NCBI): domain Eukaryota; kingdom Metazoa; phylum Arthropoda; class Malacostraca; order Isopoda; family Cirolanidae; genus Bathynomus; species Bathynomus jamesi. The sequence continues at coordinate 817,036 of JAJOZX010000589.1, forward strand.
CCGGTCTCACGGACGCATTGCCTAACTGATTTCTGTGGTGATCGATTAAATTTTTGCAACACTAAAACGGAGTTTTCATCACTCGCACTTGATTTGCGTCGTCCAGATCTTCGCTTGTGCATATCTTGAGCAGATCCCTCTGCCTCAAACTTGTCAAGGATGCTTGTAATGGCGAGACGTGTCGGTGGCTTTGTACCAAATTCCCGGATCCATTGCCGCTGGACTTCGGACACATTCTCAAATTTCCAATACCATTTCAGAACACTTTCGTTGCTCCAGTGTCAAACGTTTACGCAACATGGGTTCTTTTGCTGAACTGAATAAAGTTGAATGCTGTAGAGTTTGTATCGTGGAATGAGTGCGTAGGCTAAGTCCGAAGCAAGCTAGTGAGTGACTAGACTACGTTCGGTCCATAGGCTTCGCCATTACAAGGCCTTTGATAAAACAAGGCCAGGCTTAGTCGACGCATTCAAAAGTGCATTCATGCCGCCGGAGAACATTTTGAGCACTTGGCGTAGTTAATTAAATTTTATATGCAAACAACTGGCTATAACATTTTGATCACTTAGATTACTAATTTACCTTTCATTGGCAATTGCTATAACAATATATTGTTTGGGTTTTTTTTAAATTATAAAATATATGATGCTGTAAAGAGTATATAGTTTTTTTGGGGACACCCTATATATATATATATATATATATATATATATATATATATATATATATATATATATATATATATATATATATATATACAGGGTGGAAGAAAAGCCTTTAAGGATTTTATATACAACTATTTAGTTAACAACAAAATACAGATAAGTGTTCAAATGATGAAACAGATCAAAGAAAAAGTCTATAAAAATGTTATTCATACAAATATTTTGTTTAATTGTAATTTAATCTTCAAAGAGTTCTTCATCCACTGTGATACATTTGTGGATTCTCTTTGTGAAACTCTTCATTGTTCTTCTTAACATATCGAATGGGATCTTTTACAGTTGTTCATCTATTCTGCGGCCAAGGGCATTCACATTTGGATAGATGAAACCAGGAGTGTAGCGTTTGTCAAGCAAATAAGCCCAAAGCCAGAAATCACATGGGATTAAATCAGGTGATCTGGCTGGACACTCGATGGGACCTCACCGCCCAAGCCATCTTCCTTCAACGTTAGTATTCTGAATCACAAGGGCAGCTGCAGAGGAATGTGGAGGCGCTCCATTATGTTGATAAAGCCAATTCCTGCCAACGCCATTAGTAAGTTGTGGCAAAACTTTGTCTCTCAGTACTTGGCAATAGCGTTTTCCATCCATCGTAATTCGTATCTCTCGATATGTCAAAGGAAACGAGTCCTGAATAACGAATGCACGCACAAACTGTTAGAGTAGCCGTTTTAACGGGTTTACCCAATCATATTTTGGCATTTTTTTCGTCCAGTAGTGAAAGTTATGTTTGTTTCCTTTACTCGAAGACACATTCATCTAAAAATTTGATCTTTTGAAGGAAATCTGGATCACTGTTGAACTTTTGTCTCATTGTTTTAGAAAACTGCAGCCGTCTATTAGAATCATCGGTGTGTATATGAACTGAGAGTAAATGGGTTTGTAATAGTGGTACCCCTGTGATTTCAATATATTTGCTACTGAAAATATGAAAATACTCAATTCCTCTGCGACTTTTCTCGTTGAAGTTGTTGGATCGACTTGAAAAATGGCGAGGACATTTTCTTTGTTGTTGTCTCCTGTCGCCGTTGTTTGGGAAGTGAATCAGTTGCTGTAAGCGGATAATTCGGCGCTGGTGGCGGAGTCTAGAGAAAACCTTCAGAAACTGGTAACTGAGTTCGGGAGGGTTTGTGAAAGAAGGAAACTAAGAGTGAATGTGGATAAGAGAAAGGTTATGTGGTGCTGTAAAAGGGAGGTTCGTGAGCGACTGAGAGTAAGTTTGTATGGGGAGGAAATGGAAGAAGTGACATGTTTCAGGTTCTTTGTGTGGATGTGGCAAGGAATGGGACTATGGAGACGGAGGTAGGTCACAGGGTGGAAGAAGGGGCAAAGGTACTGGGTGCCCTAAGAAGTGTTTGGAAGGAGAGATCGTTGTCTATGGGTGCGAAGATGGGTATGTATGAAGGTATAATAGTGCCAACAGTGTTGTATGGATGTGAGGCATGGGTGGCAAATGCGAAGGAAAAGAAAGGGGTGTATGTACTGTAAATGAAATGCTTGAGGACGATCTGTGGGGTGAAGCGGATTGATCAGGTGAGAAACAATATTATCCGTGAGAGGTGTGGGAGTCGAAGGAGTCTTGTGGAGAGAGCAGATGGAGGGGTGTTAAAATGGTCTAGGCATATGAAGAGAATGAGTGAAAAGAGGATGGTAAAGAGGAGTTACGTGTCGAAGGCGGAGGGAGAAAGGGGGAGGGGTATACCGAGGAGGAGATGGAGGGATGGAGTGAGGGAGGCTTTGGGTCAGCAGGGCCTGGACGTCTGGGAGAGTGAAAGGTGCGCGGTATATAGGAAAAAGTGAAGCAATGTGGTATATGGGGAAGCGACGGGCTGGCACTGTGCCGCCTCAGGGTGTATGAAGCTGTCTGGGTAAAGCGTGGAGTAGTCTGCGGGGTTGGCCTGTGGATAATGTTGACCTGAGACAGGTGCATTATCATGTCAGCTGATGAAGTGAATGTGAGCCATTGAGGATTGCACCTGACACGACCTCACTGCGGTTGGTGAGTGCGTTTAGGGATATATATATATATATATATATATATATATATATATATATATATATATAGTGGCCCAACGGTAGGCCTACTATAATATGTAAAATAAAATGAAAATGATATTGGGTCACCAGTTTGACTTTTCAGCCAAACAAGCAATATTTAATAAGTACTGTAGATAGAAGTGACTTTGCGGTTTTTTGTTCAATTAGAAAAATAAATATATTATTTATTTACAGTGATTAATAACTGTTCATACTGAATTTGTGCAATATTACAATGAATGATTATTAGCAAAAAGGAATGATTTTTATACAGGATAAGAGTTAGGTGAATACAATAATGACAAGAAACACTAATTAAAGTAATGAGATATACGGTATTGAACGCACAATAATAAGTAATTAAGACAATAATAACTGAGGTAATGAAAGTAAGGTACTGGTACAATAAATGGAATAAGACTAACTGCAGTCATAAATCCGTGAGTCAGCCTGACGGTATTGAGGACACCTTGAAGATAGCCTATTCGGTTAGGCTAGTAGTATATTGAGTTTGTAGGCAACACAGAAGTAGTTTAACACGACGGAATAAACGGTAGGCCAAATCAGCTGGTAGTCTACGTGAGGTTCACAGACCTGGAATTTTGATGAGGAAGATAACTCTTAAGACGGAAGGGCCTACAAGCCAGACTGCGTGATGATATCTTGGTGAAAGTAAATGTAGCGTCTCAGGTCAAATTGAAAGAATGTTGAGAGAGGTGAAAGGGGCCGGATGGCGCCAGTTGCATTTTGAAGAAGTGATGTTGTTTACAGAAGGATGAAATAGTAATGGGCCTCAACGGAGATGATTAACTTCGTGTATGCTTGAATGGAGTTTTGAAGGACGGCGGGCCGCTCTCCGACGAATGCCGGAGAGGGGCTAGAGGCCTGAGCAATGAGCAAGTGAGAGCGAATGAGGTCGACCCAAACTGCACTAGCACTTTTATAGGCTCGATGATGCTTAGAAATTTGGCGGGCATTTTCGAGAAAAAAAAATAAAATAAGCGTTCCTTTGTGGGTGTCTTGCCCACGTGTGGAATTTTCCGTTAAACTACTTCAAGTGAGGAAGGGGTGAAGGGTCGGCCTGGACTTGGGAATTGGTCAGAAGAGGCGCTGCTGTAGAGGGTTTGAGGGGTTCGCAGAGGGTGGGGGTTAGGGTTTGGTAGGAACGCAGAGCGGGTGGAGGAGGAAAGAAAGAGGCGACGAGTCGGGTAAGGGAAACTGTATTAGTTCGCAAGCGGTGCCCAAGGCTCGTCGTGTGGCGTTTCTCCTCGATAAATGCGCTCCTGCCGAAGTGAAGGAAAAAGCATCGTTCATGGCAGGGCCGGATTAACCATTAAGCAAAATAAGCCCGTGCTTAGGGCATCAAGGGAAGGGGGGCACCACAGAAATTTTCAGTGCAAAAAAAATGTAAAAACAAGATTCAGTCATGCTGAACTTTATAAAATAATTGTAGAAGACAATATTGAGTGTGCCTTCCCAAATGTAGAAATTGCCTTTCGTATATTTTTAACATTAATGGTCACAAATTGCTCAGCTGAGCGTTCATTTTCTCAGTTGAAGTATATTAAAAATACCAACAGAACAACTATGCAACAAGGCAGGCTGGATGCCTTATCTCTACTAAGTATAGAAGCAGATGTGTTACGTAAGATTAGTTTTGAGGATCTGATCAAAGACTTTGCAATTAAAAAAAGTAGGAGAAAACTTTTCAAATATAAATGAAGTGGAAGTATACAAAAATAAACATTATTTTCCATCTTACTGTAAGTTTTGTTTCATTTCAAAAAATAAAATTTTATTTTATGGTTTATTTTTGTTTATATTTTGAATTACATATATATGGGGCACCAAAATCTTTTAAGTGCTTAGGGCCTCTAAAGGTCTTAATCCGGCCCTGGTTCATGGAAACAAGCAGAAAAAATGGGCGTGCCACGAAATTTTGATGCAAGCACAGAGTGGAGAAAGCAGGGACGCGTTACTCTTGGCCAAGTTGATGCCGTACGTTTGCAGGGGCTCCCTCTGTGCTTGCAGTATGGTTGCTTACGTGGTTGGGTGAGTGCGTGCTTGTTTGCTTGAAGAATACTTTTTAAGCCTTCCCGTAGGAGTTGGTGAAGGGGGTGAGGGTGCTTGATATCCTTACTGTCCGGTGGTGAGTTCCCGTGAGTCTCTCCACGATCCCTGTGAAAGCAGGGCAGGACCCAACGCCAGTGGTGGCCTTACCAGTGGTCGTCGTGCCCATGCCGTGTGGAGGGCAGTGAGACTCATAGGGATGCGCTCTTGAATCCTAGAGGTGAAGTGGTGGTGTCGCTGCGCATGACCGCAGGACAGTAAGCCATTAATAATAACGTACCGCGTGAAACAACGAAAGTAAATGTTATTGCAAGTACGCCTAGTTAATTTCACTTTGGATTTATGAAGATCATATTTAAATGAAATTTTACTTAATATCACCGTAGATTTCTTTTAATTTTTACAAAAAGTATTGCACAAAGATCACTGTGAAAAAATAATAACGTTCGGTCGGGGGTCAACAGTTTATAGTGGCCCAACGGTAGGCCTACTATATAATATGTAAAATAAAATGAAAATGATATTTGAGTCACCAGTTTGACTTTCCAGCCAAACAAACAATATTTAATAAGGAGATGGAAATGACTTTGTGGTTTTTTGTCTAATTAGAAAAATAAATGAATTATTTATTTACAGTGATTAACAATTGTTCATACTGAATTTGTGCGTTTTGACGGAGATGAGTTGTTAAATTCCAGGCAGAACTAGATTTTCCTAACAGAGCTCTTGTTGAAACTAGTTTTGACTGAAATGTGCAGTTAAAAGTAGGGTTGGTAACATGTGAGCCATATATTTCGTGTTCTCCATGACAGCCTTAGGTGGAACTAGTTTGGACCAGGTAATACTGGTTTTAGCGAACGACCTTCGTGGCTTCTAGTTTTAACTAGTAAAAACTGGTTTTGCCAGATGAAAATTATTTCACGAAAACATTTATGATGAAAAGACCCACGAAAGAAAGGAAACAGAAAAGGAAATGGTGCTCAAGCGCTTTCGTCTAATGACATCCTCAGGAACACTGAAGTAAATAAGAAGTTCGAGACCACATATAGGTCACAAAAATAAATAAATAGAGAAATAAAAATTGTGGGAGGAGCATATAAATTTATAAAGAAAAACTATCAATTTTAGCACTTTGCCCTTCTTGTCCTGATCGAATTCAAAACAACAGGATCGAGCGGATTGTTTACAACCAATTTTATAGATAATGCCTGAATTATATATAGGTCACAAAAAAAATAAAAAAAATAAAAATAAATTGAAAAATAAAAATTGTAAGAGGAGCATACAAATTTATAAGATAATTCAGGCATTATCTATAAAATTGGTTGTAAACAATGTGATTCCTTTTACATTGGTCAGACGGGAAAGGATTTGCACACGCGTGTGAAACAGCAACAATATTCCGTTAGAACGGGACAGTCGTCCAGTGCCCTTTTCGTCCATTTGTCAGAGTTATTCCACTGTATTGATTGGAATAATGCTTCAATTTTGTTTCACTCTAGCAACATTGTTAATAGAAATATTCTTGAGTCTGCTATTATTGAACTTGCAAATAATTTTAACATGAGCCAGGGTCTTTTTTCACTTGATCCTGTTGTTTTGAATTCGTTCAGAACGGATTTAGACAAGAAGGGCAAAGTGCTAAAACTTTGGTAGGTTTCCTTTAAAAGTTTGTATGCTCCTCTTACAATTTTTATTTTTCACTGAAATTCGTTCTCACTCTTCGTGAATCTCTTTTCACGTAGCGCCGCTTTGATCTCAGCCGGCCTTTTCACCAAGTCTCTACCGGCTTTCACCACTCATCCTTTCGCCGGCAAGGCCAGTCTGCCTACAGAAGCAGTCCTTCGAAGCCCAGGTCCGTAAACCTTCTAGTAGGCTACCAGCCACAAACTCCACTTTGCTCTTCACTCATCCTTCACCACAATTCGATCGGCGCCCGTTCAACAAGTATCTCAACAGGCCCTCAACACATCCTCCATCACGTAGGCCCTCTACAGTCCCCAAAGTTATCCACGGCGAAACGCAATACTGTCAAACCTTTACGGAGGTCTTCATTTTCCAGAGTTATCCAGCGTCGCGGTAAGCCCCTTGTCGGCCCTCACTCGGCTCGGCCTACAGTGTTTTTGTTACGTGTGCTTCTACAAGCCCTGTCTAATCGCGTAGGCTCTAAAAGTGTCTTCATTAACGTCTCAAACTAACTAGGCCGAAGTAGGCCTATTCAAGTGTTGTACCAATACCGTAGTTTTGTATCACTTTGTTATTGTGTTAATTCGTATAATTTACTTCTCTTGCGTCTGATTGTTTATGTGCTCTTTTATACATTTCATTCTTAACGACCTAATCCATTTACTGTACCAACCGTACTCGAATTATTTCAGTTATCAATAGGCTTCATTATTTATTCTGTGTTCATCTCTGCACATCTCATTAGCCTATCTGAATTAGTGTACTTATTTAACAATTAGACCGTATAACCGTTCCTTATTGCGAAGAATTAGTCATTGTTAGCATTGCATAAATGCCGTGATATAATTGTTAATCACTATAAATACCTTTATTGAACTGTTAATCACTGTGAACAAATAATTGATTTATTTTCCTAATTAAACACAAAACAACAAAGTAATTTCTCTCTCCTTATTAAACATTATTTGGTCTGCAAAGACCTGGTGACCCCTAATTATTCATTTCAATCTTATTCAGTAATTATAGTAAGCCTACTTTCTTAGCTACATCAAATCGGTGATCCGTAGGCCACTATAAGTTGGTTAACCCCGGAGTGACCGAACGTTATTTTTCCACAGTGGTCTTTGTGTTTAGCTTTTAGGGACAATTTAAATTTTTCTTGCAGTGATATCAAATAACTTTTCATTTAAATACAGTACGTGTAATTGAAAGCTCGTCAAAATAGGCCTATCAGCATCCGTGTTTTGTGTTTTTCCTCGTGCCCATATTTACGGTTATTTTTTTCCGGTACATGATAATGCGTTTTCAAGCAAGAAGCATGCCTCAGGAAACCAACAGCTCTACTGCATCACCCACTAGGGGGCGACGCCGCCGTCGCCTCAACCAGGATCCCCACTTCTTGGCCAGCTGATCCCCGCACGTGGTTCATGCAGGTGGAGTGCCATTGCGATTATGAGAAGGTAACGAGCAGCGAAGACAAGTTCAACCTTGTCGCGTCACAACTCACACTGAAGGTCGCTTTGGAGGTGCGAAATATCCTCGGTAATGAGCCCCGGAAAGATCCGTATGGGACACTCAAGGCCGCAGTCTTGGCACGAACCGCCATGTCCAAGCAGAATCGACTGCAGCGATTACTTGCGACAGAAGTGCTCGGAGATAGGTCCCCGTCGCAGTTTCTGTCAGTGAGCATTCGTTCTTTCGCCAGCTCTTCATTCAGCAACTGCCACCACATATTCAACGAGTGCTCGTGGTGACGGGGCCAGACACTCCTTTACAGGATCTCGCAGACATGGCGGACAGAGTCATGGAAATCGAAGCGTTGCAAGTGGCTGCGGCTGCTCTCCCACCCCCACCCCCTCCCCCATCTGTTCCCGACAACACCCGCCTCGAGGAGTCCATCACGAAGATGGCGGTCATGATGGAAAGCCTCCTCCGCGATGTACGTGACCTGCAGGCACGCAACAGAACCGACCACGTAACCCCCAATACCAGCCCCGCAACCCACGACCCCGTCCCCGTTTCCACACTCCCACCTCCTCCGACGAAGTGGGCATATGCTGGTATCACCGGAAATTCGGTGATCAAGCCCGAAAATGCATCGCTTTCTGTCGCCAGGCGGAAAACCCATCAGCCGAGCATTAACGGCGTCTAATGCTTCAGGCTTCCCCGGCGTCCGTCTCTTTTTCGTTACCGACGCCCACGCCAAGCTACAGTTTTTGGTCGATACCGGCGCCCAAGTTAGCATCCCCCCCCCCCCCGCCTCTCTTCAAGATCGTTTGCATCCCAGGCGGGAAACTGAACTACACGCAGTGAATTCCTCGCCGATACAAACCTACGAAGAAAAATCCTTCACTCTCAATCTCGGACTCAGGAGAATTTACCGGTGGGTTTTTCTTATCGACGACGTGCAGCAACCTATCTTGGGAGCCGATTTTCTGCAACATTTTGATCTCGCAGTAGATCTTAGACGCCGGAGGCTTATCGACCAAACGACCACCCTCAGCGTGCAAGGCACCTTCTCCCATACGTTAGCGCCTCCGCCAGTGTATTCGATGACGCACCCTGAGTCACCGTACGGTAACCTACTGGTGAAGTTTCCATCGGTGACGCGCCGTTGCAACCACGAAGTGCCAGTCAAGCACAACGTTCTCCATTGCATTCAGACTTCAGGACCCCCAAAGAATGCTCGCCCTCGACGTTTGGCCCCAGATCGCCTGCGCATCTCAAAAGCCGAGTTCGAACACATGATCGAACTGGGAATCGTCAGACCCTCCAAAAGCCCTTGGGCGTCACCGTTATACATGGTCCACAAAAAGACTGGCGTCCTGCGGGCGATTATAGGGCACTCAACACTTGTACAGTGCCCGATCGCTACCCTCCCCCGCCTTCTACAAGATTTCTCCGCCAACCTCCACGGACGTAAATTTCTCCAAACTCGATTTTCTCAGGCCTACCACCAAATCCCAGTAGCTCCTGAGAACGTCCCTAAAACGGCAATTGTCACGCCCTTCGGACTTTTTGAGTACGTCCGCATGCCATTCGGACTCCGGAATGCTGCACAAACCTTTCAAGGTTTGTCGACGACGTCCTCCTTGGTCTCCCCTTCTGTTTTGCCGACATAGATGACCTCCTCATCGCTAGCGTCGACGGAGTAGAACATGCCCACCACCTTCGGCAGGTTTTTGCTCGGCTCGAGGAATATGGGGTCGTCATTAACCCCAGCAAGTGCCAGTTTAGCATCTCCGAACTGCAGTTCCATTGTCATCACATCACAGGTGACGGCATCTCCCCGAACCCCCACAAAGTCGACATCATCAAGGATTCCTCCCCCCTACCACCCAAAGAAAACTGCGGGAATTCTTAGGTATGGTAAACTTTTACCATAGATTTATTTCCCATTGCGCCCACCTCCTACGCCCCCTTCACGCCCTCCTACGCCCCTGCAAGAGGGGCTCCTCTACGTCAATCCCATGGTCCGAAGAGGCCCAGCGAGCGTTCGAGTCGGCCAAATCAGCCCTCATAGACGTGACCCAGCTATCTCACCCTCATCCTGACGTAGAAATCAGCCTCGTCGTGGATGCCTCCGACTCCGCAGCAGGCGCTGTTTTACAACAAGCGTCCGGAGACGGTTGGCAGCCTTTGGCTTTCTTCTCACGTGTTTTCGGAAACCAGGTATAGCACTTTCGGTCGTGAATTGCTTGCGATTTACCTGGCGACCAAACATTTTCGGTGCTACCTCGAAGGAAGGGAATTCATCATCTTTACGAATCATCGCCCACTAACCTTCGCAATTACCCCCCACTCCGACCGTTATTCCCCCAGAGAAATGAGGCATTTGGACTACATCTCCCAATTCACCAGCGACCTACGGCATATTAAAGGCCACAAAAATACCGCAGCTGACGCTTTATCACGAGTTACGATTAACGCGTCCCTTTATTCCGGCCAGCATGACGTTATCAGTTACGAAGCTATAGCAGCGGCCCAACACCGTGATGATGAACTGCAGCTGCTCCGTAGTTCACCCACGTCATTACAACTGGAAGAGGTCCCTCTGTCTTCTTCTACGATGACTTTCACGGTCGACGCTTCTACGGGATCGCCTCGTCCCTACGTCCCCGAAGAATTCCGATGCAGTGTTTTCAATAGGCTTCATTCTCTTTTCCACCCCGGCGTTCGCGCCTCTCAAGCCCTACTCACCTCGCGTTTCGTCAGGCCCAGCATCAACCCTTGACGTCAGACGTTGGGCCCGTGCCTGAATAAAATGCCAGAGGGCCCAAATTCATCTTCACACAACGGCCCCATTAACTGCTTTTCATCCCCCCGACGCACGTTTCGACCAAGTACATCTGGACCGCGTCGGCCCATTTCCGACTTTGACGGTTACACGTACCTCCTCACCTGCATCGATCGTTTCACGCGTTGGCCTGAGGCAATTCCCATAAAGGACATCACGGCAGAATCCGCTGTCCGCGCTTTCGTCAGTGATCGGGTTTCCCGTTTTGGAGTCCCATCGACAATCACTACTGACCGTGGTCGCCAATTCGAATCCACCTATGGAAGAGCCTGACGCAGCTTTTAGGTTGTTCCCAGATCCGGACTACTGCATATAGGCCCATGGACAACGGCCTCGTCAAGTGGCTACACCGCCACCTGAAGCGTCCCAAAGGATGACCACTGCCTGCCCACGTTGGACCGATGCCCTTCCCCTCGTTCTCCTTGGAATTCGGGCAGCTCTCAAGGCCGACTTACAGTGCACATCGGCCGAATTGATGTATGGTACTCCTTTGCAGCTACCCGGCGAATTTTTCACTTTGTAAGGAGCACACCCTTCTGTGGATGGAAGCACTATGCCGACACCTTACGGACGATCATGCACAACTTTCGTCCGGTTTCCCCTCGTCATCCCAATAATCGTTACACTTATGTCCCTGTCCATTTGTCCTCCTGCACCCACGTCTTCGTCAGGAACGACACCACCCGCCCTTCCCAATAATACCCATACGACGGGCCTTTTCCAGTACTGCAGAGGGGTGACAAGACTTTCACCCTCGATCGCGATGGACGCAAACACGTGGTGTCGACTGATCGCCTGATGGCGGCGTACCTCAAGGACGACCCCATTTCCCCTACAACCCACTACAACAGCCCAAACTCTGCCCTATCCCCCAGTCCAGGGAGATCTTTCGCACCCTCCTGCGACAGTAATACCGTGAAGTGCAAGGCCTGGCGTCCGAACTCGGAGTGGCCGCGTCAGTTTTGCCTGGAAATGTGATTCTCCTTATTATCGCTCCTGTGCAATCACTGAGAGGGGACTACTTGTAGAGATCAATCAAAGAAATTCCCTTCCTTGCCGTTCGCAGAGAGAGAAACAAAAGCACGCTTGTGTTTTCCCAAAAAGGCCCGCGAAAAGTTAGCGTCTTACGAACCTATATAAGCCAGAGTTCACTGAAACTCGTTCTCACTCCTAACAAAATAAATAGGAGAACAATCCTTTAAATTATATTTATCCTTTTCTTCTACTACTTCTTTCACCACCTTTCTCTACCAAAAAAAAAAAAAATGGTGTCAATAATCCAGCAGGGTTGAAAACACCTTAAACAGAAAAAAAAACAATCACTCCGCTCGTTACTTCTCTTCGTGAATCTCTTTTCACGTAGCGCCGCTTCGACCTCAGCCGGACCCAGTCCCTCAAGTCACGGTAAGTCTCTTGTCGGCCCTCACTCGGCCTACAGTGTTTTTGTTACGTCGTACTTTCATAAGCTCTGCCTAATCGCGTCGGCTCTAAAAGTGTCTTCATTACCGTTTCAAACTAACTCTCTCGTTAAGACCGCAGTAGGCCTATTCAAGTGTTGTACCAATACCGTAGTTTTGTATCACTTTGTTATTGTGTTCATTCGTATAATTTACTTCTCTTGCATCCGATTGTTCATGTGTCCTTTTATGCATTTCATTCTTAACGACCTAATCCATTTACTGTACCAACCATACTTGCATTATTTCAGTTATCCATAGGCTTCATTATTTATTCTGTGTTCATCTCTGCACATCTCATTAGCCTATCTGAATTAGTGTACTTATTTAACAATTAGACTGTATAACCATTCCTTATTGCGAAGAATTAGTCATTGTTAGCATTGCATAAATGCCGTGATATAATTGTTAATCACTATAAATACCTTTATTGAACTGTTAATCACTGTGAACAAATAATTGATTTATTTTCCTAATTAAACACAAAACAACAAAGTAATTTCTCTCTCCTTATTAAACATTATTTGGTCTGCAAAGACCTGGTGATCCCTAATTATTCATTTCAATTTTATTCAGTAATTATAGTAAGCCTACTTTCTTAGCCACATCAAATCAGTGATCCATAGGCCACTCTATATATATATATATATATATATATATATGTATGTGTGTGTGTGTGTGTATATATATATATATATATATATATATATATATAATCACATGGTTTTTTTCAGCAAGAGATAATTGAGAGGGCTAGAGTCTTTAGGGGATTAGGGATGACAAACAACAGCCACGTGGTGGATGTAAAAAAACGCCTAAGTTTCCTCTAAAATAATTAATGAATATGCAAATAAAACAGAAATAATAGTGATAAACAATAACAAGAGCTTCTAAATTTCTTGAATAATAATAATAATAATAATAATATTAATAGGACATAAATACTGTAATAATAATAATAATAATAAATGATAACAATTTGTGTACTCGCATGCAACGATAAAGGATGAACCCCACACTAAATACTTCAGTAATAAAATATGAATATAAAATATCATAATTTAAATCACCAGTGAGCAAAGTGTTATTAAAATGACAAATTAAACAATCAAGCACAGCAATCAATCAGCTACACATACAAAAAGATAGACTTTAATCGTTTTTCAGGAGCTCTGCAAATGTGTCCGATCTCGGCAGGTGAGGGAATTGGTTGGACAGAACTCTTCCGTCGAAAGTATTGTGAAAGTAAAAAAAAATATTTCATGTTTTTATTCGGTTGATAAAAAACGCAAGCCTTTTAAAATGTAAAATGTTAAAAGCTTACCCGATATTTTTGTTTTATTGTTTATGATTCAGTTAAAATTAAAACAGGTGGTTGGTTGACAGATGTTACAGATGTTAATGTCATAGGCAACATGACATGGTCGTTTGATTGACGCGTCCGGTTATTTGATGACTTCCCAAATTTAGTGATTCCCGTTTCAATTCTCATTCAGTAATGAGAAAACCAAGAGTAGGGATATCAAAGATGACAACTCTTAAGTTGATCTATTTCATTACCACTGTAGGATTTCCCACTTTTATTATTTGTTCATAAAAATTGCCTCTCGGGATTGAAATTGCGCGACATCCCTCATTTCACCGTTTCCCAAATCTGGAAGCTCTTTTGCCAAATCTGAAATTTCCACATCAAGCATTTCCACTTTCAGATTGCGAATGAGAATAAGAATCACGCTAATTAGGAAATATTCGTCTTCTCTATGGCTTCGCCTCTTGTACTGATTGTCCATGAACAGACTTCCTTTTGTCTCTTGTATATTGTTTTGTTCAGGACATATCCTTCAGACAGTTCTCCAGAACCAACAACTTCTGCAGTCGAATATCACTTCCATAAAATGCATTTACAGTTAGGTTAAAAGATTAGATTAGGATTGATTAACCCTTTAAGACCGAAATTTTTGTTGGGTTAAGTTATGAATGCGTGTATCTGAAACGCTACCAATTTGTATCGGTCGTCCTGAAAGGGTTAACCTTTTAAGGACTGAAGGTACAAGTTGCTGACGTTTCAAATACAAGCATTCATAACTTAACCCTACAAAAAATTCAGGGCTTAAAGGGTTAAGATACTTCGAAGAGTCTATACCTTTTAAAATAATTTTGCCTCATTATTTCAGGATATCTTCAACAGTAAGATTTAATATGATCGCGAATGCTGGTTTTAATTACATTAAAAAAGAATGCAGTAGTGTCGCGGCAGGGCTGCAGGTAAATGAGGAAAAATTAATTAGTTACCCTGAGACAGAATCTATTTTGTTTTTAAAATCATATTAATATTTTTTGTAATAAGGTTTAAAGATATATTGGTGTCTTAAAGATAAATTTATATTGAAACACAATAATTGGCTAAAAGAGGAAAAAATAATAAGTTACCCCTTTGTATTTGTATTAAACTTAGTTTATCTTATTCGATATTTTGTTTAAAAGATTACCCCACCAAATGTCACATAGGTCTCGTTTCACCACGACAAGCTCAATAGAAAAAATATTGACTGCCTTTTTTTTTAACTTGGTTTTGTGAAGGTATTTGTTTATGCTTAATAGCTCTGTCTATTGGGTCGTATTTAGAGACTTTGTCGGTCTACTAAGAGTTGGTAAGTAAGGCGGAGGTGGTTGGTGGGTTGTTGTGCAATAGTTTCACCACCAATCGTCTAAGTTTCGACGCTTGGTTGTAGCCCTCATATCGGGTACGTGGTGTTGATAGGATAAGCTCCTAAAAGTCGTAGCCCTCATCTCATCATGTGCTGTTGATGGGATGAGCTCCTAAAAGTCTATACTTAGACGATTGTTGGTGATGTGATGCTTTTTTTGTGGTGGTTGTGCTCGTATATATTTTGCTATCGGGGTTTTGCTTGCATCAGTTTGTGTGTGTGCGTGATAATAGGGGGTTTATGGGCGTATAGTCGGGGTGTGCATTTGTGTGCGCTTTGGGTCGTATTTAGAGACCTTGGTCTACCAGGAGCTGGTAAGTAAAGCGGTGGTTGTGCTGCTTCTCCACCAATCGTCTAAGTCTCGACGCTTGGTTGTAGCCCTCATATCGGTTACGTGGTGTTGATAGGATGAGCTCCTAAAAGTCGTAGCCTTCATCTCACCATGTGTTGTTGATGGGATGAGCTCCTAAAAGTCTATACTTAGACGATTGTTGGTGATGTGATGCATTTTTGTGTGGTGGTTGTGTTCGTATATATTTTGCTATTGGGGCTTTGCATGCATCAATTAGTTTATATATATATATATATATATATATATATATATATATATATATATATATGTATGTGTGTGTGTGTGTGTGTGTGATAATAGGGGCTTTATGGGCGTACAGTCGGTGAGTGTATGTGCGTTTGTGTGCGCTTTTAATTCGTTCGAAGGTTATTAATATATACAGGCTATTTATGCCTTCTAAAAAGCCTTCTAAGCCAACTGGCGGATTAAGCCAGAATATATGCTTTAATTAAATACATAAATGCAATCTGGCAACTCAGCCAGATAAGCCAACTGGCGGATTAAGCCAGAATATATGCTTTAATTAAATAAATAGTGCAAACTGGCAACTCAGCCAGATAAGCCAACTGGCGGGTTAAGCCAGAATATATGCTTTAATTAAATAAATAGCGCAATCTGGCAACTCAGCCAGATACGCCAACTGGCTGATTGGGGGCTCTATAAGACAACGGCCGCTCGGCTGAAGTCTTAATATACCCTTGGCTCCTACCAGGCGAACACCTCTCCTCCTCTCTCTCCTTCTCCTCTCTCTTTCTCTTTCTCTTAGGGGATAACTCCGCCTCCAAGTTCCATAACCCGATGTTGCTCTCGCAACATCCCCCTCCCCCTTTGTTGCATAACATCTTGCAACATTCCCCATCCCCTTGTTGCATAAAAAGCTATAAATTGTGTAAACAGTGCCATGTTATGCAGGGTACTTTTGGAGTTGATATAATTGTGCAATAAGAGGCCAGTATGTTGTGACTTGCCATATGATGTGGTAAATGACAGCTACTTAGTTTTAAGAAAAAGATGGTTGCTTTCATGAATGTGTGTTTATAAATAGTGATAAGTTATGTAGGACACTTTTGGGATCACCTGAAGATCAGGGCCCCCAGCCTTCTTCAAACCTCACTCTGGCCTCCCTCTCATGTTCTAACTCGTTCCTCAGCACTTCCAGCATTGAGCACTACCTGCAAACTAACTGTTCATTACACTGGTCAACAAAGATTTTTCATCAGAGTAAAATTTGTGGTGGCTGGATAGCATTTTTCACGCTGATTCCAAAACTGCATTCAGATTTTTTCTAGTACGTATAGTTTTCAAGATGAAGGCATATATATATAACTACACAGATTTAACCATTTTAAATAGGCAAAATACTAATATTTCAACATTTGATTGTATTTATTTTATTGTGTTTTTTTAGTTTATTCATCTTATTTATTTCAATTATCTTAATTATACATCTTATGTATTTCAGGTGTGTTTTACGTCTAGCAGCATTGTGATTCAGGCAACAACGCCGTGCTTTGTGTGTCAAAAGATCAGTCCAGTCCAAGAACTTGTTGTGTCAAGTTGGTGTACATTTTTTTTTAATTTATAGTTTGCTCAGGTCAGTCAACATGCCTCGACAATGTAAGAATGACCCCGACAAGTTCTGTTTCGTATGCGGCCAGTTGACAACTAAAACACAGCGACGAAGTATTACAACCGACATTAAGAAAATATACAAGCTATACTTTGGTTGCCATCTAGGTGACCAAGATAAACCATGGGCGCCACATCAAATCTGTTCTGGCTGTTCAAATGGATTACGTGATTGGCTTAACAAAAAGAAAGCTTCAATGCCATTTGCCATACCCATGATATGGAGGGAGCCGAGAGATCATCATGAAGACTGTTATTTTTGTAGTGTGAACTTAATGGGGTTTTCTGCCAAGAACAAACACCAGATTGTATATCCAAACTTGGATTCAGCACGTAGACCAGTAAAACATGATGAAACATTGCCCATTCCAATTCCCCCAAGTGATAGGCTAGATTCTATCATAGATGACATGGAAAGTGATGAAGGTGCAACTGGCGTTTCCGGACCATCTACAGAACCAGAGTACACTTTTGAAGGTAGACATTTAGAGCCTAAAAAGTAACCCAAGGACAGTTGAATGATCTTGTTAGAGACTTATCGCTGTCTAAAGAGAAATCAGAGCTTCTCGCTTCAAGACTAAAGGAGAACAATTTACTTGAGAACAATGTTCGTATTAGTTACTACCGAAAGCGGAATTTTGAATTAACAGCATTCTTTTCAGTAGACGGTCCTCTCTGTTATTGCCATGACATCAATGGACTATTTACAGCCATATCTCAGACGTATGTGGCATCTGAGTGGCGCCTCTTTATTGATTCGTCGCAGAGAAGCCTGAAAGCAGTTCTTTTGCATAATGGTAATATAATGCCATCCATCCCCATTGCCCATTCCGTCCATCTAAAAGAGACATATGACAATATGGATATACTACTTAAGGCAATCAAATACGACAGTCATCAATGGAATGTTTGTGGAGATCTAAAAGTTATAGGAATGCTTATGGGTATGCAGTCAGGATTCACAAAATTTTGTTGTTTCCTTTGCCTGTGGGACAGTCGCGCCACTATAGAACATTACACCAAAAGTGACTGGCCACTTAGGTATACATATGTCCCAGGGATAAGCAATGTCCAGTCTGTCCCTTTAGTGGATCCCCAAAAGATCTATCTGCCACCTCTTCACATTAAACTTGGTTTAATGAAGAATTTTGTTAAAGCAATGGGTAAAGTCAATTCTGAAGGGTTCCAATACCTTTCAAGGAAATTTCCGAAGGTTACTGCAGCAAAATTGAAGGAAGGAATTTTTGTTGGGCCACAAATAAGGGAGGTTTTGAATGACACTGAATTTGAAAAGTCCTAAGTCCGCTGGAATTGAAGGCTTGGCTGGCGTTCAAATGGATATGTGAAAACTTTCTTGGAAGCAACAAGTCACCTGCGTATAAGGATGGAGTCAAGAACCTCCTTGATGCCTTCAAAGAAATGGAGTGTCGAATGTCGTTAAAAATTCACTTCCTGCATTCCCACTTAGATTTCTTTCCTGAAAACCTTGGTGCAGTGAGTGACGAGCAAGGAGAGTGCTTCCATCAAGATATTCAGATGATGGAGAAGCGCTACCAAGGATATTGGAATGAAAGCATGATGGCGGACCATTGTTGGATGCTGTATCGTGACAATCTAGGCCAAATTTACAAACGGAAATCACACTCACAGCGCTTTTAATAAAATAATGTATATATTCTTTATTTATAAGTACATTGAATAAGGTATATGATGTATTTGTTGTTTAGCATTCCTAAGTGTGATCTATACATCCATAAATTTTCTTATAGCAATATCAAAAACTTAAAAATATCAAAACCAGTGTATCTATATAACTATACGTGCTAGAAAAGAAATAAAATCAGATTCGGAATCAGCGCGAAACATGCATTAAGAAACGTGTGATCATGTTTGTGATGAGGAAAAAAAGTTTCATTTTGTTGGCCAGTGTTATTATTAGCCAAAGTAAACTCCTTTGCGATACTTTCCCACTCTTTTGTAGTTGAAAGAAACTGGAAAAATCGAAAAATAAGGAAGGCATTAATTATATACATATATATATATATATATATATATATATATACTTGGTTGAATGGTTTGTTCTTAGGGAAGCGTAGCTTAGCGAGGAATAGGAGGACGAAAAGATGGTACATGTTTATTAACAGACGTTTCGGAAAAATTCAATTTCCATCATCAGTGCTAAAAAGTTTAAAAACAAATAGAAATAAATAAGTATAATAAATAAAAACGAACAATAAATTAAAATGGCGCAACAATTAGCGAGAATTAAAAATAAGTTACAATATATATTGAATTGGAAGATTAAAAATTAAATGATATAAGGTATAAAAGTATGGACAATAAAAAATAAAAACGGTTTAGGTGAAACAGAATTGAAGGGGTTCTTACCAAATTGTTAACGTAATGAGAGACTAATTGTACAGAAGATTGGGAATGGTTGCCTGTTGAAAGAATTCCATATTAGAAAGATGGAGCCGGGCGGAGTGATGGTGGATTTCTTTTGAGAATTTATTTGGCAATGTTTAAATTGAAAGCGGAACTGTAATCGTTGAGAGTTGGCTGGATACTGAGGATATAAAGGGACTCAAGTATGCGGAGGTCGATTAGTTGGTTGGCTGAATTAATGATTTTGAAATTGGAGGAAAGTAACGGGTGGTTGTGAAGGTGGCAGTGATCCCTTATTGCTGATTTGGAGGGTTTGTTCAAGGGCTGTGAAGTTCTTGTAGAAATCCCACGATGCTCGTCCACTCTTGTTTGATATTGGCTGATGGTACTGCCAATATAGTTCGCTTTGCAGCGAACACAATTAAAAGCGTAGATAGTGGACGAAGCAAGTGGCTGGGGTGTTTTTTCTTTATGGTTGAGGTAAGATTTGATACTATTGTTGTTGGTGAAAGCGAAATGAAATTTAATTTGGGGGTAAAGCGGGGTGAGTAAGAGACGGAGTTCTGAAAGTATTTTGTGGCTAATGTGGTCGTAATAGGGGAATAAAAAATATTGTACGTCTTTTTTAACAGTGGGAACTTTAAGTGGGGGTTGATAAATATTATTAAGAAAGTTTCTGGTTAAAGATTGTAACAGATGTTTTGGGAAAGAATTATTAATGCTGAAGTTAAGAATTAACTCTATTTCATGGTGGAAGGATAAGTACGAGGAGCAAAGATGGTAGGCACGGTGGATTAAAATTTTAATGCTGTTTATTTTATATAGCGAAGGGATGTGGCTTAGGAAATTAGTACCCAGGCCTGTGTAAGTGGGTTTTCGATATATGGAAGTGCTAAATTTGTTGTTTTGTTTAGTTATTGTAATATCTAGGAAGGGAAGGGTGTTATTGGATTCGTCTTCTTTGGTGAACTTAATGTTTTTATGTTGGGAATTAAGGTAGTTAAGAAAAAGGGGGGCGTGGTTGGCATTGTGAAAAAGGAGAAAGGTGTCATCAACGTATCTTTTATATAGGTGTGGTTTATAATAAGTAGGGCAATGAAGTAGCCAGTTATTTTCGTGATGGCTGAGGAAGATGTTCGCTAAAGTGGCACTTAAGGGGGATCCCATAGCTAGTGAGTCGGTTTGTTGATAAAGTTGTTGGTTAACAACGTTCTTAACGATCCCACCAAATTTAAAAAGATTAATGATAATCCTTTAACCCTTTCCCTAAAACTCGAAGATAAACTCAACCGTTTCCTCAGAAAACTATATGATCAGAACAAAATTTCAGAAGGCACTTATAACCAAGTACGTTCTTCCGGCTCATCCCCAGGTACTCTCTATGGCAGAGCTTTCCAAACTGGTGTGTCGCGACACATTAGTGTTTTTTGTATTTTGAAAATTTTGATTTTTCTATCAACAAAATCGGCTACAAGATAAACCACCTCCTGAAAAATTATCTGATATTTGATATTTGATAACAAAAATTAATTAATGTGTCGTGAAAATTGTTATGCTTAAATAGTTTGTCGCCAACGTTAAAAGTTTGGAAAGCTCTGCTCTATGGCCTCCCTAAAATACATAAACCCAACTTACCCATTAGACCCATCCTTCCGGCATACACTACCCACAATTACAAACTAGCAAAATTCCTAATTCCCACTTTAACCCCTCTAACCCAAAACGAATACTCCGTCACCAACTCCTACGAATTCGCTGAAGAAATATGGACCATAAATAACTCAAATAACCTTCATATGCATAGTTTCGATATAGTATCTCTCTACACCAACGTTCCAATTAAAGAAGCCATCGATATCTGTATTAAAAGCCTTTTCGCCAACAATTCGAACACAATTTTGAATCTAACAAAGCATGAATTTACCAAACTGCTTACGCTCGCCGCCTCAGACACCTATTTTTTCTTTAACCAACAACTTTATCAACAAACCGACTCACTAGCTATGGGATCCCCCTTAAGTGCCACTTTAGCGAACATCTTCCTCAGCCATCACGAAAATAACTGGCTACTTCATTGCCCTACTCATTACAAACCACACCTATATAAAAGATATGTTGATGACACCTTTCTCCTTTTTCACAATGCCAACCACGCCCCCCCTTTTTCTTAACTACCTTAATTCCCAACATAAAAACATTAAGTTCACCAAAGAAGACGAATCCAATAACACCCTTCCCTTCCTAGATATTACAATAACTAAACAAAACAACAAATTTAGCACTTCAATATATCGAAATCCCACGTACACAGGCCTGGGTACTAATTTCCTAAGCCACATCCCTTCGCTATATAAAATAAACAGTATTAAAATTTTAATCCACCGTGCCTACCATCTTTGCTCCTCGTACTTATCCTTCCACCATGACATAGAGTTAATTCTTAACTACCTTAATTCCCAACATAAAAACATTAAGTTCACCAAAGAAGACGAATCCAATAACACCCTTCCCTTCCTAGATATTACAATAACTAAACAAAACAACAAATTTAGCACTTCCATATATCGAAAACCCACGTACACAGGCCTGGGTACTAATTTCCTAAGCCACATCCCTTCGCTATATAAAATAAACAGTATTAAAATTTTAATCCACCGTGCCTACCATCTTTGCTCCTCGTACTTATCCTTCCACCATGAAATAGAGTTAATTCTTAACTTCAGCATTAATAATTCTTTCCCAAAACATCTGTTACAATCTTTAACCAGAAACTTTCTTAATAATATTTATCAACCCCCACTTAAAGTTCCCACTGTTAAAAAAGACGTACAATATTTTTATTCCCCTATTACGACCACATTAGCCACAAAATACTTTCAGAACTCCGTCTCTTACTCACCCCGCTTTACCCCCAAATTAAATTTCATTTCGCTTTCACCAACAACAATAGTATCAAATCTTACCTCAACCATAAAGAAAAAACACCCCAGCCACTTGCTTCGTCCACTATCTACGCTTTTAATTGTGTTCGCTGCAAAGCGAACTATATTGGCAGTACCATCAGCCAATATCAAACAAGAGTGGACGAGCATCGTGGGATTTCTACAAGAACTTCACGGCCCTTGAACAAACCCTCCAAATCAGCAATAAGGGATCACTGCCACCTTCACAACCACCCGTTACTTTCCTCCAATTTCAAAATCATTAATTCAGCCAACCAACTAATCGACCTCCGCATACTTGAGTCCCTTTATATCCTCAGTATCCAGCCAACTCTCAACGATTACAGTTCCGCTTTCAATTTAAACATTGCCAAATAAATTCTCAAAAGAAATCCACCATCACTCCGCCCGGCTCCATCTTTCTAATATGGAATTCTTTCAACAGGCAACCATTCCCAATCTTCTGTACAATTAGTCTCTCATTACGTTAACAATTTGGTAAGAACCCCTTCAATTCTGTTTCACCTGAACCGTTTTTATTTTTTATTGTCCATACTTTTATACCTTATATCATTTAATTTTTAATCTTCCAATTTAATATATATTGTAACTTATTATTAATTCTCGCTAATTGTTGCGCCATTTTAATTTATTGTTCGTTTTTATTTATTACACTTATTTATTTCTATTTGTTTTTAAACTTTTTAGCACTGATGATGGAAATTGAATTTTTCCGAAACGTCTGTTAATAAACATGTACCACCTTTTCGTCCTCCTATTCCTCGCTATATATATCTATATATATATATATATATATATATATAATAATAATAATTATATACTGTTTATGCATATTTTTTAAAATTTAATTTTATGCATTGGTTTTGGGTCTGGCATTTCTAGAACATATGCCTTTTTCCAGGCAGGAACAAGTGACGTGGAAGATTCGCTTGAAGATGGAAACACACCAGGGGACCCATCGTAACATAAATTTCCTACTAAGGAAGTGTCTCCGATTAAAAAAAGAAGAAAATATGTAACTGATAAAGTTGATAACGTGTTAGAATTAGTTAGTCGAAGTTTACAGGCTAAAGAAGATGGCCCGTCCTCTGATTTTGGACAATATGTGGGCAAACAACTCAACTTTTTCGATACACAGTCTGCGATTATTGCACAAAAATTAATTAGTGATTGCCTTTATGAAGCTAAACTGGGAACCTTGAACAAGACCTCACAAATAGTTGTGAGCGTATTGCCAAATATGTCTTCCCCTGTGCAAGAAATACCGACGTCGTCACCAGGTACTAGTGATTGATGTGTCCATTGTTTTTCCAGTTTTACCCCGTATATAATACTGTTTGTGAATAAATAAACGCTATATAATATATAGCAGAGCATGTGTCGGGAATTATGCGTCCTAAAGCTTGCGGTGATATCGCAGTTGAGAATTTCATGTCTTCATAGCTTCTTCTGGAAGCCAAAAAACGTAATGTTGCGCTGAGACGCTCATGAGCAGTAATAGCCTCTCGCATATTGGTATCTGTACGCTTAATTAACGGAGTAACCAAGGATATAAGTCAAAGTACGTAGTTTGATCCATTCTTAAATAGTTGAAGAACCAATCTTCAGGTTCTAAAAGTAATTCATTCATCAAATTGGTATGTAATAGTTCAGTTCGTTTTAATAACCAGTCCTTTGTCCACTTTCCTCCTTTCTTTTTTACACCATATTTTACTTTCAACGCAACAACAATACCAATAGCATGTAATTGTTCTTTAAACACAGACATCTTCACCATGTTACTGAGTGAAAGAAACTGAGGTTTGAAACAACTTATGTTTGCACGTCAGTGTGCACTTTCAAATTTTAGACAAGCTTGTCAACTTATGTTTGAAGTTTGAAGTATTAAGAAAAATTGGATCGTGTATGGCAGCATTTAATGAAGCAAATATATTATATATACATATATACATATACATATATATACATATACGTATATATACATATATATATATATATATATATATATATATATATATATATATATATATATATATATATATATATATATATATATATATATATATATAAATTTAGGGTGGTCCAAAAAATAAAATTTTGTAATTTTTTACCTCCACATGGCTGCTCCTGTTCCTATATCTATCAAACATCTCCATGCCAAATTTCAGCCTAATTGAATGATATTTACTGGTCGCTATGAATTTCATTTTACTATTCATTTTCTAGTAGATTGATCTTCTGGGTTAAACAATTAATAAAACAAGGGCAAGTACTAGTTTATTTGTTTGAAAACAGATTAAATCTCAAAAAAGACAGCTTATTTTTTTTAGAAAACAGAATAACTCTTAAAGAAAACAGATAAATTTTTAAAGAACAAAAATTATATGTTTGATAGAAAATTACATTTATCATTCGTTTATAATATACAGTACATCATTACTTAGATTAACGCTTCATCACTGACTCCCTTGAAGACGATGAGTAGTCTTGGCGATGTTTTGCTACTAATCGGAGGATGAATTGTTTTTGTTCTTCATCCTTCGTCAAAGATGTAAGGGGTTCCAAAAAACCTTAGCCCCCCCCCCCCCCCCATTTGCAGCTTACATGTTTATTTATATGGAAATAGTTTTTAGTGATTATAAAAATATATAAAATTCTTTATTTATTGCAGGTATTAAAATTACTCTAGCTAATAAAGTGATAATATAATGGCTTCTCAATTAATTGGTGATTCGGAGAGGCAACGCGTGATAGATCGCATACGAGCAATAACATTTTGGGAAGCTCGTGATGCTGGAGACACCTTTATAACACGTTCATGGGTTGCCAAAAAGTTGCGAAGAAGTGAGGACTTCGTCAAAAGAAATTGGAATAAAACTTTGGATGAATGTGAAGTGGATACAATCAAATCTGGGCGCCCAAATTTGCCACTCTCTCAGGAAACAAAGAACATCATTGAAAGCGGTACGCGTAAGCGGAAAAACAGCTGTGCTAAATTTTCTAGAGAGATCGAAATGTTCAGAGGAAAGATCGTTAGTGGTGAGATCATTCGACTGTAACGTCATAGGCAAGGTTTAAAGCCTTGGCATGAACTTCCAAAGCCAAGAAAAACTCAACTTAACATCGATGACAGAATGTGGTTTGCCCATTATCTTGAAGATTGGGATGTGGATGATTTCATGCATTTAGCTGTCTCCGATGAATTTTTTGTTTACGTAACACGTCGGCCTAACTACCAAAATGATCGAGTGTGGGCCACAACGCCAGATGAAATCGATGACAATGAACATTATCGCGAATTATTAAAAAGTCCAGACTGTGTTGGTGTGTTTGTTTTGTTCACTGCAAAGAAGCTCATGTGGGTGCTGAAGCCAAATGGTCAGAGTGGGATGGACAGTATTTTCATGATATTATTCTATCCCAGCATGTCATTCCTTTTCTAAGAAACCCAAACAATGTTATGGATGTCGATCAGGTCACACTTCTGCACGATAAGGCCCCCTGCTTTAAGGCATTAGCCACTCAACAGTTGTTGCGGAACCATGAGATCGATTTCTTTGGAAATGAAGAATGGCCAGGAAATTCTCCTGACCTGAACTTCTGTGAACACATTGGATCAGTTATAAAGGACAAGGTTGAATGTCTCTTGTTTCAAGAACCTGCAGCAAATCGATTTTCGAAGGATACAATAACGCAACCCATTGAAACTGTTTTAGCAAATTTGCGTAACGATCAAGATCAATTCACGTCACTTTTGGCAAGTTACCCAAAGTGAATTCAGGCTGTCTTGGAAGCTAATGGCGGGAACACCAAGTTTTAATTTTTTCTCATTAAATGCAGGTATGTTTAGTTTTACTGTATCTCTAATAGTTTAGGCCATGGGCGGGGGGGGGTCTAAGGTTTATTGGAGCCCCGTATTATATGCCTTGATAAGGGCGATACCCCTCTCCGCCGAATCATTGACAATTTTTAGGTTGATCGCTATGCGTCGAAACTCTTGAAAGCAATCATCCTCCGTCCGGGAAATGGGATCGGTCCTCAGGAAGGTATCCTCCGCTGCCTTCCTTTAATTTTTTTTCATTAAATGCAGGATTAAATTCTCTTTTGTAAGGTATGTTTAGTTTTACTGTATCTCTAATGGTTTAGGCCAGGGGTTCCCAATTTATTTGAACCTCGGAACACTTTTCATTTCGTCAAGAACTTGCGGAACAGTTTTAAAATTTTTGGTGGTGCTAATTATTGAAGTGAAATATTTTGCATCAAATTGAACAGCATAGTACTACTACATACAGGAAATAAACACTCAAAGTCTAAAGGAAACTATTTATTTTATTTCAGTTTAGTTAAAGCTTTAATCTTTTTAATGAGATGTATGTTTCTTGGCTTTTGAATCACAGATTCTTTTAATATTGGGAGAAATATTTGATAACTGAATTCTGATATCAGCTCTTGCATCTAGTTTGCTTCTAAACTTTGTTTTGGTTGCTGCATAATACGAAAATCCTGTCTCACATAGATAAGTCGTTTGAAAGGGAAGAAGCACACGGATAGCACGTTTAGCAATGCTTGGATATTCTTCTTTAAGACTAGCCCAAAAATTATTCAATGAAAGTTCTTTGTATTTCTGTTGTTTATATGAATCGGTAATTAAATCAATTAGTTCTTCATACTCTTTAATCGCAAAATCAACTGGTTTACTCGTTATCACAAAAGGGTTCTGAACCCATTTTTCTTCATTTTCTTTCCCAGGAAAATATTCATTTAAAGCTGCTTTCAAGCTTTCTAAATGCTCAATAATAGAGTTGCTGACTTCCTGCGGCACATCACTGTTTATTTGAGACAGAAATTCATGCAAAATAGGGAAACAATCAAATGAATTTTCTTTAATGGAAGAAGACCAAAATTCCAACTTTTTCTTCAATGCGAAAATTTTATTTGTAGATGTAAAAACTGTAATAGTCTTCCCTTGTAATGATAGATTAACTTCATTGAGTTTAGAAAATATATCGGCTAGATATGCTAGTCTCATAAGCCAAGTGTCATTGTTCAAGAATTATTCGATTTTGGCTTTAGGAATTCAAGTATAATTTAAAAATTTGTTTAAATTATAAAAAATAACTCGCGGAACACTAAAACACTTCTCACGGTATACAAGTGTTCCGCGGAACACAATTTGGGAACCCCTGGTTTAGACCATGGGCGGGGGGGGGGGCTAAGGTTTATTGGAGCCCCGTATTATATGCCTTGATAAGGGCGATACCCCTCTCCGCCGAATCAGTGACAATTTTTAGGTTGATCGCTATGCATCGAAACTCTTGAAAGCAATCATCCTCCGTCCGGGAAATGGGATCGGTCCTCAGGAAGGTATCCTCCGCTGCCTTCCTTCCTTCTTTCTTTAACAGAGTGAAGATTCCCAGGGTCCTTTTGGTGACCATTTCATACAAATTCAAATCTTCAATGTTTCCTTCAAGCTTCAATCGACGAGTAACAGTGGTATTCTCGTTACGTTGGAGGTTTACGACCATCTTCCGTTTGGTCTCGGCATCGACTCTAGGATCGAAGAATGCAAGGCCAATGAGATGCTCTCCAAGATACCACAGTTACCGTTGAAGAGCTGTGGATACTGCTTTGGAAATGGTCCGATTTGGGTACTTTTGCAAGTACGGGGGCCTCGTTCCAAAAAACGTACGTAGACCAAAGCGATAAACAGAGAGAGCAAACTGGGAATGATACGGTATTGTTACGGATCATACATAGTCATAATTATAATCAGTGGTGTATTAAGAATTTTTGGGCCCGGGACCAAAATATTCTTGGGGCCCCTCAACAAGACAAATCTTCGAGTCGTAAATTAATAAAACCATTTCTAAATAAAACCATCTATTTCTAAATCAAATAATGTAAGTTTTACATATATATACACCAAGCTGCTACAATTACACCAAACCAATTACACGACTAGAGTCCACTACTAATCTAAAAAAGTTGATCACAAAATCATCCACCATCAGTCTACAAAAGTTTTTTGCGCGGCTTCATATCACTAAATTTTCCAATCACAAGCTCCGTATTTAAATTCTGCAAACTATCGTTTCCTATGCACAACGACAGACTTTGCAATTTCTTTTGGGTTAGCATTTGACGTTTAACATTTTTAACCATACTCAAATGAGAAAAAGAACGCTCCGCAGTTGCATTTGACATCATCAAACACAAATAAATGCGATAAGCAATGAAAGCATTTGGGAAAACAGCCCTCAATTTGTGAATTTCCTGTAGTATTCCTAATGGGCGAGTGTCAGCTAAAGCGTTTTGTTTGACAAACAGTACAAAATGCTGAAACTCAAATGGGAAGCTGTCCTCAAAATCATTTGGGTAATAGACTAGCCAGATTTTTTCTTGCTTTTGATGTTTCCTCTGAAGTTAGTTGAGAGATATTGTTGAGCATTCCAAATTTATCGTTGATATCATTATAAACATCGGTCCCTAAAACAGCTGGGCCCTGGGGCCTGGCCTCCCCTGTCCCCCCCTTAATACGCCACTGATTATAATCACAATATTTGTTTATTGTTTATTGGCAACAATTTATTAAGCCAGCCCGTATAGTTATTGTTATGATCATTAATATTATTATCATTATTATTATTGTTATTATAGTTTTATGTAATACATCACAAACATAAATAATAATTTGTCTCCTGTAATATCAGGTTGTACATAAATTCTGCTCGATTACAAAACGGACGATAGATAATAGAATAACTTCAAGATAATGTGAAATAGTTTTAGAAATGTTGCAAAATACACGCGGCGACAGGTTCGCACAGGTTTTATCACGATACAGAATGACTTAGGCTAGTGTAGGATTAGGCTAATGAATATTTTCCCTGGTGTTTTTCATACAGTTACAACGCCACGCATACGATATTACAGTAATTGAAAAAACATGGAGCCCACGAAAGAGCATGTGAAAAATGCTCTGTATGAATTGGTCCACAATTAACCCACCCCTTATATCTCCAGTCTAACTATAGAGTAGATTAAGTCTAGCCTTGTAGGGGTCAGCCTAGAGATTCCGGAAAGGGTCCAGAGCGGGCAGATAAATTGAGGTCCACAGTAGGATTCCTCACCAAATTAGGTTAGGGCAATCTACCTTCACCTTTGTTAAGCTATGAGTTGATGCTAAGTCTTAGGCCACAATGTAGGCCTAATTTGTCTGACCCAGCTTAATTTACTGCGTTTACTTCTAACTGGGTTAAAAACACAATTAGTCACTTACTGCTAGTTATTAGAGTCCCTTTTCCCCTTTTGTTTAATTGTTGAGAGCGTACTTGCTGGTGGGGATCTTTTTTCCGTTGTTTGTTCTTCTCCCTTCTCTCGTTCCGTCTTGTCGCCCCGTTCCTCGTTTTCCTTCTCCCTTGTCCTCCTTTTCGCGGGGCTTTTTCCACCAGCGTCCTCTTGGTTTTTTTTTTGGTTGGTTGATCGGTAATGTATATCTATTACCGAGCACGCTCTTGTCACACAGTATATAAATACTAGTGTGGAGAATAACTCTGGTGAGCAACCAATTGGTTTCATCCACCCAGTTATTGACATAAAAGGAATTTAATAATTGTTAGATTAACTACCTACCTACTCAGTGAACCATTTTTGTACCTCCCAACTACCCACACATCAGTTTTCCATATCCTGGGTCCCCGGGAGATAAAAATTTTGGTGTCATTGTCACCAATTTTTATGTCTGAGTGTAGACTAGCTAACTATTTGACTGTAAATGCCTGTTAATCTGATTAAGTGACTATCCTCACCTTCTCATGGAGAAGATGTAGCATTTAATTAGAAGAGAAAATATACATCCATAGGATGAAACTGTCTATGGTCTTTACCATAAGAAAAGGAAAAGTGAAAGTTAGAAGATGAAATTACAATTCCCCAGCATCTATTTTTTGTTGTAAAACTAGTTGCGCCTTTAATGCTGTTTGTCGCTGAGGTCTTGTGTCTGTCAATGTTGTAGTAGGATGCGTTACCACTCCTACTGTCAAAGGAATAGTTACTGGAAGTTCAGTGTCTCCAGTTGTTACTGTCAGTGGAGAAGGTTCTCCAAAGTCCATTGTTTTGGGTCCAGACTCTAAGGGGTACAAAAGAGAAATGTCTCTTGTTGTGTCACCCGTTGAAGTCCTTAATTTGACCACTC
Source organism: Bathynomus jamesi (assembly GCA_023014485.1). Classification (NCBI taxonomy): domain Eukaryota; kingdom Metazoa; phylum Arthropoda; class Malacostraca; order Isopoda; family Cirolanidae; genus Bathynomus; species Bathynomus jamesi. The sequence goes on from JAJOZX010000589.1 coordinate 847,539, forward strand.
TTGTTACCCCGTCTGCCCCTGGTCTGAGTTCTAAAACTCTAGCCAGAGGCCAGTATTGTCTTGGAGTACTGTCATGTATGAGAACAAGGTCCCCTACCTTAATTGTGTCAGACCAATCCTTCTTAGTCATTTGTTTATGTCTCTCCCTTAGACCCATTAAGTACTCAGTTTTCCACTGTTTAATGAAATGAGCTTTAACTCTAGTTAAGTGTTGTAACTTAGTCTGGAGTTCATCATGTCGTTGAGTCCAGTTTGGGTCTTCTGAGGAGTCTATATTGTAGTCCGGCAGGAGACTAACTTGTTCTCCCCGAATCAAATGATTTGGAGTTAATGGTTCCGGGTCATTAATGTTGTCACTCTCATAAGTGAGTGGTCTATTGTTAATGATGTTCTCAATCTCAGCTAGGAGAGCGAGCAACTCAAACAAGTGTATCTGTTTTTTACCAATTGCTTTCTTCAAGCAATTCTTTACTGTTTGTATATTCCTCTCCCAGATAGAACCATACCAAGGAGAGGCAACCGGAATATACTTCCACTTTATGTTTGAATTTTGTATATATAATTGTGTGAGTTCATTGCTTAACAAGTCATTGATGACTTGTTCACCAGCCTTGAAATATGTAGCATTGTCAGTCCAAACTGTCTTGGGTACTGAATGTCGTGCACAGAATCTCTTAAAGACAGCAACAAAAGATTCTGCTGTAAGGGCCTCCACAACATCCAGATAAACAGCTCGTGAGGCAGCACATGTAAACAGTACAATGTACATTTTTTTATCTAACCTGAACCTCAGTAAGATCTTCACAAGGTCAGAAATGAGATTAGAACCCTCAATCAAGCAATCATTCAAACTGTGTTTACCACTGTCTTTGAGGCTACAGTTATATACTACTCTGAGTTTTGTTGTTGGGGCATCTTGTCGATAAACCCCCCTGTGGGTTAAATAATGACAACCATCTTTTTTAAAAGGGTTATTTGTTACTTCTTCAATGAAGCCTTTCTGTAGCTGTTCTTTGAAGACATCACTGTACATTTGAATTGTATTATCTTGTTTGAGTTTTTTCATTACTTTATATAAATGTCCTTTAGCTACTTTGAGATTATCTCTTAAAGTTGGACAATTTATTTTCCAAGGTAACTCAACAAAATAACTATTGTCTTTGCACTGAATGGTGTCTTCAAATCTTTCTACCATTAACTGATCTTCTGAAGTTTGATTTGTGTCATGTATACCCACAGATTCTAGCAACCATAAAGTTTGAATTGCCTCATCCAGAGTTTCATTTGATAGTGATGAATTAATGTTCTCAGTTGTTATAATATTATTCAAAGTGTTGCTATTCTTACAGGTGTCATGTAGGACTGAGTTGAGGCACATAGTATTTGTTAGTCATGAACTTTTGGTTTAGGTCTAGGTTGTATTTGGATAGGTCACCCAAAGGGGCTATCCCTGATGGAGTCTGATAAGCTATACCATCACCTATCTTCACTATGCCCTTATGAATAAGATTAATATAATCTGCCCCCATTAACATTTCAATATTAGCTACTGTGTTGTTTGTGATATGTCTATCAGCTATATTGTACTGTTTTCCCAAATGATTTATGGTTTGTTCTAGTTTGGGTATAACCAGTTTGTTTTGTCCTACTTTTGAAATAATGACTGCTTCAATTTTTTCTAATTCATTTTTCTAAATGTAGTTCCAGGTCAATTGTCTTATACCTACTTTTGTTCGAGTTATCCTTAACAAAAGATGTGATATTGAGTTCTTATTCATTCGGGTTTGGTGTCAAACCGAATTTATTAACTAAATTTTGCGAAACAAATGTTTGTTGAGAACAACAGTCTATAAGACATCTCACTGGAGTGGTGCTACCCTCACCATTCACCAAGTCCAAAGTAATAGTTGGTAAAAGAATCTCAGTGTTTCTTGTTACATTGTTTGAACAAACAGAATGTCCCATGAAAGATGGCATTTTCTTGATTACCTTTGTTTGGAGGAGGTATCTTTTGAGTTTGAGTATTGTTGTTTGGACACTTTGGTGAATCACACATTGATGAGACATGTCGTAAACTTTTACAAAACTTACAGTTGAATCTTAACCTAGATTTACAGTCTTTCTTATAATGTCCCTGGCCAGTACACTTTTTACATAGGTTCAACTGTTCACATCTTCTAGCTCTTGAGTTAAAGTCTGAATATTTGTCACACCCAGTACTACTGTGTTCATCACTTGCACAAAATTTGCAATGTGGTGTGTAAGTTGAGGCAGCAGTTACATTAAAGTTCTGTAATGTAGGTGTTCGTGTATTACAGTTGTTCACATTTAATTCTACAGTATCAAGTTTTGTCTGTTTGACTGTAGCTAGTTGGTCTCTAGGGACAGTCTTTGGTTTATCCATAGTCTGGGTCTTATTTTGTGTTGCAATATTTCTCAATTTGAAATTAGTTAGGATAGTTGGAAAGTGTTTTCTGATGTTTTCAAGATTAGGATAATTTTCTCCCGTCTTTAGAACTAAAACATCTTTAACCCTTAAAGGAAGGCACCTAAGAACTACGCCTTGTATAAGCCAAGATGAAGCTTTAACATCTATCTCATTGCTAACCAGTTGTCCCATAATAGCTTCTAATTTTGAATAAAATTTTTCCATATCACTATGGTTATCTTTTACGGGTGCAAAATCAATAATTTGTTGAGATAATTCAAATACAATCTCATCTTTATTAATGTAATTACGTTTTAAGAGATCAATAGCTACTTCATATGAATTCCCTACAGCTGGTAAATAGGCTATCATGTTATAGGCTGGACCTTTAAGGAAACTAGTTAAGTAGCTAAACTTATCAACAGTTGAAATATAAGGTTTATTACCTATTAAACTCTCAAATTTTTCAATGAAAGATGGGAATTGTACCGTGTCCCCATCAAATGTTGGTACTAGCAAAGTGGGTAACTTAGCCCTAAATTCTTGTGACTCAGGATTTGGCAAGCCACTTAAATTTTGTTGAAGGTTAGCTCTACTTTGATTAAAATCAGAAATAGGTTTGTTTGGTGTTAAGGCGGTCAAACGAGACTGTAGTCTCCTTATTTGCTGTTCAATTGAGATTACCTGATCATCATTATCAGCGTAAAGGTCTATAAGTTGTTCATCAGCCATTTCGGATTCAACTAACTCTAAAATACTCTCATCAATGGCTATTATTTCCTTCTTTTGTTTATCAAATTTAAGAATTACACACTCTAAATCTTCCTTACCTGGTTGTGTAATATTATTAAAAGTGTTCATGGCCTTTGTAACAGCACCCAACTTTCCCCTCTTTTTCTTTTTTAACTTTTTCAATTCCTCACTGTCCATGAGTAATCAGACAAAACAGTCAAGTTTTAAATTTAGTTAAATCCCCCCAAGTATTTATGTGTCACTCAGGTCTAAGCTTATAAGAGAATGGGACTCCTTAAATGTAAATGTTTCCTAGTTAGGCCCTAGGTTGTAGACCTAATTAGGCAAGTTTGTTACTTTAGGCTGGATTAGGTTAGGTTTAGGCTAGACCATTTAGCCTAATTCTGCAATTTTTGTTAAGTTAAGGTTAAAGTATGTAAATTCCCCACACACGGACCACCAATGTGAAAAATGCTCTGTATGAATTGGTCCACAATTAACCCACCCCTTATATCTCCAGTCTAACTATAGAGTAGATTAAGTCTAGCCTTGTAGGGGTCAGCCTAGAGATTCCGGAAATGGTCCAGAGCGGGCAGGTAAATTGAGGTCCACAGTAGGATTCCTCACCAAATTAGGTTAGGGCAATCTACCTTCACCTTTGTTAAGCTATGAGTTGATGCTAGGTCTTAGGCCACAATGTAGGCCTAATTTGTCTGACCCAGCTTAATTTACTGCGTTTACTTCTAACTGGGTTAAAAACACAATTAGTCACTTACTGCTAGTTATTAGAGTCCCTTTTCCCCTTTTGTTTAATTGTTGAGAGCGTACTTGCTGGTGGGGATCTTTTTTCCGTTGTTTGTTCTTCTCCCTTCTCTCGTTCCGTCTTGTCGCCCCATTCCTCGTTTTCCTTCTCCCTTGTCCTCCTTTTCGCGGGGCTTTTTCCACCAGCGTCCTCTTGGTTTTTTTTTTTTTTGGTTGGTTGATCGGTAATGTATATCTATTACCGAGCACGCTCCTGTCACACAGTATATAAATACTAGTGTGGAGAATAACTCTGGTGAGCAACCAATTGGTTTCATCCACCCAGTTATTGACATAAAAGGAATTTAATAATTGTTAGATTAACTACCTACCTACTCAGTGAACCATTTTCGTTACCTCCCAACTACCCACAAATCAGTTTTCCATAGAGCATATTCGAAAATGTGATGCTGTATGAGTTCCATAAAGGATCTAACGCTTGTGAATCCGCAAGAAACATTCAAAGAGTCTGTGGAAATGATGTTGTGAGCGAATGGATGTGCAGGAGATGGTTTGAGAAATTCAGAAATGGAGACTTCAGTCTGAAAGATTAATTATCAATTAACAGGACGACCACATGAGTTAGATGAAGAGTTGCTGAAAGCAACAGTGAAGGAAAACCCAAAGGTAACTGTAAGAGAACTTGGCCTGCAACTCGGCGTTAGCCATATGACCATTCATCGTCATTTGAAGCTGTTAGGAAAAGTAGTGAAGGTTGGAAAATGGGTTCCGTATAATTTGTCATAAGCGAATCTTCAACATCGAATCGATATTTGCACATTACTGCATTCTCGGCAACTGCAGGCACCGTTTGTGAATCGGATCGTCACTGGGGATGAAAAATGGGTCCTCTATAACAATATTAAACGTCGACATCAGTGGCTTAGCTGTGAAACAAAGTCTGAACCTCAGCCAAGGAATGGATCGCATCCAAAGAAAATTTTGGTGAGTTTGGTGGGATATGTGAGGAATTATTCATTTTGAGCTTCTGCCAGATAACCAAACAATCACAGCTGAAGTCTACTGCCAACAACTCCAACGATTGAAGATGGCATTACAAGAAAAACGTCCTGCATTAATTAATCGCAGAGGTGTTCTAGTCCACCAGGATAACGCGCGCCCTCACACTGCTCGAATCACCACTGCCCAATTGGAGGCATTTGGTTGGGAAAAAATGCTTCATCCACCTTATTCTCCGGACATCGCACCTTCAGACTACCATTTATTCAGAAATCTGCAACACCACCTAGATGGACAAAAGTTTTAATCCAGGGAAGCTATCGAAAACGAAGTGATCGCTTTTTTAACTCGAAACCAAGGGATTTCTTCGAACGTGGCATAAAAAAAGTTTTTTACAAGTGGGAGGAGGTTATAGAAAAAGAAGGGAATTATATTAATGATTAATTTGTTATTGTCAGTTAATTTTTGTTGTGAATAAACTAAAAATTCGAGCAAATTTGTCCTTATAAGTCTTTTAATTTTTGCTCTGAATGAACTAAAAAATCCAGCAGAATATACGTTACAACCTTATACATTATTTATTTATAAATTAGTAATGTCTCATTAGCTCCAAAATAGCATAAAGTTTCACATTAGTTCCGAAAGATTACAATTCTTAAGATTTAGAACATTTTCGTTGTAAATCTGTGACAAACGCAATTCACAAGTTCTCCTCGCTGAGTAATAATATCCAATTAACATTATACTTAATGGTTGTAGTTAGATTCGCTTCATTATTTATTAAGTATTACACGTGAAACACCTCAAGTGTGCTTTGGTTTCGTCCCCACAGCGATCTTAAATAGAGATATTCAATACTTTAATTTAAGGAAAAATTATTTTTTAGTTTTATGATCTTAATAATAATAATAATAATAATAATAATAATAATAATGCTTGAAATATGCAATCTCTGCACAAAATCTTAAATATGGTCGTAAGATTATAGTAAGACAAAAAGACTCGTATTCATAAACACATTACATTTTTTTCCATGTTAAATGTGCTTACTAATATCTAAAATATGCTTGCATAGGATAAATTGTCATAAGTCTAGATACCAAAATACTGGCTAAACCCAGTTAAACCTAATGATTCTACTTCTAGTCTCACGAGAATGCATAGTTATTAAAATATTAGATACAAACCTACAGCCTTACACTCTGAATAACCTGCAAAGAAATCCTGTGTGTGTGTGTGTGTGTGTGTGTGTTTGTGTGTGTGTGTGTGTTTGCTCGAACCTGTGGCTGGAGTCAAAATCTTTTCATGAAAGCCAGAACTCCTACCACTGCTTCACTAGATATATAATACAGATAATCAAATGTTAGTTATCTTCTATCTTCAATATCTTCTATCTATATCTATATTCTATATATAATAATAAAAGGACTGTGCGCCCTTGACGATTGGTTAGGTTAAGTCGTGATATTTTCGTTAGCTTTAACGAAAGTATGACGACTCAACCTAAGTCCAATCGTCAAGGACGTATATATATATATATATATATATATATATATATATATATATATATATATAGCGTTCAACATCCACCCGGCAACGCCGGGTCGCTCCGCTAATAAAGAATAATATTCAGGAACAATCGACTAATTTTAATCTTGTTAAAACGTTGTATGTTTTGAGACCCATACGTCCTCTCGTATGTGTCTATTTCTGTCTATTAAACCCTTTTTCATGCGTTAAATATTTATTTTAAGTTTTTTTCTGTTCAATCTCTATTGTTTAAGGGTATATATATATATATTATACACATGCAATATCAGTCTGATGACTGGGAATGTTGCTCCCCCTGCACGAATGCAGCTAGAAGTGACGTGAATTAAGATAAAACTAACGGGGCCCGCGAAACTGGACACGGCGGAACGCGCCGGAACGCTGCGTTAAAAGAATGATGTATTATACATGGGTTTTACTAAAATTTTCGACAAATTTGATGAAGGTATAAGAGCATATAAAATGAAACATATGGGAATAATAGACAAAGTGACGAATTGGATCTAAAACTTCCTCAGAGAGCGCTGACAATACTAGCCTCACTCCTGTTCCTTATCATGCTAAGAGACAAAGGTAGTGGTGTAAACAACAATAGTATTACAACATCGTATGCAGACGATACAAAGGTCATACAAAGGTCGGCAGAAAAATCGGCGATGCAAATGAGGTGAAGGCCTTGCAGAGGGTCACAAACAAAATATACAAATGATCAGAAGACGACAACATGACATTTAACATCGAGAAATTTCACTTCTTGAGATATGATAGAAATGAGGAACATTGTCAACATCCATCAACTGAAGTGTTGAAAGCGTTGTTTAACCATCGAGTATAGCCATTTAGTTTGAAGTGATATGGTAATAAATAATAGTTGTTAAGAGTGGTAGAAGAAAATGTAGGATGTGATCATGAATGAGAGTTTATAAATTCATTCATCAGTACCGAATTATGTAATTCTATACCTTAAGTGTGACGTTTCTGGTGGAAATTTTTGGTAGGTTGGGTAGTTTTTATGTGGAAGATGCCACAAGTTAATAGGCGTGACCGTGCATCTGTTATTTCTTTGAGTAAATGATCTACAGATCTACAGAAGCTAAGGCTAACGAAGACCCTAAGATCCACTCTCAGGTTAGCCCTAGAGAAAGAAGAGAGTAGAGGGTTAAAAGAAGAGAATAACGGGTTAAGTAAGCAGCAGAACCTATCATTCGTGGGTTAACATTCATTCAGAAAAAGAGAAAGAAAGACTCACCATCATCATCCGCCGGCCACTGCCGACAAGTCAGAAAACTAGTCGAAGAGAATAGGAAAGGGGTGAAAGATGAAAAGAAGTAAAATACGAAAGCTTACAAACCATGCAAACACAGTCTTAACTCAAACACTGTCATACCATGCAAACTACAGACATACAAGTAAAGAGAGGATAAGAAAAGAAAAAGAAAAAAAAGGTAAGAAGAGTATAACAAAAAGAGGGTTAGTTTACGCTACGAGCTACATCTAAGTTCGTGTTAGTCTAATTTTTTTTTTTTATTGCTGGCATATCACACGCTGGCATGTATTATAAACCGACAACGACCCAGTTCCTTCAACGTTAGAGCAGATATGTATATGTTAACCCCTCCGTCTATGGCCCTGGGTGGTTCGGAATCGACGGGGGGTTCTGGTTAGGAGGCAGCAACGGATATTTCTTCTATAACATTCTAATTCTTTTCGGTCGCCTCTTGTTAAACTCTTGGCTACAGATTCGCCAGACTGTTATGCCAATACCTTCTATGGTGCTTGGGTTGTCTCTTTCTCTCGCTTTATGGGTCGACGATTATTAATTCTTCTCTCGCTATAATACTCTGATACTTTCTCTGGGTACTAAACTTATCGATTTTTCTTTTATAACTTATCGACTTTACTGACTAAGTTCTTCTGAAGAGAGCACGGCTCGAAGGGGGAAAATAAAAAGTTTCTCTTACATTTAGTTTACTTCTCAAAATGTACAGGTAGTGCTCTGAATTTACAGGGGTAGAGGTTCGACCTCTTTCGACCATGGCTCAGGCCGGAATCTAAAAAGTTAAGGAGGCAAGGGGCCTCTGCTCCCTCCTCGCAGCAAGGCTGCTAACAAAGGAGTCGTAATGAAGTGCCGTAATGAAGGGCCGTAATGAAGTGCCGTAATTTTACAAATACATGTATAATATAAACCTAAATGTTTGGGGGAAGACAGTTGAAGGTTAAGTTCCCCCCTTTTAAACACATGATCAGATGTTTGAAAAATTCCAAATAAAAATAATAAAAAAAATAAAAATAACAACAACTAATTTGTATTTTTCGCCGAGTCTACATTTATGAAGGCGATATCATTTCGTAATAGTACACATAAGTACAAATTAAGTACACGACTGAGTACGTATTAATTTTGGTTCATTACAATTACGATTACAATTATGGATTACTTCACATTCGCTTATGATTGTCCATTACAGTTCTATTAAAGTACATTCTTACATTATAAATTAAATCATTACATTTAATTACAGTTTCATTAAAGTACATTACGTCGTTTACCATTCTTAGTGTTTTTATATATTTATATATGGTTATAATATATGGTTATACTACAGGGTGTCCCGTAAGTCTGGACCCATAGGGATTTATAATATATTTTTTTATTATGTTATTATTATTATTTTATTATTATTTTATTATTATTATTTTATTATTATTTTTGATTATGATTTTTATTTGTGGGGCCACTTGAAAGCCAAAGTGTACGAGGTCAAACTTCAGAACATTTTCCACCTTAAAGCACGCATTGTGGAGGCGTGTCAAGAAATTTCTGCGACTGTGATTCAGAAAGTGCTGTCGCAGTGGAGATTGCGTCTTCAACTATGTGTGCGACACAACGGCGGAAACTTTGAACAGATTATGTAATAAATTTTTGGACTATTTTGTAATTTTATTATTTTTCCCTATGGGTCCAGACTTACGGGACACCCTGTATATGGTTATACTATATGGTTATACTAGATGGTTATACTATATGGTTATACTATATGGTTATTATATTTGGTTATTAGTACAACACAAGTACATGAGACATGACACACATAATATAACATAACGCATGATAAAGTTATAAATTCGAATCGAGCGAAAGGAGGTTTTTTTTTTTTGAAGCGTTCGATTCTGCCAGTTAGTGGAATTTGATAACTCAACCTCAGCATTTTCGAGTTCATCTCGGGAGGTGATATAATTAAAAATAAAAATGAAAAAAATAATGCGAGAACGTATTTCTGCGTTTTCGAACGAATGCATGAAGTTTTGCGTTTCATAGATTGACACGAGTAAAAATGAATATTTAATAAAATTTATATAGGATAATGATCAAGGGAAATTAATGACGGGAAAATGTGACGTATGGATGAATATGGTTGAATAATAATATTTATACTACATAACACCACAACATTATTATTAAAGAATTTACCATACATTGCATACTAGAGATAGGATGAAGGAAAATTAATGACGGGAAAATGTGACGTCATAGTTATTGAATTTGTACGTATAGTACAAATCATTATTAGGAAGATTTACAAGAACGAATTAGAGACAAAGAGTGGGTATCAATGACTAAGAAGTACAACTGCGGGTTCCAATCCTGTTACATGCAATGTGTATGCATAATCTAGGGTCGAGGGTGAGATGGAAGACAATCATAATTAATTATAATAAATTCTATAACAATGAAAAATGGAAAATAGATACGACTAAACCACAGAAATGGTAGATCATAGGGTTGTGACACAAACAAAAATAGGAAGCTACAAATAAAAATTTTATCCAAAATTCGCTTAGGCAATTTTGGTTTCTTATGTAAAAATGAATATGGATTATTCATTGTTCATTTTTACCGTATTTCCCCCTCTAAAATGGTATTAATACAATAATATAATACAATTAATACAATATAATAGAATTGAGAAAATAACATCCAACGAATTCATATTAGATGATGACATTCTTTTTACAATACAATTTTATACAGAACGAGTTCGTGTAGTTGAGTACAATGCAGAGTATCAAATCTTTAAAATGACACTTGCTTACAAAATATAAAAAAATTCAAAGATTAATACTTTAATTTAGACAAACAATTAAGCAAGACAAAGAATGATATTGTTAAATTTTTAGCAAAATTTTATTTTCCTGTGGGGAAAATTACATTCATAATGAATAGGTAAAAGGGAAAAATATATATTTTAAAGTTCATGGATTTTTCAAGGTTACCATGATAGTACAATTGATAACTAATTTTATTGACTATTGTAGGTCAAAATAGAATTACGTAGTGGATGATGTATAGACCTGTGGTCTAGTGTGTATTTGGGTGTATTAGGTGCAAAGTGTGTATCTTACAATTTCGAGGGACAGATTAGCTGAGAGGATTGTTAAATTAACTGAATAAATGCATAAGCAAGATATATTAGAAAGCAAAAATGATTAAGACTAAATAGCATAGTTTGCACTTACACGTAATGAAATAGTTTTATTGTGATATCCAATGATTTTAGCATAAGGTTTGTATATATAGTATATATAGTGTGCATACATGCGTTTTTATTGACTGTTGTAGGTACAATCGAATTACGTAGTGGATGATGTATAGATCTGTGGTCAAATGTGTATTTATATTTATTGGGTACAAAGTGTGTATCTTATAATTTCGAGAGACAGATTAGCTGAGAGGATTGTTAAATTAACTGAATAAATGCATGAGCGAGAATTTATATATAGTAAGCAATAATTATGATGTATTATAATGATGATGTTTGCATACGAGTTTTAATGCAAAAGTGACTGGAGGGAATATGTGTCAAAAGTAATAAAATTCAATTAGGATTATAGATTTTACATAATCAGTTACACTTATAAGGTAATTAAAAAAACGTACTTAGAGGACCTTACAATTAATGAAAGTAAATCTCACGGTTTTAAAATTGAATTTTGACACACAATTAATTTCGACTACTAAAATTCATAGCCATATACTGTAATAGTATGTCAATTTGACTATAATTTTCGTTTGATACCTTACAAATTGTACAATAACAATTTAAGGACAGTTACTCACGATTAATTGAACAAAAGAAAAATAAAAATACAAATTAAAAATAGAGATCAATTATGCATTTTAATGAGCTAACATAATTTTATAATATTCTTAAAAATAAAAGTAAATCGAACCTTAGATGAGTTTCGGCCAAGAATAAAAAAGTTATTGAAATGGAAGGAAAGCATTTCGAACAATCTTTTCATTTAATAATTTCAGGTAAATTTTACATTAAAAATTATTTTTATATAATAAAAAAAAATTAAAAAGGTTTAATAATTTTTGCATGTTAAGTAGAAAAATCATACTCTTTTCGTTGAATGTTGATAGAATTTGAATTATTTGATATTTTGACACACAATTAATTAAATTCGACCAACACAATTACTCAGTATTCATCGAATAAAAAAAATATAAAAAATATAAAAATTGAAAATAGAAATCAATTATAAACTATAATGAACTAAACATATATTGTAATATAAAAAAACACTTAACCTAAATTGAGGTTATGTTCCATCGTACCAAAGAGGAATTAACCATGGTTGAACCATTTCTCTGGTTGACACGGTTCAACTGGGGTTGGGGGTGTTAAAATAAAATAAAAAGACAAAGTTTGGAGTACGACATTCGGGGGAATTGAGTGACTAAGCAGGGGGTATAAGTCTGAAATTGACAATTACATCTTTTTTTTTTAAGATTGCTTGTCACACTACTTTGAACAAAAATTAAAAGAGTTGAAACAAAACGGAGGGACGGTATGTTCCTCAGCATAGTAATTTAAAAGGAGTCATTGGGACAAGATCGATTAATTAATTATTACACAACTATTATTATCACGTATACATTACAATGATTATCAAAGTCATTATAAACAATTGTAAAAACTGTTTTGGTTACAAACAATAAAATGTCATTTTACCTATATATTTATATACGCAACAATGGCATGAAAAGAAAAGACAAATCGGTCAATTTCCTTCTTTCAAACAAGAAAAAAGGTTAAACTAAAGACGCAAACCGGTCAATTCTGGTTGAATTTAATTCTCTTTTACAACAAAAATAAAAGGTTGAATTAAATTCTTAGATTACATTTTCTTAAATTAAATTTTCTTAAACTACAAAGAAAAAGTTGAATTCAATTGACTGCATTGCAATGAATGGGGATTTGAAACTAACAGAGACTGACTTAAAACAAAACTCTCTGACTTAAAACAAAACCCTCTGACTTCAAATAAAACTCTCTGACTTCAAATAAAACTCTCTGACTTCAAATAAAACTCTGACTTCAAATAAAACTGTCTGACTTGAACTCTATCAAGTATTCTTGAAACTAACTTGCTCTATCAAGTATTCTTGAAACTAACTTGAACTCTATCAAGTATTCTTGAAACTAACTTGAACTCTATCAAGTATTCTTGAAACTAACTTGAACTCTATCAAGTATTCTTGAAACTAACTTGAACTCTATCAAGTATTCTTGAAACTAACTTGAACTCTATCAAGTATTCTTGAAACTAACTTGAACTCTATCAAGTATTCTTGAAACTAACTTGAACTCTATCAAGTATTCTGAAACTGTCTGACTTGAACGCTTGTCAAGTATTCTGAAATTGTCTGACTTGAACGCTTGTCAAGTATCTTGAAACTTAAACTGTCTAACTTGAACGCTTGTCAAGTATCTTGAAACTTAAACTGTCTAACTTGAACACTTGTCAAGTATCTTGAAACTTAAACTGTCTAACTTGAACGCTTGTCAAGTATCTTGAAACTTAAACTGTCTAACTTGAACGCTTGTCAAGTATCTTGAAACTTAAACTGTCTAACTTGAACGCTTGTCAAGTATCTTGAAACTTAAACTGTCTAACTTGAACGCTTGTCAAGTATCTTGAAACTTAAACTGTCTAACTTGAACACTTGTCAAGTATCTTGAAACTTAAACTGTCTAACTTGAACGCTTGTCAAGTATCTTGAAACTTAAACTGTCTAACTTGAACGTTTGTCAAGTATCTTGAAACTTAAACTGTCTAACTTGAACTCTCTTATCAAGTATTTCTATAAATCTCTGGGGCGGTTGTCCCTTTTGGCGCAACCTTCTGACTTCAAAAGCTGACTTCAAAAATGACTTCAAAAAATGACTTCAAAAAATGACTTCAAAATTACTTCAAGTATCTCTCTAAATCTATAAACTCTCTATAAAAACTCTTTCTTAATTTGCAAGTCAATTCAATTCAATAATTGAAAAAAAATTTGCAAACAAAAAATATAAAAAATGTAAACAATATTTCATTCTAATGTACGGGAAGGTACATAAAATAAAATTATTCTATACTGAATATAATAGTGAAAATAACTGTGACAATTGACTCTGTGACAATTAACTCTGTGACAATTAACTTCTGTGAAAATTACTGTTTCACTAAAAAAAAGTGTATCACTGGTGTCTGAAGTGTTCACTGTGTTTTGTGTTAATTCTGGCTCCATACTAAATATTAACTGTTAATAATGCTGACTTTTCAAGTGTTTATAAATTTCTTAAAAAAACAAACTCTGTACTTAACAAAAATTCTACGGGCGAAATCCTCAGAGACGTGTCCTGAAGACGTCTTGCTGGCTACTTCTTCTTGGATGAAAACTAGGCGTGGAGAACTTGGAGTCGTGACACACCGGTTCAAGGGTGGATGTTACAAACTAGAAGTCGTGACACGCCGGTCAACTGGTTTTATCCTGATGCAGGGTAATTTCTATCTTGGCCAAAGAGTGGCCACTTGTTAAAATCCTCTTCTTAAAATCTTCTTCTTAAAATATTCTTCTTCTTAAAATATTCTTCTTCTTAAAATATTCTTCTTCTTAAAATCTTCTTCTTCTTAAAATATTCTTCTGAAAATATTCTTCTTCTTAAAATATTCTTCTTCTTAAAATAATCTTCTTAAAATATTCTTCTTCTTAAAATCTGTTAAGATCCTGGTAAAGGGTCGCCAGACTTTTAACCCCTCCGTCTATGGCCCTGGGTGGTTCGGAATCGACGGGGGGTTCTGGTTAGGAGGCAGCAACGGATATTTCTTCTATAACATTCTAATTCTTTTCGGTCGCCTCTTGTTAAACTGTTATGCCAATACCTTCTATGGTGCTTGGGTTGTCTCTTTCTCTCGCTTTATGGGTCGACGATTATTAATTCTTCTCTCGCTATAATACTCTGATACTTTCTCTGGGTACTAAACTTATCGATTTTTCTTTTATAACTTATCGACTTTACTGACTAAGTTCTTCTGAAGAGAGCACGGCTCGAAGGGGGAAAATAAAAAGTTTCTCTTACATTTAGTTTACTTCTCAAAATGTACAGGTAGTGCTCTGAATTTACAGGGGTAGAGGTTCGACCTCTTTCGACCATGGCTCAGGCCGGAATCTAAAAAGTTAAGGAGGCAAGGGGCCTCTGCTCCCTCCTCGCAGCAAGGCTGCTAACAAAGGAGTCGTAATGAAGTGCCGTAATGAAGGGCCGTAATGAAGTGCCGTAATTTTACAAATACATGTATAATATAAACCTAAATGTTTGGGGAAGACAGTTGAAGGTTAAGTTCCCCCCTTTTAAACACATGATCAGATGTTTGAAAAATTCCAAATAAAAATAATAAAAAAAATAAAAATAACAACAACTAATTTGTATTTTTCGCCGAGTCTACATTTATGAAGGCGATATCATTTCGTAATAGTACACATAAGTACAAATTAAGTACACGACTGAGTACGTATTAATTTTGGTTCATTACAATTACGATTACAATTATGGATTACTTCACATTCGCTTATGATTGTCCATTACAGTTCTATTAAAGTACATTCTTACATTATAAATTAAATCATTACATTTAATTACAGTTTCATTGAAGTACATTACAAGTTATTATTAATTACAGTTTCATTAAAGTACATTACGTCGTTTACCATTCTTAGTGTTTTTATATATTTATATATGGTTATACTATATGGTTATACTATATGGTTATACTATATGGTTATTATATTTGGTTATTAGTACAACACAAGTACATGAGACATGACACACATGATATAACATAACGCATGATAAAGTTATAAATTCGAATCGAGCGAAAGGAGGTTTTTTTTTTCTTTGAAGCGTTCGATTCTGCCAGTTAGTGGAATTTGATAACTCAACCTCAGCATTTTCGAGTTCATCTCGGGAGGTGATATAATTAAAAATAAAAATGAAAAAATAATGCGAGAACGTATTTCTGCGTTTTCGAACGAATGCATGAAGTTTTGCGTTTCATAGATTGACACGAGTAAAAATGAATATTTAATAAAATTTATATAGGATAATGATCAAGGGAAATTAATGACGGGAAAATGTGACGTATGGATGAATATGGTTGAATTATAATATTTATACTACATAACACCACAACATTATTATTAAAGAATTTACCATACATTGCATACTAGAGATAGGATGAAGGAAAATTAATGACGGGAAAATGTGACGTCATAGTTATTGAATTTGTACGTATAGTACAAATCATTATTAGGAAGATTTACAGGAACGAATTAGAGACAAAGGGTGGGTATCAATGACTAAGAAGTACAACTGCGGGTTCCAATCCTGTTACATGCAATGTGTATGCATAATCTAGGGTCGAGGGTGAGATGGAAGACAATCATAATTAATTATAATAAATTCTATAACAATGAAAAATGGAAAATAGATACGACTAAACCACAGAAATGGTAGATCATAGGGTTGTGACACAAACAAAAATAGGAAGCTACAAATAAAATTTTTATCCAGAACTCGCTTAGGCAATTTTGGTTTCTTATGTAAAAATGAATATGGATTATTCATTGTTCATTTTTACATATATAAAGAACTGTGTGTTTTGTGCAAATAGAGCTAAATCATGTGAAAGCTTTACATAGGGTTTCTCCCGTCCAACTTTTCCCAAAAGTATTGTACATAAACACAAAATTGAGGTGAATAAACTTATCAAACTTTTTTTTATAGAAATTTATTTGAGCTAATATAACATTAATGGATGAATAATTGTTTTGGAACAAAGTAGCGTATATGATTGTAAAACACTCTCTCTCTCTCTCTCTCTCTCTCTCTCTCTCTCTATATATATATATATATATATATATATATATTATATATATATATATATATATATATATATATATATATATATATATATATATAGCTGGTAACTAGCTAACTAATTTTAGGTAATATAAATAGGAATGTTTGATGCAAAAGCGTTGAGGAATTAACCAAACTGATAAAATTTGTATATTGTACTACATTTATATATCTGCATAGGTGCGTCCTCCTCATTTCTGTCAGTATGTAGATGTTAGAAATCGTACAATAGGTTGGTGTGACTCCTGCTTCAGAGGAAAGCCTAGAGGATTTAGAACTGCTTTGAAAGAAGTTGTAATACACAGATGTGGGCTCGCCCAGGTTTTTTTGCACAAAGCGACCAGAATTTGCAAAGAATGCAACTTTCAGGTTTAATTAAATAATCATCGCTGGGAAGCGACCGTGCAGTGAAAGATCTTTGCTGCATGAACAATTAATTATTATTGAAGATACGTATTCAATTACTTTAGTGGTATTGCTCATACCGATTACACATGAAACACTGTGCGATATTTTTAGCCAACACTCTTTATTCAACAATCATCATATATGGTTGGACGCAGGCAAATCACCATAATCCTTTTTTATGCAAAATATGTTCTAATTGAAATATACAATATGCGTAAGGAATAGAAGGTGAAAGTTTATTAAAACAACTCGTTTTATCAGAATCTGAAAATAGAATTAGTGTCACAATGGTGGAATGGAAAATTAACTTGTACGTCTATTTGCTCGCAGCTCTGTTGTTTAATGTGTATAATATTGAGGGAATAACTGTTTCGACAAAAAAGTTGATTAAATATATAGTATAGCGAATACGAGGTCAAATATCAAGTATGCCCTGTAAAACTCACTAGTCGTTTTCTATTAATTGGATATATTAAGAATTTTTTTTTTGGCACAAACCTGCTTATCTGATTATATATATATATATATATATATATATATATATATATATTATATATATATATATAACGGGTGTGCCATAAAAAAGGGTACATTTTAAAAAGGCTATAAAATCAACATTTGTCATTTAATTTTAATAAAACTTCTACACGATAAAACATATGTATTTATCTATATGCAAACAAGTTTTCAGACTAAAATATCAAATAATTCAAATTCTATCAACATTTAACGAAAGAGTATGATTTTTCTACTTAACATGCAAAAATTATATTAAACTTTTTTAATATTTTTTTATAAAAATATTTTTTAACGTAAAATTTACCTGAAATTATTAAAAAAATTGTTCGAAATGCTTTCCTTCCATTTCAATAACTTTTTTTTATTCTTGGCCGGAATTCATCTGTGGTTCGATTTACTTGTTCCTGTGGAAGCCCTTCTCATTTTTGAATGATGATCTCGCGTAAATGAGCGACATTTTTATCCTAGTCCAGTAGACTCGCTCTGCTAAGTTCTCCTATATTCCGGACAAGAATAAAAAAAGTTATTGAAATGGAAGGAAAGCATTTCGAAATTTTTTTTAATAATTTCAGGTAAATTTTACGTTAAAAATTATTCTTATAAAAATTATTAAAAAGGTTTAATAATTTTTGCATGTTAAGTAGAAAACTCATACTCTTTTGTTAAATGTTGATAGAATTTGAATTATTTGATATTTTAGTCTGAAAACTTGTTTGCCTATAGATAAATAAATATGTTTTATTAATATTAAATGACAAATGTTGATTTTATAGCCTTTTTAAAATGTACCCATTTTTATAGCACACCTGTTTTATATATATATATATATATATATATATATATATATATATATATATATATATATAATATATATATATATATTTGTGTGTTTATATATATATTATATATTGTTAACGGTGTGATGATGTTGATATGCTTAATAGGACCATAAGATTTGAACTGGAAGCATAAAATAGCATAATGTTCGCGTGATCGCTATTTTCCCTTATGAAATGAAATTCATAGCCGTAGTTCCCTACATGAGAAAAAAATTATGATCGGAATAAAATAAAAACACATGTATTGAAACATGTAACAATAACAAGAATTAGTCATCGGAAACAATAAATTAGACATAACAGAAGCATGCCTACGTTAAAAGATTGAGTTGCCAACTGTTTTTTATTGCGAAGGAAATCAGATGTTTAATTTAAATAATCGCTCACATATATAATAATAATATAATAATAATAATAATAATAATAATCATAATAATGAAAATAATAATAATAATAATAATAAAACAATAGTCTAATGTTTAAGCGTATATTTAGAAAACGGATTCGATGCTTCCGAATCTGTCCGAACATGCATGACTAGACTGGTTATCGCAAATGTATTTTCAAGGTTTTAAAGTTGCATTACACGAAACAAAACTGAATATTATTCCAATCAATACAGTGGGATAACGCTGACAAATGGACAAAACGGGCACTGGACGACTGTCCCGTTCTAACGTGTAAAACAGCATGTTCAACGGGTGGACGACTGTCCCGTTCTAACGTGTAAAACAGCATCAATATTCCGTCAGAACGGGACAGTCGTCCAGTACCCTTTTGTCCATTTGTCATGTCAGTTATCCCACTGTATTGATTGGAATAATGCTTCAGTTTTGTTTCACTCTAGCAAAATTGTTAATGGAAATATTCTTGAGTCTGCTATTATCCAACTTACAAATAACTTTAACATGAGCCAAGGTCTTTTTCAACTTGATCCTGTTGTTTTGAATTCGTTCAGAACGGATTTAGACAAGAAGGGCAGAGTGCTAAAATTGGTAGTTTTCCTTACAAATTTGTATGCTCCCCCCACAATTTTTATTGCTATATATATTATATATATATTTTTTTTTTTTTTTTTTTTACCTGTATATAGTCTCGAACTCTTTATTTACTTCAGTGTTCCTGAGGATGTTATTAGACGAAAGCGCTTGAATACCATTCTGTGTTTCCTTTCCTTCGTGGTTTTATTCATCATATATATATACACAGGGTGTCCCATAAGTCCGGCATCATAGAGAAATTCATATTTTTTTATTTCTACGAACCATAATTCAATTTTTCTCTTTCTACAGGCCATAATGTCTGTGAGCAAGGAAGAACGAATCCAGATAATTCTACTCATAGGAAATCGGAGTCAAAGAGAGGTCGCTGCTGAATTTAACAGACTACATCCAGACCGCGAGCCAATAACACAGAGTTGAGTTAGCAAACTTGTTGCAAAGTTTAAGGAAACAGGGTCCATAGAAGATAAACTACGCAGTGGACCTTCAAGGAGGTCCACTGACGATGATACAGCGACTGCTATCCTGGCTCATTTTAACAGAAGTCCCAATAAGTCTCTTCGGCGATTGTCCGCCGAGACAGGAGTATCGAAAAGTAGCATCCATCGAATTCTTCAGGCTCACAAATGGCATCCATATAAACTTCAGATCCTACAGAAATTAAGCGAAGATGATCCCGACCGGCGGATGGAATTTTGTGAATGGGCTACGGAACAATATGCTCGGGATGCCAATTTCCTGTCCACCATTCTGTTCAGTGACGAGGCTGTTTTTTATGGAAATGGTGAGGTAAATCGACAGAACACCCGCTACTGGTCTCAAAACAACCCTCACTGGTATACCTCTTCAAAGGAACAAGGTGCATCTCGGGTGATGGTATGGTGTGGTATTTGGAAGGATCGCATCATAGGCCCCCTCTTTTTCGATGAACATATCACTGGAGGCACCTACCTACGTATGCTCAAGGAAGAAGCATTTCCCAGTGTCTTGAACGAAGAAGGAAATTTCCCAACATGGTTCCAGCAAGACGGCGCTCCTGCACATTACAGCACCCAAGTAAGGAAATACCTGTACCAACAATTCCCTGGTCATTGGATAGAACGTCGAGGGCCTGTGGAATGGCCAGCTAGAAGCCCGGATCTCACGCCACAAGATTTTTATCTCTGGAGCCACTTGAAAGCGTTGGTATACGCAGAGAAAATTAGGAGTGTTGAACATTTGCGGCAGCGCATTATTGGGGCATGTAACACCATTACTCCTGACATCATTCACCGTGTGCTTGCTGACTTGGTGTCACGTCTGAATTTGTGTATTGAAAACAATGGTGGACATATTGAGCACGTTCTGTAAATAAAAGCTTTTGTTTTGCCTTTTTTTATTATTTTTCCTATGATGCCGGACTTATGGGACACCCTGTATATATATATATATATATATATATATATATAATATATATATATATATATATAATTAGTTATGATAATAATGATAATTGTTGATCCTGATCATTGCTACCTCGCTACTATACGAATTTTACCGATTTGAAATAAGCACACCGGACAAAAATTAGTCACCCCTAATAGCACCGATAGTAGGAAGTTCAAGGTCACACAGAGGGCGCTGATGTAGCATTGGTAAGTGACAAGTCGGTGACGTAGCACGCAGGATCAGATCTGTTTCGTGAGGTGGTGAAGAACAAAGTGTGTGTTGGATATAGTCTGCAAAATGGGTCGTGAGGCAGACGTTACTCAGTGGCAAAAGGAGCCATCGTGTTTGGCAGAGCCCACGGACACAAATGTCTGAAGTAGCCCAATTTGTTGGTGTGTCAACGCGTACTGTCCAGCGAGTTTACAAAGAGTGGTGTAGTTCGCAATCAACTGACAATCGACGGCGTAACTGTGGCCGGAAAACAATTCTCGACAATAGGGGCCGCCGCCATGTTTCTCGTCTAGTAACTGCAAATCGTTTTCAAACCAGAGAACAATTGCTCCAAGAAACCAATGAGGTTCTCCAGCGACCAATTTCCGAACGGACATTGCGACGAGAACTGCATGCGATGGACATCTGGAGCAGGGTACCACGGAAGAGGCCGCTGTTAACAGCAAGTCACAAATTGGCACGTTATAAATGGGCTCAGAGGCACAAAAACCGGACTGCGGCAGATTGGAAACGTGTAATTTGGTCCGATGAGTCCCGTTTTTGTTTGTTCTCCAATGATGGAAGGCGACGAGTACATCGCAGGTCCAATGAAGCCTTTAATCCTGAATGCGTCGAAGGTGTTGTTCAGGCTGGAAACAGAAAGTGAAGCGCAAGGAATAGACACCCACGGACTCTGGCGGAACTTCGGGACCGGCTGATGAACGAGTGGCAGCAAATCGATGTTCAGTACATGCACAACCTCGTAGAGTCTCTGCCTCGCCGGATTCGTGCGGTTATCAAGGCCAGAGGCGCCGTCACACGTTATTAGGTACATTCTGAGAGGGGTGACTAATTTTTTGACCGGTGTGCTTATATATATAAGCTTCCCCTAGATTAGATAAATGAAATTTAAATAAAATTCGTTAATATTTTCTGGATCTATTTCGTAACACAAATATCAGAACAAAACAAAATTTGTTTATGAGTTAACTGTATTTATACTAATTTTGTTCTGTGTGGTATCAATTAATATATTAAAGAGAAACGATGAACCTGCACACAGTTGGCAAAAAATTATTTTTAAGACCTTTTGCTGTATTTTTTGAGACCTTACACGTCTTCGTATAGGTCATTTAGGTAGGTTGTCTTTTGGGTACTATGTAACTATTAACCCTTTCTTGCCTGAGTTATTGAATTTTATTTTAAGGTTTTTACTACTTAAGCAAAATAATCTCTAATATTCATATTGCAAGGCTCGTGTTGTCGAGCTCATGTTGCCATAAGGCCACGATCGGGGTTAATGAAATCTTTGCTATTTGTCAGACACTACAGTTCTTCTTCTTCTTATATACATAATATATACGCGGTTTCCATTTACTAGTATACATATATATTAGTAGAAACCTGATGCGCCAGAAATGCATCTTCTGCACGAACGCTTCCAGAAGTTTTAAGATAAAACTAACAGGGACCACGAAATCGGACGGGCCAGAACGCTGGCGGAACGCTGTGTAAAAAGAGTCATGAATTTTTTCCTACTCAACCTACCCTTAGGTTAACCTAATCTATCCCCGGCCTTGGGAATGTATGTTTGTTTTCTCTTTTTCTTTTAAATATCTTCATAAAAGACCATGAAAACTCATAAAGGAGGGAGAGGAACCACAGGGGAGGGGGCCCGTCAAGGTACAGCTCATGAAAGACGGTGAGGAACGCGATGAGGAAATTTTCAAATTGATCCATTCTGCTTTTTTTCGGTTTTTATTTAACCTTCAAATATCTCTTATGAAAGACCGTGAAGCCTCATGAAGGAAGGTGAGGAACGCGAGGAGGAAATCCTCAAATTGATCCATTTCTATCTCCCTTTTTGCCATCATACTTCTACTGCATTCAGTTCGGCTCCCTATATTTACGACAGGACATAGACAGAATGGAGAGAGTGCAGCGACGCGACGGGCTACTCAGATGATTCTTTGACTTAGAAACAAAGCATAGCTACCCATTTAGAAACGTTAAATTTATTCTCACCTGTGAAAAGGTGTATTCGAGGAGATTTAGTCCAGATTTTTAAAATGATTAAAGGTTTTGATAATGTCGACGCCAAAAAAATACTTCACCTTCAGAAATGCAGCTAGAACTCACGGTAATGGTCTCAAATTTTTGGGTAAACATTTTAATTCTAATGAAGCAAAACACTTTTTCTTCAATCGTATAGTTGACTTGTGGAACGGATTACCAGACAGGTAGTTCAAAGTAATTTGGTGGAATCCTTTAAAAAGAGTAGATGCTTATCTTACCTTAAACCCATTTAGAAGCATTTGTTAGCACGTAGAAGTATTGAAAATTTTCACAAGGATTCCATCCTCTTTACTCCGCTTTACTTTATTTTTAAATTCCTTTCCTTCCATTCAACTTCTTTTCTCTACTTTGCTTTAAAACTTTCACTTGTCTTTAAATATTCTTACTTCTTTTAACCTTTCTTCTTGAACAGACAACCTCGTAGGAACTAGCCGGTCTGTTGCTGTTTGGTGTCTTTGTCTTCCTTTGTATTTCTCAAAATAATAATAATAATAATTTCTTAAAACTCTCACCAACCTGATCGATACATAAGAGGAAATTAATGATTTAAGCAGAGACCCTTTCCTTTCATAAAACAAGAACAAATCGAACTACTAGAATGCAATTTCGTATTGCACCTGTGAACTAACGCTCTCTCTCTCTCTCTCTCTCTCTCTCTCTCTCTCTCTCTCTCTCTCTCTCTCTCTCTCTATATATATATATATATATATATATATATATATATATATATATATTTATATATATATCATGCGATTAATTAAAATTGCTTTTGATCAAACAAAGGTGTATTTTTCAAATGAAAAATTAGACCATTCATCTTTGTCTACATTTTGTAATCAGAATTATCTTACAGAATTTTGAGAAATTTTAACTGAACTCTTTCAGGCATATGGGTAAAAAATTAACTTACTTTTTCAGTCCTAACCACCACATATACTCTTTTTCCGTCTTTCAAAATGTAATGAGATTAGCGTATGAACAAAAAATAAAAATAAAAATAAAACGGTAATAAAATAGAAATAAAAGTTACAAAATAACATAATAAAAATAAAATAAAACAATAAAAAGTTTTGCTCGTGAAATTTTATTTTCTAGCTGTATTTTTCACTTTTGTCTTCTTTGATATTAGTTTATTGTTGAGGTACAATACAATACGATACAATAAAATGTATCCTCTCTATATATATATATATATATATATATATATATATACATATATATATATATATATACTGTATATGGTGCAATTAATGTTTTCCTATACATGACTAGCATTGTTTTTACCCGCCATTTCTTCTGAGCTGTATCTAATGTCGGTATTTGCGATTTTTAATTTTCTGTTCTCTGCAATATATATATATATATATATATATATATATATATATATATATATATATATATATAACAGATGAGGGGAGAGTGGGCATCCCTGCATCACTCCACATTTCGTGTGGAAACTTTCTGTAACCGTTGGTCCCTTGCTTACCACCGCGCTAGTTGACTCATACAGTCTACTGATCAAACATACCAAATCATCCTCGAAACCGTAAGCCCGCAACACCGCCACCATCGCTTCTCTCCAAACCGAATCAAACGCTTGTTTGAAATCCACAAATACACAGAAGACATCCCTTCCGAACTCCCACCTCTTTTCCACGATCTGGCTAAAGGTGAAGATCTGGTCGATCGTTCCTCTGCCAGCTCTAAAGCCGGCCTGTTCTTCTGTTAGTATTTCCTCTTCCCTATTGCTAAATCTCCGTTGGATAATCCTGGCTAAAGCTTTGTACGCATGCGGAAGCAAACTTATAGGTCGGTAATTATCGCAAACAGTCACGTCTCCTTTCTTGTGGATCGGCACAATAATCGCCCGACCCCACTCCTGAGGGAAGACTCCCTCAGTCAGTCCCCTCTGACTGTATCTGTATCTGGAAAGAGTGATGAGGGCTGGCCCTGGACGGTTGTGAGGATGGTATATTGGTAGGTGGAGAGCGTATCACCAATCTGAGATAAGCCGACGACATTGTGATGATGGCAGATTCCGTCAATCAACTGCAGGGAATGGTGAGAAGATTGGAGAGAGTATGTGCAAAGTATAAACTTGTCATCAATGCAAATAAAACAAAGGTAATGAAGATAGGCAGAAGGGAAGATATTCGGAAAGAGCTGGCCACAGGAGAGATTGAGCAGGTGACTTGCTTTAAATATCTGAGTGTATTTTATACCGAGAATGCCGGCTCGTATAATATGATAAGAAATAGAATCGGACTGGGACATGTCGCCAGGGCCGTTTCCTGGCATAAGCAAACTAAGCGACCGCTTAGGGCCCCGCTGCTATTAGGGGGCCCCTAGACAGGCTCCCAGGTCATAGCTCAGTGGGCAAGAATAGGAATTAGCTGAAGTTATTTTTAATATTATTATTAATATTATTATTATTATTATTATTATTATTATTGTCGTATTAATTAAAGTTTTTGTATGATATGAGTAGTACAGCCGCAAAAGGTTAGAGTGCAGGAATGTTGCAATTTATTACGTAATGTTGCAATGGTGCAAAGTGGTGGGGTGTTATGCAACATGTTGCAAAGGGGTGGGGGTGCTATGCAACATGTTGCGAAGGTGCGAGGGTGTTGTGCAACATGTTGCAAAGGGGGATGTTGCAAAAAATCCCCCAAAGGGGGGTGGGGGATGCTGCAGGTGCGAAACTTGGAGGCGGCGTTATCCCCCAAGAGAAAGGAGGAGAGAAAGGAGGAGAGAAAGGAGGAGAGGTGTTCACCTGGCAGGAGCCAAGTGCATATTAAGACTTCAGCCGAGTAGGCGTTGTCTTATAGGCTCCTAATCAGCCAGTTGGCTCAGAAGGAGCCAAGGGGGGAGGGGTACACCTGAAGGGGTAGGGAGAGAGAGAGAGTAGCGGCCTTTGATTGCAAGGGCATGCAACTTGGAGGCGGAGTTCTCCCCCAAGCTATTTTCGTATACCTAACCTAAGAGGCCTCTAAGGGGTTTTCCCAAAGGGCCAGAAAGAGAAAGGACCAGAGGACCTTGCTCGGCTGGGAGCCGAGCTTGAATAACTCCGTCATCAGCTTCTCACTCTTTTATAGACCTAATCCGGCTGAGTTGCCAGATAGCGCCATGTATTCAGGCTGAGTTGCCAGATAGCAATATTTAAAACCATATATTAATCAAAATACCACAATATATTTATATGATGGTAGTTAATCAATACAGAATTTCTTTTAATTGTTGGAATTAAGAAGATTCATCTGTTTATTAAATAAATAATTTAAACACACGCTCTTTACACAATAAATCACTTAATTCCTATTTTATTATAAATACCACAACTGAATAACAGTGGGAAAAACGAAAGAAAAAGAAACCTTGCGAAGATTGGTGAAAATTAACCAAAACACACGCTCGTCCATTCCCCCCAATCTCCTCACCCCATCTGTTTGTATATATATATATATATATATATATATATATGAATAAAACCACGAAGGAAAGGAAACACAAAATGGTGCTCAAGCGCTTTCGTCTAATGACATCCTCAGGAACACTGAGTGTTCCTGAGGATGTCATTAGACGAAAGCGCTTGAGCACCATTTTGTTTCCTTTCCTTCGTGGTTTTATTCATCATAAATATTTTTCACGTGTTACTTTCATTTGTTCCGTTTTCTCTCTCTCGTCTTGCGCGGAATATCTCCTATACAAGCGTCGTTCTTTACGTTATTTATACTGCGTGTTCTTTGCAGTTGAATGTATATAATGTTACGGCATGCGGGAGGTGCCCCCTTGCGGCATTGGTTTCTGCGAGTATGTAGAAGAATTACGGCATTTGGAAGAGTGGAGTCCATGGTGTAATGGTATCGCGTCTGACCGGCAATCGGAAGATCCCGGGTTCGATTCCCAGGTGGTACTTCATTTTTTCATTTGTTCCGTTTTCTCTCTCTCGTCTTGCGCGGAATATCTCCTATACAAGCGTCGTTCTTTACGATATATATATATATATATATATATAGAAAGAATCATAATAACCGTGTCTATTTAATTTTGTCATTCCTTATATATATATATATATATATATATATATATATATCAATGGATTTTCATCTTAAAGTGAAATAAAACTAAGTTTATTCCTTAATTCCTATTTTTATTATAAATATCACAATTGAATAACTGGGAAAAACGAAAGGAAAAGAAACCTTGCGAAGATTGGTGAAAATTAACCAAAACAAACACACGGTCGTATTCTCAAATCTACACACACACACACACACACACGAGGAATCGTTTCCCCGACTCGAATCACACCTGTTTGCCCAGAGGCCTTTTCGAAATGACCATAATCTGACCTTTCTTCCAGTCAACTCGAGCAAAACCTCTCTTCACTCCGATTCTTAGATATACACACAATTATATTAAATAATAATCAGCGAAAGAAATAAGGTGGTCAAACCTGAAAGACCTACTAATTATATATATATATATATATATATATATATATAGAAAGAAAGAGAGAGAGAGTTTTGTTCATCCTTTCAAAATAAATAAAGGAATGGATATATATATATATATATATCAGTGGCAGCTCGTGGTAATTTTACTTACGCATGCAGTCACATGCATTACAGTGTAGTACATATTAGATAAGCTGTATTTTGTCTTTTATGGTATTCTTATGAGTTATGTAGTAACCGAGGATAGAACCAATATTATATTAATAATATTAATAATAATTTTAACTTTATTTTTTCAACTTAAAAAATAATTTTAAATTCATTGAGTATATTATTTACGCATGCAGTGCATGCCTTGCATTCATTAAGAAGCCGCCCCTGATATATATATATAGGGTGGTACAAATTACAGCAATAATAACAACTAGCTCTTCCCCGAATTGTAACAACGGATAAGGTTTTCACTCAGCCTTAGACCCACAGTTTAACGTGGAAACCGAATGCTCTTTTCTGGCAAACCTGAAAGTACTAATAATTATATATATATATATATATATATATATATATATATATATATAGAAAGAAAGAGAGAGAGTTTTGTTCATTTTTTTAAAATAAATAAAGGAATGGATATATATATATATATAGGGTGGTACAAATTACAGTAGTAATAATAATTTACTCTTTCTCGCCGAATTGGAAAAGCTTTTCACTCCGCCTTAGACCCAGCGAGTGCGGAACGCCGATATGCTTGTATCTTTTGCCAGCAAATTCCATTCACGTAACCTGGAGCCCAATAATTCCGCTTTCTTTTTCGGAAGGTCCAAATCTCTCACGAGATCATTCAGCATAACCTGCGTTATCATACGTTGTTTATTTGATTCAGGTTGCTGAAAGTCTGTATCTTTAGTGTCATCAATTTCCATTGGTTCAACTTCAGACTCTTCATCCAGTGTCCATGACTTTGGGAGAGTTGGAATTGGGTTATCATGGCAGATGCAAGATTTGGGTATTGAATTTTATGTTTATTTTTGGCAGAGAATCCTGAAACGTTAGTCATAAAAAAATAGCAATCCGTTAGGTGATCCTTGGGCTCTCTCCAAATCATTGGTATGGCAAATGGCATAGATTTGCGGGTACCTTTAATCCAACCCCTAAGA
This sequence comes from Bathynomus jamesi, assembly GCA_023014485.1. Classification (NCBI taxonomy): domain Eukaryota; kingdom Metazoa; phylum Arthropoda; class Malacostraca; order Isopoda; family Cirolanidae; genus Bathynomus; species Bathynomus jamesi. Next base: position 876,359 of record JAJOZX010000589.1, read on the forward strand.
GTGACGGCACAGGAAATGCATGAGATATGAGGTGCCCAGGATTTGTCTTGGTCGCCTACCTTACATCCAAAATAAAGTTCGTAAGCCTTCTTCACGAGTGGGGTCATCGTCTTCCTCTGTGCCATTATGGTCAGTTCTCCACATACGTAGCAAAATGTATCTCTGGGATTAATACAGTTTCGATTCATGCTGACGGAAAATTATTGAAATCACGGAAAACTTTTTGGAATGAAAAACCAATTTTTTCTACTATAAAAATTTTTAAAATTTGAGCAAAACTTAAAAAAAATTATTTCTTTTTATTAAAAATCTGTTTGTTTAAATAGCTATATTTTTTTAATGCAAAAAATACTATTAAATATAGTTAACCTGGAAAAAAATAAAATAAAATTAAATTAGTACACTTAATTTTAACTATATTTTGGGAAAACTCTGAGTAAATGGAAATATTATTTTCTCGAAAACTATGGGTGATAGAAACATTCTGAAACCATATTTGGAATCAGCATCAAAAGTTCTATAAGAAACACCAAATAGTTTTCAAGAAACAAAAATGTTGTTCCCTAGTGTAATTAACTCTTTCTCGCCGAATTGGAAAGCTTTTCACCCGACCTTAGACCTACAGTTTAACGTGGATTCAGAAATACATCTCGTCAGGGAATGATTGCTCACTATTTCATCGAGATAATTAAAGCTCATACACAGGACCTGCATTGTCTATAAGATCTGTGGCGCGTGGAGCCTTCAGAAGAGGTGCCAGATACCATTGTATACATTATTATGGAGAGTTGCCAGATACCATTGCTCAGGTACACAGTTGCCAGATTGTACCATTTATTTTCTTAAAAGTTGGTTTAGAATTCCGCCAGTAAGTTTAGAAGGCGTAACATGATATAATTAATCAAAAGAATTAAGTAAAACAACATTGCATCATTCTGTTTATTATAAATATATAGAAAATAAATATACATTTGAATGATCAATAATAATAGAAATATGAACGAGGAATATGCATATAATCCGTCAATATAACAGTACAGGTGAAATACACACACACACACACACACAATTATGGACATATATAGAAAATAAATATACATTTGAATTATCAATAATAATAGAAATGAGGAATATGCATATAATAAAAAAAATATATACACACACACACACACACACAATTATGGAGATATATAGAAAAAAATATACATTTGAATGATCAATAATAATAGAAATATGAACGAGGAATATGCATATAATCCTTCAATATAACAGTACAGGAGAAATATCACAAATATGTTAAATATATAAATACATTTCACTTTTTTTTCAAAATACTAAACTCGCACTTAATCGAGTTTACAATTACATCATTATTGCTCTGCATTACGCAGTATATGCGGTTTAATAATATTTCACCGCTTTAAGTATAGGGAAACCTGTACTCGATATGAAGGGCTTTCATATCGTTCAGTACTATTTTTGTTCCCACTTTACAACACAGAAATTCAATTGTTAACTTATTTATCACACGTGTTTGTAAATATACAGGGTGTACATAAAGTCAGGATCTATTTTTGTGAAGCACTTGGAAATTATATGGAATTCAATCATAAAATGATAAAGTGGTAACATTTATTAAATAATTAAGAGTAGGATTCGACGTGACGCCCATCAGTATCCCTGCACAGCTCAAATCGTTCCGCAGCATTTCTAAACACATTCTGGAGCATTTGCGGGGTTATGTTATCTGCAGTAGTTCGTATACGTGTACGTAACTTTTCAAGACTCGTAATCTTCGTCTGATAGACGTGCGATTTGATAAAGCCCCATGCAAAGAAATCTAAAGGGGTTAAATCTGGTGATCTCGCTGGCCAAGGTCTGTTGCTTCCGCGTCCGATCCAGCGATTTGGAAAACGTCCATTTAGATAATCCTGAACAATTTTGGCATAGTGACAAGGAGCACCATCATGTTGATAGACGACGGAGATAGGATTGTTAGTACCGTCGTCTATCAACATGATGGTGCTCCTTGTCACTATGCCAAAATTGTTCAGGTTTATCTAAATAGACGTTTTCCAAATCGCTGGATCGGACGCGGAAGCAACAGACCTTGGCCAGCGAGATCACCAGATTTAACCCCTTTAGATTTCTTTGCATGGGGCTTTATCAAATCGCACGTCTATCAGACGAAGATTACGAGTCTTGAAAACTTACGTACACGTATACGAACTGCTGCAGATAACATAACCCCGCAAATGCTCCAGAATGTGTTTAGAAATGTTGCGGAACGATTTGAGCTGTGCAGGGATACTGATGGGCGTCACGTCGAATCCTACTCTTAATTATTTAATAAATGTTACCACTTTATCATTTTATGATTGAATTCCATATAATTTCCAAGTGCTTCACAAAAATAGATCCTGACTTTATGTACACCCTGTATATATAGCTTGAATATTTCTTTTATTAAATAAATCATGTATCAATTAACGTTTCACTTTCTCCTTTGTGTGTGTGTGCGTGTGTGCGCGTGCGTGTGTGTGTGTGTGTGTGTGTGTGTGCACAGGTGAAAGAACAGCATCGTGATTCATGCTACTCCTGGAAATTCCCTGCGTGGAGCTTGATAATGACGTCAGAACGACATTGTATAAAGGCAGGCGAAACTTTCACTTTAACTCATTACAAGATTGGAAATAGAGGATAGAGTCGTGTTAGTTAGCTCTCTGTGCCTTGATCAATTCCTAGGTGGTGAACATGATATCTGACGTTCCAAACGGGTTTGAAGCACACAAGTTGATAAATATATCGCTCGGTAAAATTGCATCCAGACGTTCCAGAAGAGCTGGTGCATCTTTGCATAAATCATTATTAGTTGCCACTGTGTTACATAAAGCCCGTTTTGTTTACTTAGAAGCAGCACATAATTACCTCCACACAATATTTTCCCCGCCACAAGGGCAACCTGAGGAGATTGTCCCCGACCCACCTCAAGCGCCCGCACCATTACCTGAAGTGTCCGTTACCCCAGTGAGCCCTCTCGATTGTGGTGTCAATAATATCAACCAAGATGATTATTCACCCATTGAATGCATTAGTGAAGAGTGTAAATCTAGATTAGAAGACAACGACTGTGAAGTAGACTCGAGCAGTGAATATGGTTGCAACGAAACCTTGCACCATACCAGAAAAAGACGGAGAGTTTCTGATCAGGAAACAAAGGCTGCAGTTTACTCAATTTTACCAAAACGAATCAAAGATAATTTAGAACATGAACAATGCTCAGGCTGTTATTTTAGCGACTAAAATTTTGTGTTGATGTGGATTCGATCTTACCTCTTGTCGGTGTTCTGAGCAGACAGGCAAACGACGAGATTTTGCAGCATGGAAGATGACTACATAACTTCTCTCGTGATCAACTTGGAATCCTTGAATTTCTATAAAATCAGTCCAGACGGTCTTCGTCTCGAATCTATTTTAAAACCGGTATTAATTCGTGAACATAGGCTAAAAGTATTTAATAGAATGCTTTCTTTAAAGTATTAGGTTACTGTTGTTTGTGATCACCAAATCTATGCATTTGTTTTTTCTTGTGTTTTCTGTTATTTCTTGTGTTAACATAATTTCAATTGTTAACTTATTTATCACGTGTTTTTAAATATATATGTCTTGAATATAATCATTGATGTGTCTATTGTTAACTTATTTATTACACGTATTTGTAAATATATATATAACTTGAATATCTCGTTTATTAAATCGTATTTGTAAATATATATAACTTGAATATCTCGTTTATTAAATAAATCATGTTTCAATTAGCGTTTCACTTTCTCCTTTGTGTGTGCACAGGTGAAAGTTCTAAGCTCCGCCCACTGTTGTGTGTGTGTGTGTGTGTGTGTGTGCACAGGTGAAAGTTCTAAGCTCCGCCCACTGTAAGACCAGCAACGTGAGTCATGCTACTATCTGTGATTCCCTGCGTGGTCAGTCGACTGCAGTAAGCCCTTGAGATCAGACGTGTATTCGCCAGCGTAGAAGAAAAAAAGGAGATCAGACGTGTATTCAAATGGCTACCTTTAATATTGCTTGTACAACGTTTATGAAATGGTATTCAGCAAAGTGCCAGGATGTGGTGGATACCGAAAAACTTCCTATTCCCCCCTCCTATGCCTCTTTTAAAACCACATTGGATTGTGCGAAGTTGCAAGATGTACAAATACTCTACGGATGTTCTGGTGAGACCGTTGAAGGCTTTCGTTGCACAGACGATGTGCTGAAGTATGCTGTAGAGCTAAACTTTATAAAGTCTCACATATACCGTGAAGTAAAAGAAACAACGCGTGCAGAAGAGAAGCAGCAGGTATGGATAATGAGTCTTGTGGATGGGTGGTGTGACAAGCGGTATTACGTCATGTTACACCATGTCGATTACTCATACCCTACGACTGAAAATGTGAATCTCGTGATCATGGACAATCTTAAGTATTTTTATCACTATATTAATGTATATCATGATGAGGTTCGTAGTGAGGTTGTGGCTAGTGCCCTGCGTGAGTTTTTAACAGACTTTAGAGACGAGTATCGTTTGATGGGCAGAAAGGAAAAATATGAGCATATGTTCCTCTCAAATAGTGCGCCGGAGTGTGAAGATGTTTAGTAAAACATTATAAAATGTGCCTAGTTCGTGAAAATTATCCTGAGGGAAACTGTCTGGTGCGTAGTCTGGTAGTGATAAAACCGAAATTAATTCTTGTAGCGGAAAAACACCTACCCAATATGTACAACAATTCGCCGCACGATTATGGTGCGACTCGCGGATCATACGAGTTCGAACAAGCCCATTCACGTATCATCGAGTCAGCCGCCCATCGAACCGTTCCTGCCTACCTGCGTGCCTCACACGGCTCATAGTTATCTCAGAGCTTGAACCGAGTGGACGTGCGCTCCTCGAATACGATGGAACTTCCTTTGAGCAGCATTCTCAACGCCTCGTACGATGTGTCCGTGACGAAATCGTTGCGCGTGTTCAGGCGTAAATCCGGTACCGTTAGCTATGTACTGGAAACGGAATGTAGACAAACAAACAAACGGGTTTATTTAAGTGTCGAGGAGATGAATAGAATCTTCGTGATAGTTGAGAAGTGGAGTGAAGATCGTTATAAAATACCTGCTAACGTAGGTACAAGAAGAGAGCAGATTAGTGACGCACCCTCATACGCCGTTGTATGTACGTTGTGTATAAATAACGATCGGCCGTGCATTGATATACGGCTGATGTGGAAGAATGCTTCTGATAATAACGCTCTTGTTCCTACGCGACACCGTTTCATCCTCGACAGAATGTTTGAAATCGTCGGATTCCGCAAGCTGAAACCTATATTAGACGCGCGTGTTACGGATATGCTTTATTTTGATACAGTACTTGAATACGCATACACCGCTCTGCTCGATGGGTTTACCGAGTGTAGGGCTGAACAAGGTGAGAATGGTCTAGAGCTGGACGTTTATTTAAAAAGTTTAGACTCTTTGAAATACCATGAACTTTGGTACAAAGCAATTGATCGGTACAAGGCTGAGCTCACCTACACCGTTCACCCTGAAGAACTATTTCTTTATATAACGCGCAGTTGTCGTAACGATTTAGAAGATTATTTCAATTGCCGCTATGTTGAGTGAAGACGAGTTCACGATTGAAAAGCTCGGGTCGGTAGAAATAAACCCTCGATTGGAAAAGCGTGTTTATAAACTTGTGTTTAATAATGTAGCTAACGATGAACTCTTTGTGCGTGCTTTTGATTGTATTCTAGACGTATTTAAAGATGACTTACCAACCGGTTGTAAAGTGGGAACAAAAATAGTACTGAACGATATGAAAGCCCTTCATATCGAGTACAGGTTTCCCTATACTTAAAGCGGTGAAATATTATTAAACCGCATATACTGCGTAATGCAGAGCAATAATGATGTAATTGTAAACTCGATTAAGTGCGAGTTTAGTATTTTGAAAAAAAAGTGAAATGTATTTATATTTAACATATTTGTGATATTTCTCCTGTACTGTTATATTGAAGGATTATATGCATATTCCTCGTTCATATTTCTATTATTATTGATCATTCAAATGTATATTTATTTCTATATATCTCCATAATTGTGTGTGTGTGTGTGTGTGTGTGTGTGTGTGTGTGTGTGTATATTTTTTGATTATATGCATATTCCTCATTTCTATTATTATTGATCATTCAAATGTATATTTATTTTCTATATATCTCCATAATTGTGTGTGTGTGTGTGTATATATTTCTCCTGTACTGTTATATTGACGGATTATATGCATATTCCTCGTTCATATTCTATTATTATTGATCATTCAAATGTATATTTATTTTCTATATATTTATAATAAACAGAATGATGCAATGTTGTTTTACTTAATTCTTTTGGTTAATTATATCATGTTACGCCTTCTAAACCTACTAGCGGAATTCTAAACCAACTTTTAAGAAAATAAATGGTACAATCTGGCAACTGTGTACCTGAGCAATGGTATCTGGCAACTCTCCATAATAATGTATACAATGGTATCTGGCACCTCTTCTGAAGGCTCCACGCGCCACAGATCTTATAGACAATGCAGGTCCTGTATATGAGCTTTAATTATCTCGATGAAATAGTGAGCAATAATTCCCTGACGAGATGTATTTCTGAATCCACGTTAAACTGTAGGTCTAAGGTCGGGTGAAAAGCTTTCCAATTCGGCGAGAAAGAGTTAATTATCACTAGGGAACAACATTTTTGTTTCTTGAAAACTATTTGGTGTTTCTTATAGAACTTTTGATGCTGATACCAAATATGGTTTCAGAATGTTTTCTATCACCCATAGTTTTCGAGAAAATAATATTTCCATTTACTCAGAGTTTTCCCAAAATATTAGTTAAAATTAAGTGTACTAATTTAATTTTACTTTCTTTTTTCCAGGTTAACTATATTTAATAGTATTTTTTGCATTAAAAAAATATAGCTATTTAAACAAACAGATTTTTAATAAAAAGAAAGAATTTTTTTTCAAGTTTTGCTCAAATTTTAAAATTTTTCATAGAAAAAATTGATTTTTCATTCCAAAAAGTTTTCCGTGATTTCAATAATTTTCCGCCAGCATGAATCGAAACTGTATTAATCCCAGAGATACATTTTGCTACGTATGTGGAGAACTGACCATAATGGCACAGAGGAAGACGATGACCCCACTCGTGAAGAAGGCTTACGAACTTTATTTTGGATGTAAGGTAGGCGACCAAGACAAATCCTGGGCACCTCATATCTCATGCATTTCCTGTGCCGTCACTCTTAGGGGTTGGATTAAAGGTACCCGCAAATCTATGCCATTTGCCATACCAATGATTTGGAGAGAGCCCAAGGATCACCTAACGGATTGCTATTTTTGTATGACTAACGTTTCAGGATTCTCTGCCAAAAATAAACATAAAATTCAATACCCAAATCTTGCATCTGCCATGAGACCAGTACTACATGACGATGATAACCCAATTCCAACTCCCCAAAGTCATGGACACTGGATGAAGAGTCTGAAGTTGAACCAATGGAAATTGATGACACTAAAGATACAGACTTTCAGCAACCTGAATCAAATAAACAACGTATGATAACGCAGGTTATGCTGAATGATCTCGTGAGAGATTTGGACCTTCCGAAAAAGAAAGCGGAATTATTGGGCTCCAGGTTACGTGAATGGAATTTGCTGGCAAAAGATACAAGCATATCGGCGTTCCGCACTCGCTGGGTCTAAGGCGGAGTGAAAAGCTTTTCCAATTCGGCGAGAAAGAGTTAATTATTATTACTATTGTAATTTGTACCACCCTATATATATATATATATATATATATATATATATATATATCCATTCCTTTATTTATTTTAAAAGGATGAACAAAACTCTCTCTCTTTCTTTCTATATATATATATATATATATATATATATATATATATATATATATATATATAATAATAATAAGTATACTTTCAGGTTTGCCAGAAAAGAGCATTCGGTTTCCACGTTAAACTCTGGATCTAAGGCGGAGTGAAAACGTTATTCGTTGTTACATTTCGGGGACGAGCTAGTTGTTATTATTACTGTAATTTGTACCGCCCTATATATATATATATATATATATATATATATATATATATATATCCATTCCTTTATTTATTTTAAAAGAATGAACAAAACTCTCTCTCTCTCTTTCTATATATATATATATATATATATAATTATTAGTACTTTCAGGTTTGCCCACCTTATTTCTTTCGCTGATTATTATTTAATATAATTGTGTGTATATCTAAGAATCGGAGTGAAGAGAGGTTTTGCTCGAGTTGACTGGAAGAAAGGTCAGATTATGGTCATTTCAAAAAGGCCTCTGGGCAAACAGGTGTGATTCGAGTCGGGGAAACGATTCCTCGTGTGCGGTTGTGCGTGTGTGTGTGTGTGTGTGTGTGTGTGTGTGTGTGTATATATAGATTTGAGAATATGACCGTGTGTTTTGGTTTTCACCAATCTTCGCAAGGTTTCTTTTCCTTTCGTTTTTCCCACTGTTATTCAATTGTGATATTTATAATAAAAATAGGAATTAAGTAATAAAGTTAGTTTTAATTCACTTTAAGGTGAAAATCAACATATTATATATATATATATATATATATATATATATATATATATATATATATATATATATATATATATACATATATATGGAATGACAAAATATACTTTTGGCATTTTTTTTTCTGATTTTCATTCACATGATATGTACAGAGGCGTGTGTGTGCGCGTGTGTGTGAGTTGTTCATTCGTTTATATATACAAACACAGATGGGGTGAGGAGATTGGGGGGAATGGACGAGCGTGTGTTTTGGTTAATTTTCACCAATCTTCGCAAGGTTTCTTTTCCTTTCGTTTTTCCCACTGTTATTCAATTGTGGTATTTATAATAAAATAGGAATTAAGTGATTTATTGTGTAAAGAGCGCGTGTTTAAATTATTTATTAAATAAACAATTGAATCTTCTTAATTCCAACAATTAAAAGAAATTCTGTATTGATTAACTACCATCATATAAATATATTGTGGTATTTTTATTAATATGTGGTTTTAAATATTGCTATCTGGCAACTCAGCCTGAATACATGGCGCTATCTGGCAACTCAGCCGGATTAGGTCTATAAAAGAGTGAGAAGCTGATGACGGAGTTATTCAAGCTCGGCTCCCAGCCGAGCAAGGACCTCTGGTCCTTTCTCTTTCTGGCCCTTTGGGAAAACCCCTTAGAGGCCTCTTAGGTTAGGTATACGAAAATAGCTTGGGGGAGAACTCCGCCTCCAAGTTGCATGCCCTTGCAATCAAAGGCCGCTACTCTCTCTCTCTCCCTACCCTTCAGGTGTACCCCTCCCCCTTTGCTCCTTCTAAGCCAACTGGCTTATTCAGCCAACTGGCTGATTAGGAGCCTATAAGACAACGCCTACTCGGCTGAAGTCTTAATATGCACTTGGCTCCTGCCAGGTGAACACCTCTCCTCCTTTCTCTCCTTTCTCTTGGGGGATAACGCCGCCTCCAAGTTTCGTACCTGTAGCATCCCCCCACCCCCCTTTGCAGGGATTTTTTTCAACACCCCCCCTTTGCAACACCCCCACCACCTTTTTCAACATGTTGCGTAACACCCCCCTTTGCAACATTACGTAATAAATTGCAACATTCCTGCACTCTAACCTTTTGCGGCTATACTACTGATATAAGACAAATAATGTGATAAAACGGAGACAAACGAAACTTTTTGGTCGTTATGTGTAAATAACTATTGTGAGATCTTATTTCTGTATTATTTAACTTTATTCTTACTATATGCTTATACTTTCCTAAATGCTTAATTTTTAAGAGATTTTGTAACACTTTAAAACCTAGGATTATTTTCGTTATGTTTTCAAGTTTATTAATTCTTTTCTCATCTTTTTCAGATAATGTGAATTTTGTTGGTTAAAACCTAAATGGTCTGATTATTTGAATGTATATGATTAACGTTACAATTATAACAATTATTATTATTATTATTATTATTATCATCATCATTATTATCATGATTATTATTATTTAGCAGATTAGTTGTGATTAACTAGATGTGACTTCGTGCATCTTCGAAAATGAAACGACATTATCCATCAGGAGCTGAAAAACGGAAAAAGAAAATAGAGGAGAAGCTTTCCAGTAGCACAGGTGCGATGTGCCACTTGTATATTCTTATGATTACAGTTCAGGCAACTAGGTTAGGTAGACCATCAAGCTAGGCAAGTGCTCAGGAATCGTGTAGAGTAAGCTAGTATCTGTAATATTTATATTTCGAAATGTGAAATTTAATGGATCACATCACCTCAAATTCTGTTCACACAGATCAATTATCAAACAAGATAAGAAAGAGTATTTTAGCAAAAATTAACAGAATATGTAATGTTATGTTCTTCTCAGGAGCACTACTGAAATATTTGGAAAAGCCATCCTCAGCAAAGCCTGATGAGCATCATGAGCCAACAGTAGGATCATCCTCTATGCAACCTCAAACACCAGTAGAAGTAGAGCCTCATGAACCAACAAGTGGCCCATCTTCTGTTCAGCTTCAAACACCACACACAGGCATTTCTACTGAGCAACAAGAACCAAGATCTGCTCCACCGCTTGATCTGTATGACTGGCCAGTTGTCCTCTCAGATGCCTTGAAGACAGATCTGGTGTCTCGAGGACCATTTCAAATCAGTCCAGATTTCACATTCTCTAAAAGAGAGGACGGTAGAAGCGTTCATCACCATTACATAGTACAGAACATTAATTAATGGGGAAAAAATAAAGCGAAGCTGGCTGATGTACAGTACTCTAGAAGGAATGATGTTCTTTATTGCTTCTGCTGCAAGTTGTTTTCAAGGAAGTCGTACAAACTAATTACGGACGAACTTTCAGACTGGATAAACGTTGGTTCGCTTCTGAAAGGCCATGAAAATAGTTCGGAACATGCAGATAACATGGCAACATGGAAGGATCTGGAACTGCGGCTAAAAACTGGGAGGACCATTGACCAAACTGAAATGTCATTAATGGAGGCAGAGCGAAGACGCTAGCGAGATGTTCTCACGCGTCTTGTAAGTATAATCCAATCACTGGCAGAGAGAAACCTTGCTTTCATAGGGTCTTCCTCTACATTGTACAATCGAGACAATGGCAACTTCTTGAAGGAGGTTGAGCTGCTTGCCAAATTTGATCCAGTGATGAAACAACACATCAGCAGAGTCGAGAGTGGCCAATATAGTCATTCAAGTTACCTAGGAAACATCATTCAAAATGAGCTCACTGGGTCCATTAGTGGGAAGATCTTGGATGCCATTGTTGCAGAAATAAAACAAGCTAAATATTACTCACTCATTTTAGACTGCACTCCAGACATAAGCCACCAAGAACAGATGTCGATTATTATCAGAACTGTTAAAATGGGTGAAGTACCAGAAATAAAAGAATACTTCTTGGGCTTTCTTGAGGCTTCAGAAAGTACAGGCCTGGGTTTATCAGTTCTGATTCTGAAGAGACTAGATGAACTGAATATTCACTTTGATGACTGCAGAGGACAGTCATATGACAACGGAGCGAACATGAAGGGCAAGAACAAAGGTGTTCAGGCAAGGTTATTAGAGAAGAACTGTCGTGCACTCTATGTTCCATGTGGGGCTCACACTCTGAATCTTGTAGTGGCTGATGCAGCTAAAGCTTCCACAGATGCCATCAGCTTCTTTGGCAACGTACAAAAATTGTACAACCTTTTTTCAGCAGCTACACAGAGATGGACAATCCTAAAGAAGCACGTGAACATAACACTCAAGTCTTGGAGTGAAACCAGGTGGGAGAGCCGGCTTAAGATCATTGAGGCTGTGCAATACCAGAGCCACAACATCAGAGAGGCCCTGTTGGAAGTCAGAAACATTGCCACAGATGCCATAGCCAGGACTGAAGCACAAGCACTTGCAGAGGAGGTAGGGTCTTATCGCTTTCAGATTTGCACAGTAGTATGGTATGACATTCTTCATGCAGTTAACCATGTGAGCAAACTTCTGCAGTCTCCTACAATGCAGTTTGATGTGGCAGTCAACCTCCTCACAAAAACAAAAGACTCACTCACCAGCTACAGAAACACAGGTTTTGTTGCAGCACAAGTCATAGCTAGGGACATATGTGAGCAAATGAATGTGGAGGCTGTGCTGAAGGAGAAAAGGCTCAGATCCACAACAAAGCACTTTGCTTACGAAGCTCCCGACGAACCATTTACAGAAGCCTTAAAGAGGCTGGAAGTCAAATTTTTCAATGTGGTGGTGGATTGTGCCATCGGGTCAATAAATGAGAGATTCAAAACATTAGATGATGTGAGGGACATATTTGGGGTTCTCCTAAACTTCACCACAATGAACAAGGAAGACTTGTCCTGCAAGTGTGAAAAGCTCTCTAAGATACTGAACTCTGGAGCTGACTCTGACATTGATGGAAGAGAACTGGCCCTTGAAATTAAGAACTTGCCGACTTTACCTCCACACAACATGACTGCATTGGAGCTTCTCTCCTTCATTCATCAGAAGCAACTGGAGGAACTATACCCCAATCTCTGGGTTGCACTAAGAATTGCTTCACTCTACCTGTGACAGTAGCGTCAGCCGAGAGGAGCTTCTCTAAGATGAAGCTAATCAAGAACTACCTCAGATCATCAATGGGGCAGGATCGCCTCAGTGGCCTTGGCATCATAAGCATCAATCAAGACGTTGGCAGGGAGATTTCATATGATGATGTTATTGATGATTTCGCCCAGAAAAAATCTAGGAGGCAAAAATTTTGAAGATACAAACTGTTCTGTATAACTGTTGGCTCTTACACGATTGTATCGTAGAGTTAGTAATTGCTTGGTAGTTGATAATTGCATTAATTTTTATACCTAGTTCTGTCATTTATTCTAAATAATGTATAAGCTAATTTTCAGGAATTTCATGAAGAGTATTTTCTCTGTTTGTCTTCTGAAAGTACATATTTGTTGTTTTGGACATAAATGTCTCATTAAAATTGTTTCCTAATTGTTTTTTATTAACACAGCCATTTTTTTTTATGTGTGTGCTGAGGTGATGTAGTAAGGCGTGAGTTGGTGGATGGAGGGGTGGGGCCTCAAATGGGTATACTGCTTAGGGCCCCCTAATGGCTGGAAACGGCCCTGCATGTCGCATTCAGGAAACTGACAAAAGTATGGAGGGACCAATCCATCTCGCGCAAATTGAAGCTTCGACTCATGAATAGCGTAGTAATACCTACTGTATTGTATGAAGCGGAGTGTTGGGTGATGAAACGGAAAGAAGAACGTAAATTGCTGGCATTTGAAATGTACTGCCTTAGGAGGATACTAAATGTAAGGTGGGAACAGAGGATAAGTAAAGAAAGAGTGCGGGAGATGGCCGAGCTGGATCAGAACATCGTGGAGAGAGTGAATGACATACAGAGGAGATGGTATGGTCATGTCGAAAGAATGGATGCTGGAAGATGGCCGAGAACCGTACTATACGGAGGAATGCACGGTAACAGACCAAGGGGAAGACCTAGAACAATATGGTGGCGAAGCTTGAGGAACTCGAATGCACGACTCCCAGTGAGAGAGATGACGAATTTGGCAAGAGATCGGGCTGCGTGGCGGAGATACCGGCGCACCGTTATGAAAGACCCCCACCTGACAACGGTCAGAAGGGACTTAAGTCAAAGTCAATTAAGTCAATATATATATATATATATATATATATATATATATATATATATCTTTTTTTATTGGAAGGGACATCGAGACAATAAAAGTTTGATGATCTATACATTACCACACTTCTTCCTTGGACAATAAAATATTTCGGTGGTGTAGTGGTTAGCGTCACTGACTACGAATCCATCGGCCCCATGTTCGAGACCCGACGGCAGCCAACGCGCAGCAAAACCCAGATGTTCATCCTTCCACACAATAAAAAGAAAGTGGTTGTAGATAAATGGGTACCCTAGGTGGCCTAGTGGTTAAGACGCTGGGCTGCTGATGGGGCGTGGTTCGGATTCCACGTTAAACTGTAGGTCCAAGGTGGAGTGAAAAGCTTGACCTTCGTCAGAATGAACAATTCGGGCGGAAGCTAACCAAAGGTTAAAGGTTCTTCACTGTCCGGAGAACATTGCATGCTGTTCAACTTAGGGAAAGACTCTTAAGGGGTAATTTTTAGTTTTTGTGGTTATTATTATTATTATTTTTATTATTATTATTATTATTATTATTATTATCACACATAAATGTGAAAAAAGCTGTGAAAACTGGATCGAAAATACTGAAATAGCAGTGCTGGACTACAACTTATACAGAGCAGATAGAGTTGCTAGACGAGGTGGAGGGTGTTGTATCTACGTGAAAAACACATACACATGTGAGGTGAACGTAAGGAAATCAAACAGCACAGTCGAAATTATTATTTTAGAAGTAAAAGAACTGAACCTAATCATTATGAAAGTCTACAGACCACCAAACACCACAAAAAGTTAATTCCAATTTGCTACAAATGAAATAGAAAAGATTTTAAAATTATCTGAAACTCCAGCAACAAATATTCAAATTTGTAGTCTTTAATTTCCCATTTATAACATGGCAGAAAAATGACGAAGTTATATATGTTGAGAAGTTTCATGGTAACATTACAAAAGATGATAGAACCCAAACAATAATGCTATTAGATGTTATGGAACATTATGCCTTACCCAGGAAATCTGTGAAACCACTAGAAAAGAGAACGTTTTGGCTTCAATTTTGACAAATAACAATGAGATAATAATAAATGAAAAGGTAACGCACACAAATTTCTCCGACCATAACCTAATCGATATGCAGTAGAAGTCAGCACCCAGAGGTCCAAAAACGTGTCCCAGAGAGTCAGAAGGAATATTTGAAGGTTTAAATATAAATTCAAAGAAAGTAAATTGGGAAAGTGTAAATAAAGATTTAAAGAAAGTAAATTGGGAATTGCTACTTCACGAGGAGACGCCAGAAGAAATACTATGTATAATAGAAACTATCATAAAACTAAACCTATATTACTGAAACATGTTTCGGAGAGACAAAAAAAAAAGAAAAAGAAAGGGTACCAAACTCAAGAGAAAAATCAGGACAATAATAAATGAAAAGGTAACGCACACAAATTTCTCCGACCATAACCTAATCGATATGCAGTAGAAGTCAGCACCCAGAGGTCCAAAAACGTGTCCCAGAGAGTCAGAAGGAATATTTGAAGGTTTAAATATAAATTCAAAGAAAGTAAATTGGGAAAGTGTAAATAAAGATTTAAAGAAAGTAAATTGGGAATTGCTACTTCACGAGGAGACGCCAGAAGAAATACTATGTATAATAGAAACTATCATAAAACTAAACCTATATTACTGAAACATGTTTCGGAGAGACAAAAAAAAAAGAAAAAGAAAGGGTACCAAACTCAAGAGAAAAATCAGGACACTATTTAGTCAACGGAAACTGACCGTAAAACATCTCCACAAACATTGATACAAAAAACAAACGAGGAGGAAAACAAGGTAGCAGAAAACAAAAATAACCCAAAATACTTATATTCGTTTGCGAAAAGAAAAATGCAAATGTAAAGAGAGAATTGGCCCATTGATAGACGGGGAGGCCAAATACACAAATGACCCAGAAAAAATTAGCAAACTGCTTAAGAACAATTTAATTATGTATTCAGCAACCCAAAGTCCGAGCAAAAAGTAGAAAACCCAGATGAATTTTTTGACATTGATACAAATCAGCCAAGAACAAATTCTGGCACAAACCTATTAATAGACTTAAAGTTCTCGGAAGGATATGTAATTAAGGCTCTATCACAGATGCGAGACAATTCGGCACCAGAGCCAGACACATGGAGTGCCACGTTTCTGAAGAAATGTAAAGAGAGTATTGTCAAGCCGCTATACTTACTATGGAGGAAATCACTCGACACAGAACAAATTCCACTTTCATTAAAGAACGCGAGCATTGCCCCTTTATTCAAAGGTGGTAACAGAGCAATGCCCAAGAATTATTATCAGCCAGTAGATCTCACCTCCCACCATATAAAGTGCTTTAAACGTATAATTAGAGTCAAAACTACTTACTACCTACAAGAAAAGAACTTATACAACCCAAATCAACATGGCTTCAGGGCTGGAAGATCATGCCTATCACAGATCACGAGGAGAAAATATTGGAAACATTGTGTCGAGGACAAAACATAAATGTAATATATACTGACTTTGATAAAACCTTCGATAATGAAAATGAAAATGAAAAGGTTTATTGGCAGACTATAGTCCATATGACAAATATTATTAATACAATGACAGCTCATATACTAAGGATAGAAATATATACAATTTATTAGAACTAATACTGTAATGTCGAAGTTAAGTGGAGCTACAGACAGACGTTTTCGTACCAAGAAGTCCATAGCTTGGAGGATAAATGGCAGGACTCATGGATAGCTTGGATAATCGGGTTGGTTGATTTTTTAATTCTTTGCATCAGTGTGTTGAGCAAGTCTTGTTACCTCCGGGAAGCTCGGGACATTGCGGGTAGCAAACATTTGCGAAGCTGAGCATCTCGGGGGTAATTTATGTAAGAGTCTAAAAGACCTGTTGTACAGCAAATTTAGAGTTCTGCCAGAACCTTTTTTATAATTCACTCACAGTTGCTGTCCGTATATATTACTGTAGAAAGTACGAACGAGAGTGTCTTTAGCTTCACTTGTAAAGAATCGAAAGTTTCTTATGGTCATATTCGCTTTAGCACACAGGCTTCGAGATTGTTTTCTTATATCTGAGTCATCACTCAAGAAGCTGGTGATAGTTTGACCCAAATACTTAAACTCTTGTACTTCCTCAATTACTTCACCATCCATTTTAAACCTTATATCAGCTGTCTGATTACAGCTTTTAGGATGAAATTGCATAACCTTAGTTTTTGTAACATTAAAAAGAATATCATGTTTCTGCGAATACACTTCGCAGACTTTTAGTAGCCGATCCAGACCTTTAACAGAGGGACTTATTAACACTATATCATCGGCATAAACCAAGTTATTTATCCTTGTGTTATTATACAACATCCCACTGTTGCCTCATTAAGTGAAGCAATTAATCCGTCGATATACACATTAAACAGCATAGGGTAGAGCAAGGAGCCTTGTCTCATCCCGCAAGAGGAACCAAAACATTCGGATAGTACATTGCCCTCTAGTTTTGCAAATAAAATATTGTGGTTCACCCTATCATATGCCTTACTTATATCTAGGAAACAGCTATAAATAGTTGAATTACTGTCAATGTATTTAGATATTGTTTCTTTAAGTACATAGATACACAGGTCAGTTGAGTGGGGCCTTTTAAAGCCAAACTGATTAGATGTCCATAGGAAATCATTTAATCGGAGTAACAAGAGTTTTTTTAGTAGTTTCGAGAAGCAGGAAGCGACAGCAATAGGCCTGTAATTATTGCTGGACAGAATGTCTCCGTACTTATTTTTGACCAGGGGCAAGATATATACCCTCATGAACTCTGCAGGGATATAGCTATGAGCAAGCATGGCTGATAGGAGCAATGATATATGCAGACATACTACGTCATTTGCATATTTTAAGTGCTCATTCGATAAGTCATCTACCCTTGACGTAGAACCAGTCTTTAACTCTTTAATTAACCTCTTTACTTCAGAAAATGATATCAAAGTATTTTCCCTTGTCCCTCCCACAATCGTTTCGCTGCAATCTATCTTAAGATTATCCCTACTCACACTGTTAAGAATGTTAGCATAGTGGTTTTTCCACAGCTTTGCAATTTCATCCTCCCCCGACACCCCATCGATTGTCGGAGGGAGGACATTTTTCACACCCGTTTGATTCTTAACAAATTTCCAAAATTTGTTATTATCGTTATTTATGCGAGCTTCACAGGCTTTTGATGCTCGAATAGACTCTTTTTCCTGTTTACATCGCCTTATGGCCGCCTTATACTGACCCCCGACTTCTACACATATTCAAGTATACTGGTCTTAATCTGGGTCTACCATGAAAGCACCACAAATCATAGGCGTCTTTCGATTCCCTCTTCAGGGAGGCAATAAAATCATTCCATCCAGGAAGAATCTTAGTATGATAGTTGTAAGATTTAATCAGGGGGCTTCCTGCTTCTCTTAACAGGGATATTATCTTACTATAATACTTATCTATGAGTTTACAGTGAGAATCATTTGAGCAAGGATTATTACAGGCAAGGTGCAAAATTTCTAAATTATTAAAGAGGTGACTTGTTCTGTCTTTGTATTCTATTCTCTGCTGCATCGTAACATTGGACCAATCGACGCGATTATTCTTACCTATTGATTCTTGTTAAGTCGTGTTGCGCATAAATTCGTAACGTTAATTAATATTTCTAATGGTCTATGATCAGAAAGAAGGAAATCATGCAGAATATGAACTCTAACAATTCGATCCTTTAGATTATTACGAGTTAGAGTGTTAGACAATGATCAATCCACCTGGTGGTACCACTCAGTAGTATAGCCGCAAAAGGGGAGGGTGCAAGAATGTTGCAAGTTATTATGTAATGTTGCAAAGGGGGTGGGGGTTGTTGCAAAAGGGGGTGGGGGTTGTTGCAAAGGGGGGTGGGGGTTGCAAAAAAAGAAAAAAGAAAAAATTAAAAAAAGAAAAAAAGAAAAAAAGAAAAAATACCCCAAAGGGGGGATGCTGCAGGTGCAACAAGGAAAACTTGGAGGCGGAGTTCTCCCCCAAGAGAAAGAAGGAGGAGAGGTGTTCACCTGGCAGGAGCCAAGTGCATATTAAGACTTCAGCCGAGTAGGCGTTGTTTTATAGGCTCCTCATCAGCCAGTTGGCTTAGAAGGCTTGAGTTGCCAGATATCGCCATGTATTCGCTATATATTTAATCGAAGACTGAGTTGCCAGATATCATTGTATACATTATTATAGACTCCTAATCAGCCAGTTGGCTGTAAATGGCTTGAGTTGCCAGATAGCGCCATGTATTCATGTAATTCTAATCGAAGACTGAGTTGCCAGATACCATTGTATACATTATTATAGACGCCTAATCAGCCAGTTGGCTGTAAATGGCTTGAGTTGCCAGATACCACTTTTTAGCAATATCATTGTATACATTATTATAGACTCCTAATCAGCCAGTTGGCTTAGAAGGCTTAAATATTGCCAGATACCGCAATACCACTGTATACATTATTATATTTCTTAAAAGAATACCGGTAGTAGGATTAGAAGGCGTAACATGATATAATTAAGTAAAACAACAT
This sequence comes from Bathynomus jamesi, assembly GCA_023014485.1. Taxonomy (NCBI): domain Eukaryota; kingdom Metazoa; phylum Arthropoda; class Malacostraca; order Isopoda; family Cirolanidae; genus Bathynomus; species Bathynomus jamesi. Next base: position 895,810 of record JAJOZX010000589.1, read on the forward strand.
TGCATCATTCTGTTTATTATAAATATATAGAAAATAAATATACATTTCAATTGAGGAATATGCATATAACAGTACAGGAAATATATACACACAATTATGGATATATATAAAATAAATATACATTTCAAATAGAAATAAATATACATTTCAATAATAATAGAAATATGTACATAACAGTACAGGAGAAATATCACGCAAAATATATATAAATACATTTCAATAATAATAGAAATATGCGTATAATCAGTACAGGAGAAATGTCAAGCAAAATATATATAAATACAATTCACTTTTTTTTCAAAATACTAAACTCGGTCTTAATCGAGTTTACAATTACATCATTATTGCTCTGCATTACGCAGTATATGCGGCTTAATAATATTTCACCGCTTAAAGTAGGGAAACCTGTATTCGATATGAAGGGCTATCATATCGTTCAGTACTATTTTTGTTCCCACTTTACAACCGGTTGGTAAGTCATCTTTAAATACGTCTAGAATACAATCAAAAGCACGCACAAAGAGTTCATCGTTAGCTACATTATTAAACACAAGTTTATAAACACGCTTTTCCAATCGAGGGTTTATTTCTACCGACTCGAGCTTTTCAATCGTGAACTCACTCAACATAGCGACAATTGAAATAATCTTCTAAATCGTTACGACAACTGCGCGTTATATAAAGAAATAGTTCTTCAGGGTGAACGGTGTAGGTGAGCTCAGCCTTGTACCGATCAATTGCTTTGTACCAAAGTTCATGGTATTTCAAAGAGTCTAAACTTTTTAAATAAACGTCCAGCTGTAGACTATTCTCACCAGCCCTACACTCGGTAAACCCATCGAGCAGAGCGGTGTATGCGTATTCAAGTACTGTATCAAAATAAAGCATATCCGTAACACGCGCGTCTAATATACAGTGCCCGCGAAAAGTATCCGATCACCCTTGAAATTTGTATTTTTTACATAAAAAACAATGTTTAAATGTATACTAACCTTATATTAGTATTTTGTCATCTGTCCTTTGGTTTGGATGACTTGTTCTAGACGTTTTGGCATGGATTTAATCAAGTTTTTGACAAACTTCCACTGATATTTCCTTGCACCATACCTTTTTGATGGCCTCTTGTAATTTTTCGACTGAGCCAGTGTCGTGGCATTCAACCTTATTTTTTATTATTAGCCACAGATTTTCTATCGGATTGAGATCTGGACTATTACCAGGCCAATCCAAAATATCAAATTTATTGTCAGTAATCCATTTTGTCACTATTTTGGCCCTGTGACATGGTGCACCATCATGCATGTATGTTTTTGTCCTTTGGATTGCCATTGCCATTGGAAGTTTATCCTGTAGCATTGCTAAATACCGTGCACCATTCATAGTTGTGTTCTTCGGAAGAAAATATAAGTTTCCACGCCCATAGTAACCGAAACAACCCCAAACCATCACACTTGAGGGTGTTTCATTGTCTTTAGGGTGTATTTAGGGTCCATCCTATTTGAGCCAATAGGCCGGCGAACCTTTTTTGGACAACTTCTGAATGTCAAAAATGTCGACTCATCGCTAAATAAACCTTCTTCCAGTCATCAACAGTCCAATGAATGTATTTTTTACAAAATGCGACACGTTTTTTACGCATTTTTTCATTAATGAACGGTTTCTTAGCAGCATGGCGAGATGGTAATCCGAGTTCTTTTTGGAGCCGCTCCTGGATAGTTCGTTCAGAAACACCAGATAACAAATTATTCATATTAATTTTATTTCTTTCGCAGTTATTGTTGGGTTTTTCAATACTAAACGTTTCATAAGTTTGTCTGTTCGCGAATTTGTTTTTCTCGGTCTGCCAGATCGTTTTTTAGGGACTGGCGTGGTTAGGCCACCATTGTTCTTAGCCCGTGAAACCCATAAATTAACGGTACTTTGGGATATGTTTAATTCCTTAGCTATCTGTCTCTGTGATTTCCCACATGCATGCAAAGCAACAATAGTACCTCGACAATCACTCTTAAGTTGTTTTTTAGCACACATTATATATAAATTTTATTTACACCACTTTCTGTAAAAAAAAAAAATATCAGAAATTTACCAAACAGTGAAATCTGACAAATTTGAGACACAGCCACCCGCAACGAAGGCTACCAGAACACTAATTTGAGAATGCGTTGGATAGCTCTCATATCAGCGAGCAACCTCAAAGTTACCAGATGTCGCTAGAACAATAGAAAGTGAATTACGTGTCTCTGAATATCAAGGAAAATATTGTATTTTCTTGAGTGATCGGATACTTTTCGCGGGCACTGTAGGTTTCAGCTTGCGGAATCCGACGATTTCAAACATTCTGTCGAGGATGAAACGGTTTCGCGTAGGACAAAGCGTTATTATCAGAAGCATTCTTCCACATCAGCCGTATATCAATGCACGGCGATCGTTATTTATACACAACGTACATACAACGGCGTATGAGGGTGCGTCACTAATCTGCTCTCTTCTTGTACCTACGTTAGCAGGTATTTTATAACGATCTTCACTCCACTTCTCAACTATCACGAAGATTCTATTCATCTCCTCGATACTTTAATATAAACCCGTTTGTTTGTCGTCTACATTCCGTTTCCAGTACATAGCTAATGGTACCGGAATTACGCCTGAACACGCGCAACGATTTCGTCACGGACACATCGTACGAGGCGTTGAGAATGCTGCTCAAAGGAAGTTCCATCGTATTCGAGGAGCGCACGTCCACTCGGCTGAGATAACTATGAGCCGTGTGAGGCACGCAGGTAGGCAGGAATGGTTCGACGGGCGGCTGACTCGATGATACGTGAATGGGCTTGTTCGTATGACCGCGAGTCGAATTGTTGTACATATTTCGGTACAAGAATTAATTTCATCACTACCAGCCAACGCACCAGACAGTTTGGATAAGAACTAGGAACATTTTATGTTTTACTAAACATCTCCACATTCCGGCGCACTATTTGAGAGGAACATATGTTCATATTTTTCCTTTCTGCCCATCAGACGATACTCGTCTCTAAACTCTGTTAAAAATTCACGCAGGTCACTAGCCACAACCTCACTACGAACCTCATCATGATATACGTTAATATAGTGATAAAAATACTTAAGATTGTCCATGATCACGAGATTCACATTTTCAGTCGTAGGGTATGAGTAATCGACATGGTGTAGCATGACGTAATACCGCTTGTCACACCACCCATCAGCAAGACTCATTATCCATACCTGCTGCTTCTCTTCTGCACGCGTTGTTTCTTTTACTTCACGGTGTATGTGAGACTTTATAAAGTTTAGCTCTGCAGTATACTTCAGCACATCGTCTGTGCAATGAAAGCCTTCAACGGTCTCACCAGAACATCCGTAGAGTATTTGTACATCTTGGAACTTCGCACAATCCAATGTGTTTTTAAAAGAGGCATAGGAGGGAGGAATAGGAAGTTTTTCGGTATCCACCACATCCTGGCACTTTACTGAATACCATTTCGTAAACGTTGTGCAAGCAATATTAAAGGTAGCCATTTGAATACACGTCTGATCTGAATACACGTCTGATCTCTCGGGCTTACTGCGGTCGACTGACCACGCAGGGACTCCCAGATAGTAGCATGACTCACGGTCTTACAGTGGGCGGAGCTTAGACTTTCACCTGCACACACACACACACACACACACACAAAGGAGAAAGTGAAACGCTATTTGAAACATGATTTATTTAACAAACGAGATATTCAAGTTATATATATTTACAAATACGATTTAATAAACGAGATATTCAAGTTTTATATATATATATTTACAAATACGTGTAATAAATCAATTTTACAAATACGATTAATGAACGAGATATTCAAGTTATATATATATATATTTACAAATACGTGTAATAAATCAATAGATACGATTATATACAAGACGTGTGAGTTAATAGAAGCATCATTGGTATCCAAAGGGTACGGTATCATAGGTACCAGGTAACTGGTAACGTTTCCTATAGGTGTTACGGCACACTTTCGTACCCCTAAGTTCCTTCACGCCCCCCAGCTTCTGCGCCCGAAAATTGTGGGTGCCTACAATTAGTTGGGGAGGTTGTTCATCACCGTCCAAACATACTAGATCCTTCAACGACTCAAAGTTAACAACCTCCCGATTCGCATGGTTGAGCGTAATACCCTTTGCCTTCACGATATATTTCATTTCCTCCCCCCCCACCCTGACCCGTACCCCATAAGTCTTAGGTCCTGTTGAGGCAAAAGAGTCGGCGTATGCGTTGTCCCCATACTCATCCTTGATCTCATCAGTGAGCTCGCCGAGGAACTCCCCAATAGTGGGCATGTATTCACCCTCCCTCTCTGTGAATATCACGCTATCTGTATCGGCATACAATACTCTCCGCCCAAGAGATGCAATAGACCCAAAGTTTTATACGGGCGTAGGCTGTTGTGAAGCTGGCCACAGGTATGTTTGTAACCCTTGAGGTATCTGTGGCAAATTCAGTGTTGTTGTACTTTATTACGTAAGTATTACTACATTTACGATCTCCATGACCTCTTTATCGGGGGCATTGGCATAATCCCAGACATCGCTATAACTTTGTGCCAATGAATGCTCCCTCTGCCGTTATTCTACGCAAATTTTCCCCATAGACTGTTTAGACACAACTTTGCACTAAAGCGCTTGCCAGGATTCTTTACAATTTGGACACGATCAAGTTGTATACCTTCGCGGTCGCGTAACGTTGAATATAGGCAGACTTTTCATCCTCGGTATCAACTCCTCGCGGATACCCTGATGCCTCAACCTTATCCTTCAAAAGGTGTTTATATATGGTGTGAAAAGGTTGGGTACTTCTGAAACCTCCACACCTCATGTATCTTCAGTATTCTATAACCATGGCGTACGGGTAGGGCCAACTCAGGACTTGTATATACGCCTCTGATCTTACGCTGGTGGGGTATATGGTTACATTCGCCGTTATCCTCTTCCGCGCACTTCACGCACAGGGAAACATGAGCTTGTCGTCGATAACGACAGGTAAGATCGGCATCCATAAATTGCGTGGGGGAGTACGTCTACGAAAGAGAGCCCAAAGTACGATCATTCAAATTTTTTGAAAATTCATTGATGGAGGGTAGGCTAGGTCCCACCAGTTTCTCAGGAGCGCCCACGGGCTACGGATTGCTCTTCATCACGTATGGGTATAAAGAACAGAAATCGTAGTAATGGAGCTTCACGCACCTCCGTAGGTGGAAAGTATAGTCTGAAAGGATTTGTACGTCCCCAAACAAGCTATCACCACATTTGAGAGGATCCAGCACCATTGAACGCTTGATCGTTTTTTTATTTCCTCACGGTACACCTCGTCTGTCTCCATCCGTGCATCATATTCATGCTCCCAAGACTTTGTGAGTGAACTGTGATCCTATAAGTTGATCGCGGGTGCGGGTTGATGCGAGACAGTCGGCAGGAGACCTACCGTGGATATCTCCGGTGATTCCGCACTCAGGACGGGGGCATCCATGCACCAGCAACCGTTAAAGGAGTACACAGTCTTCACACCAGTGACACGGTTTTCACTTAACCCATCACCCAAAAAAACACGTCCATTAATCTTAATGGGTACTTCACCCGTGTTGCGGGCGTGCTTTATGTATACACCTGTCTGTTGCTGTAGGTGTATGAGCCAGTAAATAGCCTTGTGTCCGTAACTGCGGGGTTGTTTCGGTGAATAATGGCTAAGGTGTCTTAGGCATGAATTATTCTTGAACACCGTAAAACATAATGATGCGATGGTGGTTGCGACTTGCAGTGGATCGCATTTGAAACGGGCTATGTACATCTTCTAAAGGCCTGGAAAATACTCTAAGCACGCGCACATCATTCACGCAATAACGCTCACATTCATCAGCTATAGTTAAGGGTTACTTTCATTAAAACTGTCGTAGTATCGATCAAAGTCTTCACGTTCATCCATACAGTCAAAATATGTTTGGGGGGTGGTGGGCCTACGTAGTTTAAAGTCTCGCTGGTGAGGAAAGTGTAAGGGAAGTATCCTTTGGAAACTTCAGCTACTACTCCCATCACCTTGGGTAGCTTTGCTAATTTACAAGGTGTGAATATAAAGTATCTTTAAATTGTACATTGCCTCTTATCTGCATCTGTATTATTTGTTGCCTCTTTTCAATGGATCACCTGTAAATATCTCAGAGGATTCGTGTTCAAGCAATCCTTATAAAGGAACTGCGTGTCAAACTTTGCCCCGTTATGGGCGAGAATATACACAGTCATTTTTTTGAACTTGTCGGCTAACTTGACAATATAGGACACAAATATTTCACAGGACTATCGCGGACATTCGTTTTAAAAACGTTTGTCCGTTTACCACATTTGGGGCACTCGTCACATTCGATACCATCACTCATCACAGATGGTCTGGCTCACAAGTAAATGTGGAATTACCTCTTTGGTTTCAGCGTTTCGTATATGTTTCTATATCGTAGTATACAGTTATACAAGGGTTATTTTTAGGCTTAGCATCTTTCAATATAACATACATGCTTTACTCCATCCGCCTTATATTCCCTGGCATGTAGGACAGTGAATTATGTCACACTTGTGCTTAAATTTCCCCCAATTATCCATTGTGTGAAACATACCACATTCACAGATTCTCATTTTCCTGCACTTGCCATTGATTTATGGAATCAAAACAGATATTATTGAAAAATGCGCGTCTACACACATCACAGTCTCTCTTCTCATCTTCACTACACGGCTTTCACATTTGGTGCTTTTACACTGCTCCACATACCATGTGACATTCTTTACAATGTCCTCACTATATCATCCGCAAACTCGAGGCACCCTTACACAAATCATGATGTCTCCCATATTTTCGACTTTTTGTCATAACTAACGTAAAGCCCCCTTATATTACGGATGGGGAGATACGTTGTCCCTGACAATCCTAAAATAAGTAGGGGTCTTGTACGATCTCTCACACAGCTTTTAAAAACATACACAGTCCTACGACGATCATCCAACCCAAACACTATGCGGACATTCATTTCCTGTTCTACCCTTCTCAGCTCTTCAGGACCCATATTACAGTCAAATTCAAGTTCACAGTCTACAGCTAGTTTACGGGCACGCTCCACGACTGTAGGCAACCAAATTTTTTGAGTCGTGTATTTTGTACAGTAAACATACGTGCTAAGAGTACTGCTATAAAGCCGCAACCACGATCGACGTTTATATGCTTTCGGTAAATAGTCGGAGAATTGAAGTTAAGAGTATACGGTATGGCACTATGACCCGCAACACGGATACATGGTCAATATTTACCGTGAAGTTGTCCATATTGAAGGCTATACTACTTTGGGCGGCTTGCATTATACGTCCTAATATATATTCTACATCTTCAGCCGCCAAACGTCTAAATGGCACTATCACCCAATAATCGTCTACATCACCGTCATCTGACCCGAATCCAAAGGACAGACTCGTCCTGACTTCACGCTCGTCGCGATTCTGAAGAGCAAACTCTATAATATGCTGTACAACCCGCGTAGCCCGCGCTCAATTCCATTGCTATACATGACTCTAGGGTCGACCCTGACTCTATACCGATTTCTAGTCAAGGCTGGGGTGGGGGCTGCGGATCGCACCAATTCGAGCGTTATACATCCTCAACAGAACGGGGGGCGGATGAATTAGGGGTATATTAGCGGAAGGTGCTGCTGGGGGGCCTGTTGCGTAGGAGGTTGAGGGTTGGGGATCTATTATTGTAGACTTAACAGAACGGGGCGGCGGATGAATAAGGGGATATATTAGCGGGAGGTGCTGCTGGGGGTTGTTGCGTAAGAGGTTGAGGGTTGGGGATCTATTACCGCTGCAACAGGCGCGTATTTCGGGCGCTTTATACCTGACGTGGGGTTCTCATACCTCCGCTTTGGACGTGCTACCGGTATCGCTGGTGAGGGTTCGTTGGCAGGAGGAGATCACAACTACACTGTCGTCGAGGTCATCCGTAATGTCATGATGGGCTGCTCTACCTCATCGTCATTCACGGTTCTGTGGGAGAAGAAATATAAGGAAGCACTCAAAATTTGTAATATTTTGTAAATGACCCACTTAGGAGTGTGACGTGTTAGAAATGGACTCTGTAGAAAAATTCAGATTCACGAGCCCATCCACATGTATTATATCTGGACCTACAGGATGTGGTAAAACTGTGTTTATGCTTAAAATCATTAAAGAAAAGGGAGATGTTCTCGAAATTTGTGCATAAAGTTATATGGTGCTATTCGACGTATCAATCAGTGTTCAACGAGTACCAAGATGATATTTTGTTCCACAAAGGCGTATATGACGTTAATTCGTTAAAGGGAAATGAACATACAATCATTGTAATTGACGATCTCATGTTGGAGATGGATAAAACGTTTGCCGAGACATTTACAGTATTCTCCCACCATCTTAACATAAGCGTGTTCTTCATCAATCAGAATCTATTTTTCAAAAATAGATACATGCGCGATGTGTCGTTAAATACGCAATATCTAGTCTTATTCGCGCAACGTAGAGATGTATCACAAATTGGGGTATTAGCCAATCAAATGTTCCCGAATCAGCGTAAGGAGTTTTTGGAAGTTTATAAAGAAGCTACAAGCACGCGTTACGGATATTTGCTTTGCGACCTTCATCCGCGAAACACGTTTAGAGTGCTTCTGCGAACGAATATATTTCCAAACGAGCCTGAAACGGTGTATATTCCAGAATGACAAAGAGACTAAAGAAATACCGTGAATTAATAAAAATCTATCATCGACTGCCCCGGGCAATGCAGCAGATGTTTATTAAAAATATCGACGCCGACTTTTTAAAATGCATCTGTGAAATCTGTCTTAACGTTATAAATTGCAATGTATCAATGAAACCCATCAGAAGGCTCGCCTACGCCGCTACAAGAACATAATACGTGCACTCGCTCGTAAAAGTCAAACTGTAGCGAAGAAAAAACGAATTATTGTACAAACAGGAGGGTCATTTCTCCCCATCTTATTTTCAGTTTTGGGTCCTTTACTGACTAGATTTATAATGAAGAAAGTGGTAGTGATTCCCCACGAGGTGTACGCTTCACTGCAAAGGAATCCAGACACGGATCTAGATCCCCGTAAAAGCAGACTTAAAAGAATGGAAAGCGAATTGTAGCCCTATTAAACAGTGAAAAAACACCTGATGAGAAAAGAATCTTATACCAAGAAGCTCTGCAGAAATTTCTTCACGAGTACGAAAATTATAAGAGCCCTACAGAGATTCCTGTGGTTATTAGGCACAGCACGGGGACGATGGACATGGCGACATAGGATCTGTGCCCGACGATACAGCTGACCAACCAAAAAGATTAGCCACACAACATATCGAACATGTATTAAAAACCCTCCCACTTACATTGAGGAGTAAAGGCTTAAGTCTTTATAATCTATTGAATGAGGATCCCGCCATACAATGGACCGATACAGGGAGATCATTGTGGAAGGATCAAAGGTACAGGGATCGAATATCGTAGACATTGTCCATGATCTGGTGAGAAAGTGGGATAGGCCATCACCATCAGGATGGAAGCATATTAAAGCAAGACTACAACAAATAAATGTCCCTAAAACGTTGATAGGAAATCTGAACAGGTTAAAAGACTTGGAACATGCAACGCCTGTGACACAATTGAAGGCGCCGTCACCCCGGCGGTAACACCTTTGAAGAGGAGCAAGAAGAGGTTAAACCAACCCTACCCACGTGCCTCTAAAATACGCAAATGGCTAACGTATTAACTAAACGCTATTATGACATTTCTACCCATCCTCTTACGGCGGCGTAGATAGACTGTACAGAAGTGTTTACGGAGTAGGAAAAAAAGATGTTGAAAGATTTTTGAGGGAGCAGGACGCTTATACGCTTCATAAGCCTGTGAGAAAAAGGTTTAAAACAGCCAAGACAACGGCTTCCTCGATTGATTCTATTTGGCAAGCAGATTTAACAGACATGCAAAGATATTCTGTGTATAACGATGGTTACCGCTACATTCTATTCATAATAGACGTATTCTCTAGATATCTGTGGCTAGTTCCTCTGAAAAATAAATCACCTGAAACAGTTGCTAAAGCCACCAAAACGCTAATGTTAAAAGAAAACAGGGTTCCTGGCTATTTTTGTACGGATATGGGGAAGGAATTTATAGGCCGTGCTTTTCAGAACATGTTGACAGAGTTTAATATCAGCTATTACACAACCAATTCTATACATAAGGCTTCTTTAGCTGAAAGAGTTCAGCGCACCATAAAGGAACGCATGCACCGTTATTTTACACATAAAAACACATACAGATTTCTAGACATTCTGGAATCATTGGCATCATCCTACAACCGCTCACACCATCGCACGATTGGGACAACACCTAACGAAGTTTTAGAAAGAGGTACGCTCCCGAGAAGAGATGGATCACCACCACCACCACACTCTGCGCGCTTCAAAATCAATGATTATGTAAGGCTGTCGCGTTCGGGGAATAAATTCGCAAAGGGTTTTGAGCAAGGATGGACACGCGAGATTTTTAAAGTTAGGGCTGTGAGACCTAAAGGTGAGATAATGATGTATTACATTGAAGATTTGAATGGGGAAGAAATCTCAGGAGGCTTTTACCGCGAGGAATTGCAGAAAGTTGCGTTTAATTTAGAAAAAATGTGTTTAAAATTGAGAAAATTTTAGGAAGCAAAGGTTCAGGAAGAGAAAAATGTACCTGGTGAAATGGCTAGGGTACCCAGAAAGCTTCAACACCTATATAAAAGCTGATGCAATAATGAAGCTTAAATAGTATGCAACATGGCTCCTAACCATTTCTACGTCACACTCCCGTCCTCCTCGTCCCTGTCTGTACACCCTAACAACACACTAGCCAACTTTGTAACAGAACTCCACGGGCACATTGAATTGGGTCGTGATTCGTATGAGGTGGGGATATGCGAAATTCAGCTGGACACCGTCTTTTTAAATATTGAACATAAAGAAACCGTTTTTACGATTCTTAGAGACATTGACGAGTGTGAAAAAGCTGGGGTAGCTATGGATGAAACTATGCGCATCGCTCGGACTAAGATTGCACGGTATTACAGTACAGAAGTAAGACTAGGCCGGGTCAATATGGTTCGGCCGAGGATGTTGTGAGAGGCTTAAACGTAAGTTTAAGAAACTCAAACCTTACGAATGATTTAGTATACGAAATCGTAAACAACCCTGCACATACACTAATCCTAAAATCAAAGACTAACAGACGTATTAAAGACCATAGAAAGTTCAAATTCTAACCTGCAAAAAAAAAAAATCCATATAGCGCAGCCTTCCAAAGAGACACATTTCACGAGACACAGCATGACTTGTCCAGATTAATGTATCAATTGAAGATGGAGAAATTGGCTGAAAGGTCCCCAGACATGTGCTATATTTACAGTAATATAGTGGAGCACCAGTTTGTTGGGGATACCCAGGCACGCCTGCTGCGCATTGCTCACATCCCCAACCATAGAGGAAGGAGTTTGAGTATTACATATGACAGACCCCATTATGTGAATGTCGCAACTAATTTAATAACCAATATCACAATATATATAAGAACGATTGAGGGTGAAAACTTCCCATTCGGTAACGGGAGCTTAACAGTGAAGCTACACTTTCGACGCACTGAGTTATAATGGATAGAAAGCCTTTCACCGTCTATCGAGGCGATACCAGCGCGGTAGTGGACTTGGATCCATTTTTTCATCCATACTACGTACGGCTGTTCCTTTGCTGAAGAGGGGTGCCAGATACCTTGGAAGGAAAGCGCTACAATCAGGCCTTAACACTGCAGAAGACATATTGGCCGGGGCTAAACCTAAAGAAGCTCTAAAAAAACATTTAAAGCGTACACGGGACGAAATCATCAAAGATGCAAAGAGAAAAATGCGTGGTGGCGGGAAGAAGAGGGCTCCCGGAAGAAGGGGTCACGTGGTATTAAACGTAAAAGGCTATCAAAAAAGAAGTGCTGTAAGCGAATGAAACCTATGGTTGACCACTTTTTTGACTGATATAAGCTAAGGACATTGATCTCATGAATCATAGTTTGTTTACCACTTGTCGAGAGAGGAGTCACTATTTCGCCATGGCACGCTTCATCCACCCATGTAGTTCACAATGCTGTAAATCGGAGCTGTCCCTTTTTGAGCTCCTCCAACCCAAGTTTCTATTGAGCACAGTGACTTTATTACAATTAACCCTTTAAACACAATTAGTTCCCCGAGTGCACCTATAGAATTCGTGATACCCAGCTCAGGCCTTACTTTTTTGATCCAAGCTGTGTGCACATGTACGCTAAGCTACGTATAGCCCATTCTGATGGAACGGTCTGCGATGACAAATATGCTGTATACCCTGAAACAAACTTTCTGCACTCCATATTCAACCAGTGTGACGTATATTTAAATCAGACCAACATATCGGCAGGCACGGGGTACTATCATCTACGAGCCTATCTGGAAAATGTCCTCAACTTTTCCAAAGAAGCGAAGGCTACCTTTTTAAGTGCGAGGGATATTATCAAACTAAAGATGAAAAGTATAAAGGACAAATTTAAAAATTCTAAAAAGAAAATATACGAGTGTTTTGGACGGTTGCACACAGATTTCACTTTCCAGGAGAAGTTGCTTGTGAACGGGGTGGATATGAAAATAAAGCTCACCCGCACGAGTCCTGAGATCTGCTTAAATCTGGATGCGATCAAGAAGAGGGTGCAAAGCCCGTTGTGGTTCACATTATGGACACATACCTCCGCGTACGGCGAGTGAAATTAAGTTCACCAAAACAACTAGAAATTGAGAAAAATTTACTAAACGCTACAGTGAAATATCCTATTAACAGAGTGCAATCAAACTATATACGGTTCCTGCAGGGTTGGCATCGAAGCAGATAGAAAACATTGCCCTGGGAAATCTTCCTAAAAGGATATTAATCGGCATGCAGGACCACGCTTCGGTGAATGGAAAATATAAAAAGAGTGCCTTTAAATTCGAGAATTTCGGACTTAAAAATATAACTCTATACGTTAATGGCACTGCTTTGGGTGGAACAATGGGTACGGACTATTCATCAGACGCTGTGTTACCTCTTTGTGCCAGAGCCTATAGTAATCTGACCCATATTGCAGGTGATTGTGATGAGCTTGGTAATGGGGTAACGCAGGAAGAATTCATTGATCAATTTAACCTTTATCCGTTTGACATTACACCTGACTTATCTGCTAGCGTAAATACCCATTTAACCCCACAGCAGAGCGGAACATCTCAGTGCGGCTGGAATTCGCCAAGCCTATAGACGCTCCTATTAGTGTACTAGTATATCTCGAATCGCAAGCCCTAATAGAAGTAGATAGATTTAGGAGCGTTATCACTGACTTTTAAAATGGATGCTAATACACTTCAGAAAGTAATGGAGCGAGTCACACGTTCCAAATTTATCGGCGTGTTTGCGAAGAATGAAACATTGAGTTTGCCAAGTACGCGAGAATGCGGTAGTCTTATTGTGAACACAGACATCATCGGTAATGAAGGGATTCACTGGATCGCTGTCTATTTTAAAAATAGACAGCGCCTGTACTATTTTGATTCACTCGGTACTCAACCCTGGAGTGACCCTATTATTGTAAAATTTCTCGCTCAGTTACATATTCCCGAAGTTGTATGGAACCCATTTCGTATGCAAGGATATTTTACTAATGTTTGCGGAATGTACTGCGTCTCATTTCTCATGCATATGTCATGATAAAGAATTTATAAATTTTTTAAATTTATTTGACCCGTGTCACACTCGCCGAAACGATGAAATGGTATGCAGACAGATAAAAAACCGTTTTCCAATTGTACGTACTCGTTGTATATTATAATGTTTTTGTTCGTATATTTGTAACGTATATTCTGTAGTTGTTATTGTACTGATTTCTTTCATTTAATAAATTTATGAAAATATATTGTCTTCTTATCCCAAAAAGATCGAAAAACACTTACATTATTTCGGTGTGACATTGTTGACTGATCAGTATATCCTCCGTATTCCGAGATTCTTCAAAAGATTGTATAACACGTGTCAAATCCTCATCGGACCTTAAAGGAATAATGTTCATTCTTTAAAACATATACAGAGTATACAGACAGATCCCCATTATGTGAAGATATCTTTGGTTCGAGGAATAACATTGATGCCATAAAAATTTCGATTTTAGCATAATGGGGATAACCAAATAACATTGATTGACATAAAAAATTTTGGCGAGTATCTATTTGACGAGATACTACAACTCTCCATATATATAAAATCGAATTATAGACTTACATTTCTATGGTAGTCCCCTGCGTCGGGTTGTAAGGAGCGTCACTGCAAATATCTTCAACGGTTTGCGTTGGAAATAATTCGCCACGGTCAATCGCATTGAAAAGACTAATTGCGGTTAATGCTGCAGTATCACGTTCTTCATACAATTCCGGGGAGACGTACAGGTCCATGGTGGAGGATGTGTGACATTGTTGACTGTTCAGTATATCCCCCGTATTCCGAGATTCTTCAAAAGATTGTATAACACGTGTCAAATCCTCATCGGACCTTAAAGGAATAATGTTCATTCTTTTAAAACATATACAGAGTATACAGACAGATCCCCATTATGTGAAGATATCTTTGGTTCGAGGAATAACATTGAACGCCATAAAAATTTCGATTTTAGCATAATGGGGTAACAAAATAACATTGATTGACATAAAAATTTTTGGCGAGTATCTATTTGACGAGATACTACACCCCATCCATATATATATATAAATTCTAATTATAGACACTTACATTTCTATGGTAGTCCCTTGCGTCGGATTGTAAGGAGCGTCACTGCAAATATCTTCTACGGTTTGCGTTGAAAATAAATCATCACGGTCAATCGCGTTAAAAAGATTAATTGCGGTTAATGCTGCAGCGTCACTTTCTTCATACAAGTCTGGGGTGACGTACAGGTCCATGGTGGAGGGAATGATTAATCACTGACGCGAAAATAGCTACTGTTACTCCCAACTGAAAAATATCCCCTTTTATATGCACAATCGCCAAGCTCCGCCCAAAAGACCAGATGTTCGTAGTGATTGGCTGCCGATGTAGCTGGGTGGAGCTATGACGTGTACCAATCCGCTATAACGGGACCGGATGAGTAACATATATATAAAATCGTGTTTCTTGAATTATAGGCACTTACATTTCTATGGTAGTCCCTTATATTATATTTTTACTTACAAGTTAATAGTATTGTTTTCTTGTGTTAACATAATTGTTAACTTATTTTATAATAAAGAAATATAGCCTAATTATATTTTTAAAATAGCATTCAGTTTCCACATTAAACTGTGGATCTAAGGTGACGTGAAAACTTTATCCGTTGTCACTCTTCGAGCTAGTTGTTATTATTACTAAAGAGAAAATCATGCATGCTTTTCGGTCATACTACTGACTCGTCAAATGATGCATTAACACGTTTTTCGGGCGTACTACTGACTGCCTCGGGTCAAATGATCCTGTTATTTTAAATCCGGTTCAATAATCCTGTTATGTTGAAATGTGGAAGAGTAAGCTACGACCCCCATCGACGAGATGTATTTCTGAATCCATGTTAAACTGGAGGTCTAAGGTATGTTGAAAAGCTTACCAATTCGGCGAGAAAGAGTTGATTATTATTGCTACATAGAAAAAATCGTGCATTACGATGTTTTTCGGGCATACTACTGACTGCCTCGGGTCAAATGATCCTGTTATTTTAAATCCGGTTCAATAATCCTGTTATGTTGAAATGTGGAAGAGTAAGCAACGACCCCCATCGACGAGATGTATTTCTGAATCCATGTTAAACTGGAGGTCTAAGGTCGGGTGAAAAGCTTACCAATTCGGCGAGAAAGAGTTAATTATTATTGCTCCATAGAAAAAATCGTGCATTACGATGTTTTTCGGGCATACTACTGACAGCCTCGGGTCAAATGATCCTGTTATTTTAAATAGATTTTTTATAGTTTCCGGTTTTTATTTTTACTTACATGTTATTAGTGTCATCCCTGCATGACATCAGTAAGTACGATACACTCCTAAACAAAGAGGTATGGTAGGGGTAAGTACAGTAGGTAATTTTACGGCCACATATTTTTTGGAAAAGTCGGAAATCACGCCCAACGATCCCTGACTGTCCGAAAGTTGATGACATGGGGAAATTGCTCTACAGCCTAACCTAGCGTACGCCTGACGTGGCAGAAGACTCACCCTGACTGATATAACATAATATGGGTATGGTTTTCGATTTGGATTTCCTTTCTCACTAGAAACAAACTCTGCCATTTTAAGGGTGGTATACTACTGCAGCACTATAAATGTTATAGTTTAAATGAAGAGGCTAACCTTCTTATTTACATCTTCGTATTTGCGTCTTGGCAACTAAGATTTTATTTAGTTGGTTGTTCATTCGAACAATTATAACGTCGAATAATTGCTGCTTCGAACAACTGTTTTTCGAACTATGGTTTTCGAACAATTGTGCTCGAACAATTGTGTTCGAACACAATGGCAAAAGATACAAGCATATCCCGTTATTTGAACAAAACTCTCTCTCTCTCTCTCTCTCTCTCTCTCTCTCTCTCTCTCTATATATATATATATATATATATATATATGTGGGCATATCTAAGAAATGGAGTCGAGAGAGGTTTTGTTCAAGCTGTCTGGGAGAAAGGTCATTATGGTCAGAAAAAAATCGCCTCTGGCAATAGGTGAACCGATTTGAACAGATTCTCGGAATCCCTTTCCTCTAGCGGATTGTATTTTGGATAATTTCAACTTTTAATTGAATTGTTTCGTAAATTTTCATATTGTTTCGTTGTTCAAATATTTATAATAAAAATAAGTGTGTAAAAATTATTTATTTAATAAACAGAATTTAATAGGATTCATCCCACAGAACATTCGAAAAGTTTAACTAAGTTTAATGAAGTTCAAGTTAATGTTATATTTGATTCTAATCGTTAAACACTATATACATCTATTGTAAAACCCTATATACATCTATACATCTATAGTGAAACACTATATATATATATAGCTATTTTTGTACGGATATGGGGAAGGAATTTATACGCCGTGCTTTTCAGAACATGTTGATAGAGTTTAATATCAGCTATTACACAACCAATTCTATACATAAGGCTTCTTTAGCTGAAAGAGTTCAGATATATATATATATATATATATATATATATATATGTATCATAAGCTGTTTAAAAGACTGTATATATATAATTATAGTAAACTTATGTCGAAATAAACTAGTTAACCATAAAATTAATTATTTTCTATTATTAAGTTTTCTATGTTGAATTATGTGTGGTTAACTACGTTATTTGTTTCGAAAAGTTTAACTTCAAGTTTAATGAAGTTCAAGTTAATGTTAAATTTGCTTCTAAACGTTAAACACTAAACTAAAATTAAATGTTATAATATGAAAAATATATATATATATATATATATATATATATATATATATATATATATATATATATTTCATATACCTAACATAAGATGTTTAAAAGAATGTGTATATATATATATATAAGCATAATAATATATATCTAGCAAGAGCAATCCGATCATTGCAAAAAAAAAAACTGGAAAGGTATGCAATTCCATAATAATAAAGATTGAGTGTGTAAAAATTATTTATTTAATAAACAGAATTTAATTGGATTAACTACCGTCATATATATTGTGTTACACAATGGATGATTAATATATGGATTTCTGGGACACATGGCGCTATCTGGCAACTGAACACATTGCGCTATCTGGCAACTCAGCCAGAATAGAGGTTTATAAAAGACCGAGAAGCTGATGAAAGAATCATTCAAGCTCGGCTCCCAGCCGAGCAAGGACCTCTGGTCCTTCTCTTTCAGGCCCTTTGGTAAAACCCCTTAGAGGCCTCTTAGGTTAGGAAAACGAAAATAACTTGGGGGAGAACTCCTCTCTCTCCTTCAGGTGTCTCTCTCTCTCCTTCAGGTGTCTCTGTCTCTCTCCTTCAGGTGTCTCTCTCTCCTTCAGGTGTCTCTCTCTCCTTCAGGTGTCTCTCTCTCTCTCCTTCAGGTGTCTCTCTCTCCTTCAGGTGTCTCTCTCTCCTTCAGGTGTACCCCTACCCCTTGGCTCAGCCAACTGGCTGATTCTGGCTGATTAGGAGCCTATAAAACAACGCCTACTCGGCTGAAGTCTTAATATGCACTTGGCTCCTGCCAGGTGAACACCTCTCCTCCTTTCTCTCCTCCTTCTTTCTGGTCCTTTGGGGGGAATAGCTTGGGGGAGAACTCCGCCCCCAAGTTGCATGCCCCTTGCAACCCCGGTTGGCAACAAAGGCCAGTACTCTTTTTTCTTTCTTTTTTCTTTTCTTTTCCTTTTTCCTTTTTTATTTTTTTTTTTTTGCAACACCCCCACCCCCCTTCGCAACAACCCCACCCCCCTTTGCAACAACCCCACCCCTTTGCAACATTGCGACATTACGTCGTCACTTGCAACATTCTTGCACTCTCCCCTTTTGCGGCTATACTACTCCACTCATATCACTAACGTATGTAAAATTACCACTGGTTACCCCTAATACATCTACATCACTTATACTTAAATTGGCCGACTCGCACATGTTACCCAATTCTACAAAGAATTCCGAGTTCACATGTGCGTTAAAGTCCCCCATTATTATACAGTGAGAATATTCGGGGTTATCTGATAATGACATAATTTTGTATAGCAAATCAATGTATTCATCTAGATTATTGCCGTTGTTATATGGTAAATAGCAGTTTGCAATTAATATGCAATCATTGTTCACTTGTAATTCAATGCCTAACAACCTTACGTTATCGCTTGTTAAAAATGTTATATGTTTTGATAAATTTTTTCTTATTAAGAGAGCAACACCACCAAAAGGCCTACCTCACATTAATTCATCTGACAAGTCTACTGCTGATGACGCATGGTACATAAAGTCATCAAGGATGGTAGAGAGGAATTTTAGCTCTTGCTTAGGTAGCCAGTGCTCCTGCAGGAGTATCAAATCTGCATTGTCGCAGATTTTATGAACATCTACAGTTGAATTCCTCACTGACCTCATTATATGAGACTATTTTCAACAAGTTATCCGCCATAACTGATAAGATTATTATTATTATACACAGTACAACTTTCAGGCATTACCGTTAGGGCGCCTATTATTATTATTATTATTATTATTATTATTATTATTATTTTGCCTGTCATCAAATCTCCTGGAAAAGTGAATAAACTCCTTAACAATAATACCGTCTGGCCATTGACTCATATTATACGGGTTGAAATGCGCATTTACACCTTTAATTATTACTTTAAATGAGTAAATGTGACGATGGAATTATAGTACACAAACTTAAGAATACAGGAATTACTGAAAAGCTAGGAAGGTAGACATTTCATTTTCTGACTCAAAGAACACAAAGAATGGTAGTAAATGGAGTTGAATCGGAAGACTCAGACATCGTGAGCTCTGTCCCACAAGGTACAGTATTAGCTCCTTTGATGTTCATAATAATGATTGCAGATATTGATGCAGATATTAATGACACTATCATGTTTCGCACCATGTTTCGCAGATGACACAAAGATATATAAGGAAATATTGAGCGAAGGTGACATAGAAAAATTACACAATGACATTGAAACATTATTCAAGTCGGCAGAAGCCAACAATATGAAGTTCAACGAAGAAAATTCCAACTTCTAAGATATGGTAATAAAAAGGTGCTACAGAATAACGGGTACAGAACTCTGCAAACCAAACAGATAACACCAAATCCACAAGTTAGGGATCTTGGAGTAATAATGTCGTCGGATGCAGAATTCAGAGAGCACCATAACATCAAAATTACAACGGTTAGAAAAATAATGGGAATCATCTGGAGGAGCTTCCGCAGCAGAAAAGCAAACATCATGCTCAAATTATGGAAGAGTCTAGTCCTACCGATAATTGAGTATTATTCTGTGCTCACAAGCCTATACAGAAAACGAGACATTGTGAACATTGAAGCTATACAAAAGACTTTTACGTCTAAGGTAGAGGAAACGAAAGGTGAAGCCTAATGGTCTCGACTACAATCTCTGAAACTCTACTCCCTGAAAAGAAGACGCGAGCGGTACACAATAATATAAATACGGAAAATACTCGAGGGTTTTGTCCTTAGAAATGAAATAGAAACAAACTGGAATGAAAGAAGCGGCAGATTTTGTAATGTTCCAATTGCGGTGGGACAGGGGCCATGAAAATAAAGATGCAAATACCCTCAGAATACGAGGCCCAAAGCTTTTTAATGCCCTTTTTAATGCCCTGGCTACGAGGGCAGGAGGAGATAGGAAAGCATTTCCCTCCTTCACCAAATCCCGCAAATGAAGCGAGATGCTGCGAAGGGGTCGGCCGCAGGTCGATCCTGAACCGTCGTTTAAACCCCCATAAACAAGAACATTATTATGCGTGAAGGCGTACATTCCATATTCTATGCCTACTACTAATGCAAAAAACCTTGGTTTAACTTTGCTTGTTCAAAAACTATCCGCAAAGGAGAGAAGGCTTTCAGAAGGTACCGTCGCCATCCAACTCCTGATTGTCACTTAGCTTATATTTCTGCCCGAAATCGTGCAAAATCTGTTCTTCGACTCACCAAAAATTCATTCGTCAGTCAACACTGTAAAAACCTATCCAATTCTGATTCTTCTCGATCTTTCTGGTATCTAACCAAGAACCTCTCCAACAACTTTACTTTTTCTTTCTCTCCTCTTTTCCATTCCGACGGCTCAGTTGCCGTCTCTTCTCCCGATAAAGCTGAACTCTTTGCCCAAACTTTCGCCTCCAACTTAACCCTGTGCGATTTTGGTGTTGTTCCTACATCTCCTCCTCCCTCTGAATTAATTATGTCTGAAATTAGACTCTCCTTCAAAGATGTTCTTTTTGCCCTGTCTGGGCTCAACTCTAGGAAAGCGTACGATCCTGATGGCATCCCTCCTGTTGTTCTGAAGAACTGTGCTTCTGTGCTGGCACTCTGTCTGGCAAACTCTTTTGTCTTTGCCTTTCACCTGGTACTTTTCATTCCTGTTCGAAGTTCGCTTTCATTCAGCCTGTCCCAAAGAAGGGTAACCGCTCTCAACCCCCCAACAGTCGTCCAATTGCTTTCATTTCTTGTCTTTCTAAAGTTTTTAAATCTATCCTTTATCGGAAGATTCTTAAACACGACTTTTTTCACAATCTTCTTTCAGATCGTCAGTATGGGTTCCGCAAGGGACGCTCTACTGGCGATCTTCTTTCGTATCCCTCTGATTTTTGGTCATCCTCCTTTCGGGATTTCGGTGAAACCTTTGCTAGTGCGCGCTAGACATATCAGAAGTTATTGATAGAAGCTGGCACCAATTTCGAAACTGCCTTCCTTCGGTTTCTATCCTTCTATCTGTGCCTTCAGCTCTGATTTCTTTTCTGGTCGATCTATAGCTGCTGTTGTAGATCGCCACTGTTCTTCTCCTAAAGTTATTAATAGTGGTGTTCCTCAGGGTACTGTTCTGTCACTCTTTTCCTTTTATTGATCAATGATCTATTGGGTCGCACTTCCTGTCCTATCCACTTCAGTGCCGAGGATTCAACCCTTCACTTCTCCACCGAATTCACAAAGCGTCCCTCTCATCAGGGACAATGCTTCGCGTAGGACGGCTATGGTGTACCTCACCTCTAATCTTTTTCATATCTCTGATTGGGGAAGAGAAAAACCTTGTGGCTTTCAATTCCTCAAAAACTCTGTTCCTTCATCTATCTACTCGTCACAATCTTCCACACGCCTATCACCTTATTTTCAACAATAGACAATTCAATCCTTCCTCTTTCTTTAACATTCTTGGTGCTTCCTTTTCTCGTGATCTTTCCTGGAAAACTTTCCTGGAAAGACCACATATACCCTCTTTCTAAAACAGCTTCTAAGTGGTTAGGGGTGTTGTACAGTAGGGCGGAGTGAAAAACTCATTTTTCGAATTTTCAAATTGGCTAGTGTGGAAAATGTGTGGAGTAGTGAGGAAATAAGCTGGTATAAATTTAAAATCATAACATTATATCTTCAGGTGCCACAATGACCTTCAATATTGAAAAAATTGAAAAAGCAATTTTAACCAATAATTACAGAAGAGTCCACGATGCACAATAGACAAGAATTTATTCACACTTGTATAAAATAGCTCAGTCACCTTTAAAAAAAGCTTCTATTCTCTAAAAACAGTTTTCTATAGTCAGCTCACTCAGCTGTCACGTGAGTACCTCGGTTCAGTGTAGCTGTCGCTCTCGTAGCAGGTGGGTGTTCTGTTGTTGGCGTTACTCAGATAGTCTAACTATATTTCTTATATATTTTTGCATTTCTGTATTGTGTTGCCCTAAGTTTGCCATGTACTATTAACTGAATTAACATATAATTGATATTAGCTCTTTCTTTTTCAGATTTGTATACTTTCAAAATGTCTCGAGTTTGTGCAAAATCAACCAGGGCCTCAACTGAGTGCCCCATGTTTGGTATGGGGAAGATTTGTGGCACGGAAACTTCCTACATACGAAGGAGTTTTTAAATATTACTTGTTTGTAAGAAACGATTTGAAACAGAATACTAATAAAGATCCTTCAATATCTCAATATTAGAACAAGTTGTTGATAAATTGAAAACATTTGGGAAAGTGCTTCCGTCCCAATTCTGTCAGACAGGCGAATTGAAACAATGTTCAGAAGCTACCACGAAAAGTATCGTGTCATTATGAAGCCATACCAAAGCAGAAAAAATTCTGAAGCTTACAAGCAAAGATTGATATGTTCAAAAAGAAGCACACCGAAACTTTTTGACATTGCAGCGTGCAAGTACAAAGTACTAACACAATGTTCTTGTCCCAAAGAAAACGTTCCAAAGGAAGAAGTGACGTTCCTCTTAGATCAAAGGAGTGAAAGAAAACTGTTTATTGATAGAGTAGATATTACACTCTCAAAGAAAAAAGCATCTACGTTGCTAAAAGCAAAAAGAAGCTGTGAGGCTCACCAAAGAATCTTCACAGAAAAATTGCAGGATACAAATGTTGAATTATCATCATCGACATCAAATAGTGAAAGTGAATCTGGCGAAATATCAGACGATACATTTCCAGAGCCAGTTAGCTCGAAGAGAAAGCTCGAACAACTGAAGAACAATTATTCAAGAAAAGGAAACTACAAATCTGCTTCAGTGGCTACTGCTTGTGACAGGACTGCAGTTTCAGATCGAGCTGCAGCATTCATTGTTAGTGCAGTATTGCAAGATATTGGAGAAGTTTCTATTGACAATACATCTGAAGTAGTGGATAGGAGTAAAATCAGAAGAGAAGACAAAAGAAGAGATCAGAAATTATGAAAGATCAAAATCAGGTCCCAATCAGAGGAATCTATTTTGATGGTCGAAAAGATTCTACACTCTTCCAAGAAAAAAAAGAGTCCAAAGTATATCAGAAGAAGGTAACAGAAGAACATATCACTTTAGTGAGAGAACCTGGTTCAGATTATTTGGGCCATTATTCTGTGAATTCTGGATCAGCTGAAGAAATATGTAAAGGAATGTTTGAGTATATTGGAAATAATGACATGAACCTGGAAAACCTTGTTGCCATTGGATGCGATGTGCAGCAGTCAACACTGGAGAAAAGGGAGGCGTTATAAGGCTTATAGAATTGAAGCTGAAGAAGCCAGTTCAACATTTAGTGTGCCAGCTCCATGCCAATGAATTGCCATTACGCCATTTAGTTGCAAAGCTGGATGGAAAAACATCTGGCCCCCGCGGATTCACCGGTCCTATTGGCAGGGAATTAGAGAACTGTGAGAGTCTTCCTATTGTCGAGTTTGAAAGGATTGATGCTGAGAAACCACTGTAGACTGTGAAGATCTTAGCACCGACCAAAAATATCTAATTGATATTCATCAGGCCATAACAAAGGGATATTGCTCTCCAGATCTTGCTCATCGTAGTCCAGGCAAAATGGCACATTCACGATGGCTGACTACAGCAAATCATTTGCTTCGTCTATACGTTTCAACTGTAAGTCCATCTGAGAACCTCATGAACATTGCTTCTTTTATAATGAAGGTCTACATCCCAATGTGGTTTTCTATTAAGCAAAGTACGTCTTTTTCAATGACTCAAAACATGTTTTCAAACTATTGAACTAACAAGAACACTGAAATGACGAAGTAAAGGATATTGTAAACCCTGTCATACAAAGAAATGCATTTTTTGCAAATCCAGAAAATATTCTAGCATCAATGATTCATGATGACCGCAGCGCCATAAGAGAATTAGCGTGGAGGCGAATAAAGAAAGCAAGGCAAACAAACAAGGAAAAAGTTGTGAGGCGTTTCACAGTACCTGTTATTCAATTTGAAGCTACTGATTATACTGATTTAATTAATTGGCAAAAATGCATTGTCACTGAACCACCTGTGGACAAGACACCTGACAGAAAATGAGATTGAAGAATTCATAGAAAACAAGAGTACCCCTCCATTCGAGAAATTCCTTGTCATACCACAAGTAGTAGAAAGAATGGTAAAATTAGTGACTGAAGCATCATCAAAAGTATTTGGATTGAACGCGCGAGATGGCTTCATAAGATCAACACTTCAGTCACGTAAAAAATGCCATCATTCGAAAGTAAAGCTGAATATAAGTTTAAATAAAACGTTAATAGAAAAAACATGCGCAAGGATGGGTGGTTGGGAGGGCATGGGTGGAGCTCGACACGCAGCCACCTCCTCGTGGTGAGTTCTGGATTATTTAGATCATTAATCAAAGAACATTGATCTAAATAAACTAAGAGCTGCGTAATTCATAACTATTTTGGTAATTGGAACACTTAATATATAATAATAACAAGTAAGTTTCAGTTATTGTACTAATGCAGAATATAAGAAAATCATAATATTTCACTTTTTTCGACGGCTTTGTGGCACCTGAAAATATAATTTCGCAGGACTAATATTTATGCACAGTCATTATCTATAGCACCCACATATTTTCCGCACTAGCCATATTTGAATTTCGAAAAAAAGTTTAAAAACCTCATTTTCGATCCGCCCTATTGTACAGGCTCCACAGTTTCTTCACCCCGACTCGGTTGCTGTCTCTGTACGGGGGTCTTATCTGTCCCTGTATGGAGTACCTTTCTCACTTGACTGAATAAAATCAGATGCTTTTCGCCTCATTAATTCCCCGCCTCTTACTGACTGTCTTGAATTCCTCTCTCTCTGCAACAATGTTGCCTTACTCTCTCTTTATAACTAGCTCTTTTAGAATCTCTTTTATAACTATCTCTATTATTTACTGCTCTTCTGAACTCTTTAACTGCATGCCTCCTTCTTTAAGGAGAGTATGCAGCACCAGACTTTCGACACATTCTCATCCCTTTTCTGTCGAACTTTGTAACGCAAGGGTTAAATGGTATTCTCAATCTTGCATCGACTCAACCGTTCAACTCTGGAACAACCTTCCCCTTAATCCATCTTTTCCTCTGCCCATATGACTAATCTTTCGAATGGAGAGTGTCTAGGTATCTCGAAATTTTTTTACCTTGATTTCTGCTCTCTTCCCCTCTTTTTTGCATAAGAAAAAATTATCCCCTCCAGTATTTCTACTAGGGGTTAAAACCGGTATTGAAATACCGGTATTAATACCGGTATTGAAGAAGTACAAATAATACCGATACCGATATTATAGGTTTTCGGTATTGACAGAAATTGCTATTGTAAAATTTAGGCAATTTAGTCCTCCGATAAGACTGAAGTGGAAGCAGATTCATTACTGAGTGAATACATGCAAGAAATGGACAAACTAGGAAAAGTGCCATCTAAAAAAAATACCATTGATTTTGATGTTACTAATGAATTTAAAAGCTTGGAAGTTACTTTACAGAGAAGTGAGAATTTAGAGAAGCTGTACAAGGCACTGCTTTCAATTAAACCTACAAGTGCAGAATCAGAAAGAGCCTTTTCTGCTGCAGGCCTATTTCTGACGAAACTGAGATCAAGTCTATCTGAACAATCCCTAGATGCTCTTTGTTTCCTCAAAGCATACTTTCAAAATCAAACTAAGAAATAAATATTTAGATACTAATAATTTATATCTACCCCAGTAGTTGTATAATAATGCTAAAAAAAATTTAAAATAATATTTTTATTACAATTTAGTAATTTACTGTATAACTTTTTCGAATAGAATGCCATCTATTTGGAGTTGGGTCATTAATTTATAGTAAATGGTGAGTACTGCAAGTCCCTCAGACTTGTGGGAGGTTGGTAGGGTGGCACCATAATAAATCAAAATAAATTATTTTTTTCATAATACCGGTATCAATACCGGGATTAGCATAATTGCCTCCAAATACCGGTATTGAAAATTTTCGGTATTATGCAAGCACTAATTTCTACATAATGTTCAGCATTAAATTGTCCTTCAATGTCTGCGATCTCTCCAACTCCAAAGTAGTTCATCCATCCTTATATTTTGGCCGAAACATGGCCGCTGTGGGCGCTGTTAGCAACAATATAACCGCCAACAGTGAATTCGTCAATGGTTATTGGACGAGAATGTTTTCGCATTTGTAAATCTCACTCTGTTCCCAAAGTCCATGTCTTTATTTACATCGAGCAGAGGCCACTCTTCCTTTTTTCATTCTCCTAGCAAAGTTTGTCTCTGGTAGCCGCAACTATATTATTCGTCTATGAGACTATGACGGCAACTCTACACAGTGCTGGGCAGTATTTAAATACATTTGTATTTAAATACGTATTTAAATACATTTGTGTATTTAGAACTGTATTTATAAATACATTGTTTTTCATGTATTTAAATATAGTATTTAATACTTTAATGAGTATTTAAATACAATGTATTTAATACTCAAAATATAAAATGTAAATACTTTTACTGGTTTAATACACGTTCTGTACTAGCACAGTACGACGCGTCGACAGTGTAGTACAGCATGGTTCATGTTTCAACGTGTCAGTTCAATCAGTTGTGTGCCACTCTTAGTCGAAAGCGGTTGATTTCTTTATCGTGTGCGTGTCATGGCTTCAACAAGCAAATCCGGTGAATCAAACAGTGATATATCTGCAGATAACAATTTAGTGCACCCTCTGTTTGATGGAAAATACTTTAAATTGCATTGCCGTCCACCTGATCAACGCATTCTTCAGGGGTTTCCAAAAGAGATATAAAAATTATCTCTCCTTAGCTAATGAACGCCAAGTCACCGACGCCATCATTGCAACAGCCACGCACCCATACTTCAAACTGCGTTGGGTAGACATAAACAAGTCTTGGAACTCCGAAACTCAACGAGGAGTGGTAAAACGCATTTTAATCCGTGCCGCCACTACTGTCGACCAAGACCCGCAAGCAGATGACAATACATCTAGTGGTGCATCGGACGGCGATGAGTACTTTGGCTTCGCCCACAACTCTTCGTCTTCGAGGTCCTCTATTGCACCATCTGCAGACATGAATGTATTGGCATTTCTACAAGATTCCGATCGGACCATCAACAGTTTGGGAAAACATCCTCTCATAAAAAGACTGTTCCTCCGCTATAACTAGGCTGACCATATTTCCTTGAGACAAAAACGGGACATTGGGATGGCAAAAAAGGGACGGGGGTTATGTAATATTCTGTATTCATGAAAAAGTAAGTACATAAACATATTGAGCTTACAATTATTCTTCAGTGACAGAACCCATACAAAAACCCATACAAAACGGTACTGTCCCGTTCAAAACGGTACGTATGGTCAGCCTAGCTATAATACGACATTACCATCTTCGGCACCGGTAGAGCGAATATTCTCATTCGCGGGAATCACTTTGACTCCCAAAAGAAACTCTCTTTCAGACAAAACTTTTGAAAGATTGGTTTTGATCCGCAGCAACCGTGAAATAAAAGAGAATTCGTAAGGTGCCTTATGTTTATGTTTACGTCTTATGTTTACGTTTATGTCTCATCTACTCATTAATTGTTACTCATTTTATAATGATATAATGAGTATAATATGTCACTGGTTGAACATCGTAAGTTCTAAGTTCTTTTGTTTTTGTTTTGTTCTAAAAAGGGAAATATATAATCGGAAATTAGATTGTACTATTTCTTTATCCTTTATCAAGCATTTTATATTGTTGTTACTCATGAATTAGTGAATGCATACGTTAAAATTTGTATGTATTTAAAATGTATTTACAAATGTATTTAAATACAATTGATGTATTTTGTATTTAGTATCTAAATACATTCGTAAAATGTATTTAGTATTTAGTATTTAAATACATTCAATGTATTTATTGCCCAGCTCTGACTCTACAATGAATACTTTCGTGACATCTCTTCCTAATCGTCCTTGCCGACACATTGATGTGTAGAGTCTCTTTAATGGTACTGCTAAATGGATTTTCTTTTGCCGACTCCACAGTTATTTGATCTTCTCTCTCAGTTGTTTCTCTCCTCCTCCCGTCCTTGCACGATCCTTCACGGTGCCCTCTTCTTCCCAGCTGCAAATCCATCTTCTTACTATCTTTGTGGGTAGTCTGAACTGTTCTGCAATGTCAGCTAACGGTACACCAGTTTCATACATTTCAATTATTTTCCCTCTTTCCGAGATCTTCGCTAGATTGTAATCCCTGACACTAGCCTCGAAATCAAGGCAGTACATTAGTTACAATTTATGTTATACACAGACACTTTTATGTAATAGGTTACACTTAAAACCTAAGCATTATAATTACAGTTCCCAAAATATTTAGACGGCATGATAGCTTAACATTTCGAGCAATCAACTCGTAACGCTTAGGGTTTGGGTTCGAATCTTCCACAATAAGTTCCCGGTTTATCTCGTTTAAGAACCAATTTTGGCGAGTAGGTTCCTTCACTCTTTGTGACCTAGGATGTTATGAAGAAGGTTTAGCAATTCCAATCAGTGTTATCATTATCGAATGTCTATTTCATTTAGTGAATAACTCCTTTTGCGAAAGGTTATTTTAAATACTACTTACTATAGTGTAAAACTGTAAACTATACAAAATTTGTTTGGTCTCAGAACTTTAACACAACTCGCTTGTCTGTCCGCTTCCATCTACAGCCTTTAACGAAACAATTTTCCATGTGAAATACAATCCGACTATTAATAAGGGGATGTCAAAGAATGTCTTCAGAGGGGGAGGGAGCTCAAATTAATTTGGGCCACATAACACCAACTTTTCGGATGATTTATTCTAAATTGCTTCACTTCGTTTTTATGGAAGCATCTGTCGTCTACGTCGATTTTTCAAGTTGATATTGTCACATTGTATCCAAATGCAAGTAAAACTTTTTTGCTCCTTTCTTTGCATTTCCTACCATATGAACAAGATATTCTGATATAACTGAAAGTTCAAAGTTGTTTTATGTGGAATAGAAAATACTAGGCGAAAGGGAACTGCGGATATCGGGATGGGCAATGCATATATGCACATCCCACATTATGCAACACGCATTACACAAGTGGATACTGCAAATTTGATAAGAAATGCAAGTTCCACCATCTTACGGTCTGCAACACCTATGCAAGATATGGGAGTTGCAAATACGGGAAAAAATGCCGTTACCACCACCCTCAAAGGAACGCAAGGCGTGAACAGGAAAAACGAACATCAAAGAAGAGTGCCAATTTTTTAGACGCAGCCAACACAATTCAGCTGCTAAATACTATCCAGCAATTATAAAATCAGCTGACAAATATAGGAATCCGAGAGCCGTTCAGAAGGCACGCACAATGGCACTTCATGCGTTATCGGGACAACAGGTAGGCTACCGACAAAGATAAAAAGAGGTAAAAGGCTCATTTTCAGCAGGTTCACATCATCATCTAAGCTCCACGATCCAGAGGGCTTGGGAACTAGTAGAGTTTCACAATGTATTACTAGTCGCAATGCGGAGGGCAAATTCGGGTATTCAATTTTCTTATTTTTCGAGGAAAAACCACTGACCTTAATTAAACAAAAATAACAATCTTTGAAGTGATCTTTTTGCTCTCTCCAAATCATCAGGACTGCAAATGGCGTAGAGCTACTCGTACCTTTTAACCAACCCCTGAGGGGCATATATGAGGAGCCCAAACTTTGTCTTGATCCCGATTTTGCAGACGAAGTAGAGCTCATAAGCTTATTTTTAATTAAGGGAGTAATGTTTCTTTTGTGATTTTGTACCACATAATCACCACACACATAACAGAAACTGTTAGAATTGTTCATACATTTACGCGACATTTCAAATTATCATTTTTTCCTTCAACGCGCTATTTTGTGCAACACATGCACAATTAAATGATTAGGTAAATGGAAAAAACTATAAAATCAAACTTCACTGCACAGTGCACATGAGCAGACGCACACCATGAAGCAGCTTGCGGCAGACTGAATGGCTCATAACTGTAAGTAGCAGTCTATGACATAACACAAAAGAAAAATTGGCAGGTTACGGCAGGTTTGAACGTGTCAGGAACACAAATTACATCATCCTACATTTATTAAAACAATTTCTACTGGGATACTCTCAGCTTTAGAGTAGATGCAGTTTTAATAATTTATTCAATTTATCATCTATATCCAGATTTGGTCAAGAATTGAGCCCCAGATTTCTCGAAAACCTGATGTGATAGCAAAATTTCGTTATCATTTTCGTAATCAGAGATGAAAAATACAAAGGAAAAAACTACTATCATCTGAGAAACAAAATGTTGTTGAACAGTGTTATTACTGCATATAAGTGCATATATTTAATTAATAGTTTCACTCACTCTTGTAGCATGGCTGTGAACCCTTTGTTACCGTGTTCCTGCAATTTTTTTCCCCTATAATGATTTATACATCCGAATTACGAAACTATACCGTGTTAGTTATGAATTAACGTGTATTGCATAATGTGTTGGACTATGACGTCATAAAATAAATTAATTACTCTTGCATTTGTTATCCCTTGAAAACCGAATCTTCAAACTGACACCTTTAGTACTCGTATGATAACTTTCCCATAGTTTATGATATATATGATATATAAGTCATTATTTATCCATGGTGTCTTGTGCATCGTCCCTTATAGCGTTCATGTAATTTAACTATTTATTGTCTATCGATAATATTCTATCTATTGTCTATCGATCTATTAGTCCATGTCTACACGGTTGCCCTTACATGTAATTACTTTCATATTTATAACTGTTACAAAATCTTCTCAAGGCATTGCACAAGATTCTCGTTGATGCTGACGCAAATATCCAAATTCAGCTCTCTGAGTGCCAACGCTATTTTACCTATGTCAGCGCACCACTAATTAAACATTTCATTGGAATGTTTTCCAAAACTCTCTTGCTTCTATTATAATACAGTATTACCATGACAGGTCACTGTTTCGTTATCTGTTTACGTCACATAGTTAGCCATGTTTTCATTAATTGTATTTATTCTTTCTACCTAAATGTCTTTCGAATTCTATGTTACTTACGTGTTACGTTATTATAAAAGCCTGTGTATTTTCAATGGAAAGTACATCGTATCCTTCCTCCGCTATCATTGGTTGTCCTTCAAAGTTGCACTCCCCCAAAATTAAACTAATCTATTTTTCTACTATATAATTTTATAATTCCTGCCTTTGCCATCATTTGTTAAAGATTTATTATAATTCCTGGTTGAGCCATTGTTACCAGAGGTCAAACCTCTCCCCCTTCCATGCCTGACCATCAGCGGTAATTCTCAGAGGCCGTAAATTCATCTTCCCCCTTCAATGCTTCTTTCTGCAGAAACTTCGTCAAATAAAATGACTTTGAGTGAAAGAAGACTCCAATTAAAAACTTGCCGTAGGTGTTTCCATCCACTCCTTCGGTAATTTGGTTAAAAAGTACACTGCCCTGCGCTGTATGAGTTGTTTAGAAAATTAGAGTATTTTAGTAAAGCCCATGGTATGTAAGTTAAGATACAATGCATAATTTGTATCTGGCCCATCAGGATTGATAGGAATGTGACGTACTGTAGGTTATTCTACCCAAACGCTTCTATTTCTTGAGAAATGTACCTCTCTCTTATGACTAAAAGGGCATCTATGTTCCCAATTATGGTTGGTTTACTGAGAGTTTCATATGCGTAAGCATCTGATTTTATTTCAAAATTTAACTAATGTACATTTTCTTTGTTTCAGATTTAGATTAAATATGCCGAGAGTTTGTAATAATACATCTAATTAATTTTGTTACATATGCGGACGAGTTACTACTTCTAGAGAAGGGCAAGAAATCACCGTACAAGTAAAAAAGCATTACCACGCCTACTTTGGCTGTAAGATCGGCGACTAGGACAAGGTTTGGGCTCCACATTATGTTTGTAAGTCATGTGTAGAATGTTTGCGTCAGTGGACTTGTTGGAAGAAGAAGGAAATGCCTTTCGGCATCCCCATGATTTGGAGAGAACCGAGAAATCACTACGACAATTGCTACGTCTGCATGACAAACGTGGTTTGATATAATAATGAAAATAAGAGGCACATCACATATACGAGTATTCCATCAGCCATCCTCCCTGTGTCACATTCAAGTGAAATTCCTGCGCCGAAGCAGCCTCTTGATTTTGAAAATTTTAATTCAGATGTAGACAACATCTCAATAACAGCAGATGAACATGAAGAATATACTATAGCCGAAAATCAGTCACCAAAATTGGTAAGTCAGAGTGATCTTAATGACCGAGTAAGAGATTTAGCATTACCGAAAGATTCCGCAGAACTTCTGGGATCAAGAGTCAAAGAATGGAATCTACTCGCTCCTCCGACAACATTCTACTGGTACAGACATCGTGAAAAAGATTTCATCAATTTTTTCTCGACTGAAGGATCACTGGTATACTGCAATGATATAGTAGGTCTGGTAAAGACGATGAGCAAAGACTACCAACCATGCGACTGGTGCCTATTTATTAGGCTGACCATACGTACCGTTTTGAACGGGACAGTACTACGTCTACCTAAATTTTTGTATGGGTTCTGTCACTGAAGAATAATTGTAAGCTCAATATGTTTATGTACTTACTTTTTCATGAATACAGAATATTACATAACCCCGTCCCTTTTTTGCCATCCCAATGTCCCGTTTTTGTCTCAAGGAAATATGGTCAGCCTACTATTTATTGATTCCTCAAAGCGAAGTTTGAAAGCTGTCTTACTGCATAACGGAAACAAAGTTGTCTCTCTCCCTATAGGGCATTCAGTTCATTTGAGAGAGATTCATGGAAATCTTTCATTTCTTTTAAACAAGATAAACTATGAAGAACACAAATGGTTTGTTTGTGGTGATCTTAAGGTGATCGGCCTCCTTTTAGACCAGTGGTTCTTAACCTTTTTTGGAGGCCGCACCCCTTCGGTTCTCAGAATATTATCTCGCACCCCTTGTCAAAGATCAATGAATTAGGACAGTTTTAAGGACTTAGAATTAAAAATATAGAATTATATTTTGGACACATTTTCGCAGTAACACTACAAAAAACAATTAAAATGACACAGTTTACACTTTTATTGGCTTTTCTGGTCTTGTTTCTGTTCGACAATGTCTGTGAAACGAGGAACTTTCTTTGAAATGGCCACACACATGTCATCACTCACATCTAAGCGGTTTCTCGCCTTCGTTTTGATATGTAAGAGCGCTGAAAAGCCTTGCTCGCACGCGTACGTGGTCACAAATAGGACGAGGATCTCCAGAGCACACCAGAGCACACCAGAAGTTGTCGAGCTCCATTGAATCAAACTCCTTTCGGATTCTTTCACTGGTCTGCAGTTCAACGAGATCGTCTTTCATCATATCAGTGTCGTCCATGGAATCCAGTTAAAAAGAAATGGATCCTGTATCCATTTCTGTGCAACACCAAGATCTCCGATGGAGAAGTAGCCTTGGAAAGACTAGATCAACTCCCGCAAATGCTCTGTGACTTCAGTCGCGATGGATATTCCTTCCTCTTCTGCACCGACAGCTTCATCAAGCAAAGGAAAGTTAGCAAAATTTCCTTTCTCAACGCGCTTTATCCAAATTGGAAGTTTCCGGGCGAAGGCAGATAATTTTTCTCCGGCCGTGATCATGTTCATCCCTGCTCCTTGCATAGAATGTTCAGTTCGTTCTGGTGTGTAAACATATCTGCTATATACGCCAGGGAAAGAATGAACTCTCTGTTCTCGAAGTGATCAACTATGTCACTGCCTTGGTTTCGAAGAAATTGTATTATTTCCTCACGCAGTTCGAAGATACTAGTAAGCATCCTGCCACGGGAGAGGCACCTCACTTCCGTGTGAGAAAGAAGAACACTGTGCTCGGCTCCAATTTCTTCACAAAAAGCTCGGAAAAGGCGATGATTCAGACCTCGTCCTGTGATGAAGTTCACTGCGCTTACGGCAGTAGGCAAAGCATCCTTCAATTTTGCAGGCAACGTCTTTGTGGCGAGTGCATGACGGTGCAGCACGCAATGTGTGACCGTGATATGATGTACTTCCTTCTTCACATAGGCGTAGGCTGACCATATTTCTTGAGACAAAAACGGGACATTGGGATGGCAAAAAAGGGACGGGGTTATGTAATATTCTGTATTCATGAAAAAGTAAGTACATAAACATATTGAGCTTACAATTATTCTTCAGTGACAGAACCCATACAAAAATTTAGGTAGACGTAGTACTGTCCCGTTCAAAACGGTACGTATGGTCAGCCTACATAGGCGGCAAATCCTGATATGTTTCCTAGCATGACGGGCGATCCATTAGTGCAAATAGATCCACACACGGCGAGCGTCATCCCATGCTTCGAAAAGAAGCCTTTGACGACATTGAAAACATCGATTCATTTCGTAGTTGTTTGCAGTGGTTCACAAAACAAGAATTCATCTAGCATTTCTTTATCCTCCATGTACCGCACAAACACCAACAGCTGAATGCAACCATCGACATCGGTTGACTCATCCAGCTGAATACCCACTTTGATATCTGCAATCACTTGCTGCAAGATATCCCGGCTCATGTCACCTATCCTAGAACGGATTACGTCGTTCGACAAGGGAACCTGTTGAAGTTTCTTTTGTGCCTCTGTTCCCAATACTATTTTCGTCATCTCCAGTGCATAAGGTTTCGCCAATTCTTCAGCAATTGTACGAGGCTTTTTTTCTTGGCACACAAATACGCAACTTTATAGGATGCTTGCAGCAAGGGCTTCTCGAACGGCACAAACCCAAACGTTTTGAAGGTACCGCCACGATCAAATCGTGCCCTCTTAGTCTTCAGGCTTTCGAGGTCATGTCCAGCATCTGTACCACCATGCTGGTTGTTGAAATGCTCGGCGAGCTTCGAGGGTTTGAGATTAGCATTTGAAAATATCGCGCTGCATAGTACACACTGTGGCCGTTGAGTTCCATCTTTCTCTGTCGTACAAGTGAAACCGTAACGAACATAGTCGTCATTCCATCTGCGTTTCTTCGACATGGTAATTAAGACCTTGCTCACACAGATATCTGAAAAGATGAGAGAAAATATATATCATATATCATATTTATGTTATATATATATATATATATCTGATGTAAATCCACAAGGAAAAGGAAAAATGATTCCAAGACCTTTCGTGTATTCAAAAGTACACCTCGTCAGAGAATGTACTTTTGAATACACGAAAGGCTATGAAATAATTTTTTCTTTTCCTTGTAGGTTTACATCATTCATTCATTTCACATGTTTAATTGTGAAATTCGTCCCATATATATATATATATATATATATATATATATATATATGGGAATGAACTCAGAATGGTTCCCTGAGGTTTTTTATGATACACACAGACCGTGCATGGAACAAGGAACTCTTCTACAATAATTAAATCCACTATAGTCCGAATAAGTAATGGTAAATGACAAATACCATAGTTTTTCTTTTTTATGATGCTAGCCCGACGTGGGCAACGGGTCACTCGCAAAGAGGTCCCAAAAATATAGCTTACCAGCTATCTGCAAAGCAGATAGGATCCAGCTTTGGGACAGGATCTAGGGTTTAAAGCAGCCTAGCCCAGCTACATTTAGAACCTCAATATAAGCAAAAGACTCGCTGCCTTCGCGTCAGACTGAATACATCAAAGAAAAAGGGGTAACTATTATATTTTTAACCAAAAACCAAAACTTAAACCTCAACTGGCAGAATTGAGCGTCCACTTTTCAAGACACATAACATGTCCGTTTCAAGATGGGAATGAACTCAGAATGGTTCCCTGAGGTTTATACACACAGACCGTGCATGGAACAAGGAACTCTTCTAGGATAATTAAATCCACTATCATCCGAATAAGTAATGGTAAATGACAAATACTATAGTTTTTCTTTTTCATAATGCTAGCCTGACGTAGGCAACGGGTCACTCGCAAAGAGGTTCCAAAAATATAGCTTCCCTCACCCTAGATCCTGTCCCAAAGCTGGATCCTATCTGCTTTGCGCTCGGACTTTGTGTTTCCTTTTCCCTGTGGTTGTTTGCTTATATATATATATATATATATATCACACTTGTTATATTTATATGTAATACTAGGGGCACTCAATATATTTTGCCCCACCCTTTTTTCTTAGCTAAATAATAGGCCATGGGGCTGAAATGTCTTTTGGGGCGTAAGTTTGAACTTTCTGCGCTTCACATAACCGGATTTTTCCAGTTTGAACCTTCCCTCCTTGTATAAAACCGCTTTTAAACGCCCAACGCCCTTGTATAAAACCGATGGTTAACGCAGTTTCGAAAATGGCGTCTGACAGTGATGTGCGTCGTAAACAGAGTGCTGTTATCGAGTTCTTAACTGCAGAGAAGGAAACAGTTGAAAATATTCACAAACGTCTACAAAACGTTTAGAGAGATGCTGTTGTTGATCGAAGCACAGTTGGACGCTGGTCTAAACGTGTGAGAAGTTGAGAACATCGGAGAGAGGGAGAACCAGCCTCGATGATGAGCCATGCAGCGGTCCCGCGGCATCGGCTGTGACATCTCACATCGTGCAATGTGCTAACAGCATTATTCGATCAAATCGGCGCGTGACATACAAGGAGCTATCACTGGAGTTAGGAATTAGTGAAGGAAGTGTGAATACGATAATTCAGCAACTGGGATACTCAAAAATGTGTTCACGGTTTGTTCCTCGCGAACTGACTGAAGATCACAAAGCCCAAAGAAAAGAAATTGCCTCTGAGTCGTTGGTTCGATACGAGACAGAAGGGGATGACTTCCTTTCACGAATTGTGACTGGGGATGAGACTTGGGTACACCACTTTGAACCTGAAACAAAACGCCAATCCATTGAGTGGCATCATGCACACTACCCACGCAAGAAAAAGTTCAAAATGGCTCCCTCTGCAGGAAAGGTTATGGCCACCATCTTCTGGGACATGAAAGGGGTGAGTCTGGTGGACATTATGAAGAAAGGACAAACACTCAACTCAGAGGCATATATTGCTACCCTACAGAGACCCCAGAGACGTATAAAGCGAGTTCGACCGGAGAGAAAACTGGAAGACGTCCTTCTTTTGCACGATAACGCAAGACCACACAACAGTTTGCAAACAAGAGGGGCCATCACAAAAATGCGCTTGATTGTGTTACCCCATCCTCCATACAGCCCGGATCTGGCACCTTCAGACTTCCATTTTTTGGGGCCAATGAAGGATGCTATTCGTGGAAGAAAGTTTCAGAGTGACGATGAGGTTGTTGATGAGGTTAAGAGGTGGCTTCAGCGGAACCCAGCGGACTTTCACCAGCAAGGAATAAAGGCCCTTGTTTTGAAGTGGAGGAAAGACGTAAAAAAGGATGGAGACTATGTGGAAAAATAAAAACTTGTAAAAGGTATGTAACTACTTGTGTACAAAATTTCTTGAACTTACAAGGAAACTTGGAAAGAAAAAAATGTGGGACAAAATATATTGAGTGGCCCTCGTACATATATATACTCAGTGTACTATATATTATACATGAATGATACGTACCTATTGAACCAGGACCAAAGCTGCGACTGAATCTCTGTCCAGGCGGCAATGCTCTTTTTATATGTATTACGTGTTACATGTTGCGACTCGTATTGACATGTAATAATAAGTAAAGAGAAGTAGTAAAAAAATTACTGCATACGAGGAAACAAATCCAATTTCACTAGCTTTGTAATTGAACCAGCCAGCATTATTCGCACCCCTAGTAATGACATTTCGCACCCCTAGGAGGTGCATGCATGCATTCTAGGTTAAGAACCACTGTAAAATTTAGACCAACAGGATGGCTTCACAAAATACCCATGATTTTCATGTCTGTGGAATAGCAGAGACAGGGAGGAACACTATGTGAGGAAAGAATGGCCTCAGAGAAAACAGATTACTCCAGGACAAGTAAACATCATTGCTAATCCACTGGTAGATCGTAACAAGATACTGTTACCTCCACTCCACATAAAGCTTGGATTAATGAAAAATTTCGTCAAAGGTCTCAACAAAGAAGGATCTGGATACCAATTTTTAAGTCAAAAATTCCCTCAAATTAGTCATGCTAAGCTGAAAGAAGGAATGTTCGTTGGTCCTCAAATAAAGCAACTCTTAAGCGATCCAGCATTTGAAGATGCATTGACAGGTCAAGAAAAAGATGCTTGGCTAGCTTTTAATGCTGTTGTAAACAACTTCCTTGGTAACAGGAAATCTGATGACTACAAAGAAATAGTTAAAGACATGATCCGAAAATATCGTTTGCTAGGATGTAACATGACTGTTAAGACTCTCATTTTGATTTTTTTTCCCTGAAAACTTAGGCGCGGTAAGCGAGGAACAGGGAGAAAGATTCCACCAGGATATTTCAGAAATGTAATGGAGGTATCAGGGAAGATGGGATGTTCGAATGATGGCTGTTACTTTTTATTTTATAGGTTCAGAATCCCAGCTGAGCCCTGAACGGCCAAGCTCTGAAGGGCCACACAGCCCAAGTTAAGCTAGACTAAAACTTACGGACTTGAAGGTCCTATTAGGTCCTACCTCAGGGTTGCTGACTCGATGTGGGCATACCTTAGGCCTCAGTTGCATAAAATTAAAATAAAAAACAAAAGGTGCACTATTTATGGTCTTCCTTCTAAACCTTGCAACAACAACACAACCTGCACCATTGCACGATGCAACAATCTTGTATCTAAACAACCAAACTGAATTGCAAGAAAGCTCTCTATAAGACCACGCCCTCTAAGTGCCGCATTCAACAAACGAGTAGAAAGGACGCCCCCCCACCCCAAAAAACAATGATGCCACAAGAGCCCAAAAATGCGAGCTCTAAATTAAGTGAATTTTTCACTAACCTTACAATTATGAGATGGACACACACACACACACACACACACACACACACACACACACACACACACCTTAAATTAATATATACAAGCAATGCTGCACCAATCAGCTTAGTCATCATATTGCCTTGGAACAACGATGGCTCTTCCTATTCTAGATTTTCTAACACTCCCCACCGAAGAAGCATTGTTGTTATTACCTTCTGCAAGTTTAGCCAAGCCTTCTCCATGAGGCTGTAACCCAAATGCTTCAGCTTGACTATCCGTGTTTTTTGCTGATTTTTAAAGCATAGAGTTTTTGTATAGGTCCTTTAATTTTCCTCCTGAAGTCTTTACCAGTGCAGACCTAACTAAATTGTCTTTGCCAACAAACAACTCTTCAATTATGCCAAGCTTCCAGCATTGCCTTGGTCTTTCATTCTCAATCATTACCACTTCTCCCACCTTGATACAATTTGCATTGGAGCCCTTTACATTGCCTGATGGGTAATAATTGAGTTCTGGCAAGTATTCCATCTGCCACCTCTTCCATAGCTGATCTTGTAGCTCTTCAAGGTACTTGAACCTTCTGGTTAACTCTTCTTGACTGCTCTGGATAGGCTGTAAGTCTCCTGGCAAACTGGGGCTTGATGTTAATCGTTTACCACAAAGAAAATAATTTGGTGTCAATGGCTCTGCATCCTGTATACTGTTATAAACAGTATGTTAAAGCATCTGGATACTGTTAAACAGTATGTTAAAGCATCTGGATAAAAAAGAATCTGTAGATATTGTGTACTTGGATTTTGCCAAAGCTTTTGATACAGTTCCTCATAAGCGGTTGCTTGTTAAAGTTAGAGCTCATGGAATAAAAGGGACAGTAGCAAATTGGATTGAAGAATGGCTTAAAGAAAGAGAACAGGGAGTCCATTTAAATGGGACTAGGTCTACATGGAGCCCTGTTCTGAGTGGAGTTCCATCGGGGTCAGTACTTGGACTTCTACTTTTTATTATTTATATTAATGACTTGGAAAAGGGTCTAAATAGTAAAACCTCAATATTTGCAGATGATACAAAATTAGGACAAAATGTAAGATCTTTCACAGGTGCCATGAAAATGCAAAAGGACATTGATACATAAAGTAGTTGCTTGGGCAGATAGATGGGAGATGAAATTTAATGTGGAAAAGTGTAAAGTTATGCATGTTGGTCATGACAGTCCATAATTTGAGTATGACATGGATGGAAGTTGGATAAATAAAGAAAAAAAAAGGAGAGATTTGGGTGTCATTGTGAATCATGATCTTAAACCTACAACTCATTTTATTGAAATTAGAAATAAAGCTAATGCTAGATTGAACCTAATGCAGAAACATATAGAATATAAATCGCCAGAAATTATAAGTAAGCTCTACACTTCATACGTGAGGCCTCTTCTTGAGTATTGCATTCAGTTTAGTAGTCCTTATTTAGAGCAAGACAAAGACAGACTAGAAAAAGTACAAAAGAGAGCCACAAGGATGATACCATGCCTGACACACCTTAGTTACAAAGAGAGATTGGAGCACCTAAACATGTTTTCCCTAAAGCGAAGAAGGTTACGAGGTGATATGATAGAAGTATATAAAATAATAAATGAGTTAGACAATATAGACTTCCACTCTCTTTTTACAAAGGATCACAATGATAGGACAAGAGACCATAGCCTTAAGCTTTTTCAGCAAAGATGTAAATCACAGTTAGTACAAAATAGTTTTTCAAATAGAATAGTAAAATTCTGGAATAGCTTAGATGTAGTAGTTGTGAGTTCCCATACTTTGGAGACTTTTAAGAATAAACTAGATAAATTAATGACTGAAAGAGGTATTTGGCAATGACGTTTTGCCGGAACTGGTAATGGTGTGGAGAAGAGGTTTGTGAACCCTTCCCACATATACAAATAGTTTATTTTTTATTTGGGTAAATCTCATCACCCACACAGAGTGATGGGATGTAGGGAGGCAGCATGTTGGGTTAGGGGACACTCTCTGTCTTTATATCCTCCATTTAAAGAGATTTCTCTGCTGAGCGGTGTCCCCCATAGCCCTGTGATGTATGAAAGACTCATTATGTTCACTTGCCTCATAGACACCTTTAAATGGGAGACCCTGAATGGGTGTACATTCAAATACTCTATACAGTCTTTAGTTTCACCTACTCCTTTTATCTTAACTGTAGAGCTTGTATTACATTATTCAGGTTATAGCTATATAGATCCATGTAAAACTTCTTGTGATGAGATAACCATATGATGTCTACAATTAGTACAGTAGTGGTATCCACAAGATCCAAAGTTTTGAAGTTAATGTACAGCGAGTAGATGTGTGACAATCTGCAATTTGCAGAGATCAATTGGATCTTAATTTTGCATGTAACTGTATTTATGGTTTGTTTATATTAACAGTGGAGCCACCCAGATGGGCCGAAGGACCCCTAGTGTGCCCACTATAAAATTTTTACCATGTTACCATGTTACTAAAGGTGAAAGGCCTGCTGTTCACCATTGCTTCTACTTCACACAAAACAGTGCAGAATTCTTCTTTGCTCAAATGAGCATTAGCTAAAAGTTTCTTTAATGGACACTTTACACTTCTCACTAGCCTTTCCCAAAATCCTCCCCATCATGGTGCTCTCTCAACAATAAACTCCCACTGTACCCCATGGTGTGAAAAGTAGGATTGGAATCCCTCCTCTTTTAGCAATGATCAAACTTCTTGAAGTTCCTTTGCAACCCTTTTGAAGGTTTTTGCATTATCCGACATGATTTTATTTGGGAAACCCCTTCTGTTCACAAACCTTTTAAAGGCCAAAAGAAGCACATCACTACTTAAGTTGCTTACCAACTCCAAATGGATTGCTCTGGTGGTAGCACATGTGAAAAGACATATATAACCTTTGTTAGACTCCCCTTGCACATACACATAGACAAAGGTGGGCAGTTGCGCCGCAAAAAGTTGCGGCGCAACATTTTTGGTTGCGCTTGCGCTTGCGCCGCACATTTTTACAGAGAGTTGCGGAATTGTTTGCGGCGCAACTTATATATGCAGTTTCAAGATTAGCGCGCAACGCGCAACATTTAATATTACTTCTCTGTAAAAATAACCCAAGCGAATGTAACTTAAATATTTTTATCTGGCAACACTGCACTTCAATTGTTTACATTCAGTCACATTCTCAATGCGCCAGTATCACTGTCTGACTTTCTGTTGTTTTCGTTTCTTTTTACTTTTTAGTACTAGTACTAGTACTAGTATTATGGATCGTTTTGTGGTGTCTGTGGCCGACAGCACTGATTCTGCCGACCAGGACATGGACAGAGAGGTTGAAGTGACTGAGAATGTTGACAGCCGTTCCCCTGAGACTGAAGCAAGTGTCAGTGAGGTTTCCGCTTCAGGATTCGGGGGCCCCTACCGTTAACCCCTGGCCTTACTTGGCCGACTTTTTTGAGTTCAAGGGTCAGGCCCAGGCACAGGGCCACACGGACAACTTCCTGTACGAGTGTGTCCGCTGCAGGCCCAATAAGAAGGTCTTCTCAGCCAACAAGAAGTCAAGATACAGCCTCCGGAAGCATATGGAGAGTAAGCACGGCTACTGCCTTCAGAAGTTTTTGGACTGCTGTATGGACGGGACAAAAGAAGCCAAGAAACGCCATGCATCCTTGCACGAAGCTGCCACCAAGAGGCAGATGATGTGCCGCCAACCAACCTTGATGGAGATGGCAGGCCCATCCAAGTGTAGGCACAACATCAGCAAAGCTACCTTCCAACATAAGGTGAGTCAGGAAAATTTGATTTCAATAATTTGCTTAACATTTTTTTCAAAAATTAACATACTGAATTAAATTTATGAATGTAACATTATAGCAAATTGACAAGAGATGTAAAATAAATTTTACTTTTATATTTAATTCTATAGCTCATCAACATGTTTCTGGACAACATGATCCCCTTCTCTGTTGTGGACAACCCCACGTTCATGGACTTTGCTGCCATGATACCTGGCGGCTACATGGAGAGTATGTCGCGAAGGACACTGACGAGGTGCATCGAGTCCAGGTTTGAAACTTTTAAATATTATAATCGAATATGCTTCAAAGTGAAATTTTAACGTATACGTGCCATTATAAACTAAGAAATTCTATAGTTATTCCCTTTAATTTTCATTTTCTTTCAATGACATTAGAAAGTATGATGCTTGTATGGATATCTAAACTAATTTGTAATAAAATATATCATGAAATGGAGGTCTGGATAAACTTTGAATAAAGTTTTTTCCGTTTTTTTTACACATTCCTGCGTGCGCATATCCATAGAGGCCCGCAGCTTAAGGCTTAAAATTTTACATTATTGCATATTAGACTCTTTATTTAATATTTATTAACTAAGTGATTTGATTGATTTCATTTGTAATTTGTTTTTATACTTTAAGGTATGAGACTGACCAAAAGAAGCTGAAGGACATCCTCAGCAACCTGCCATAGACTGCCTCTTAGCTACTGCCTTCAACCCGCAGTTTAAGCTGTCAAGATGGCCAGAGCTGGTGCCAGGAAGAGACCCGGAGGAGTTGAGGAGGACGGTCACCAGCAAAGTTGTGTCGTTGGTGGACAGGGCCAGGAAGGATGAAGAATTCAGCAGCAGCAGCAGTGATGCGGAAGCGGCAGACAAAGGGGACTTCCTCGAGCAGCTGTACGACACAGGAGTAATCAGCAAACAGAAGAAGAAGAGCACAATGCTGGTGAACAGTTTCCTGGACCAGAGGCCGGAGAAAAATATCGCGAGGAACGTGTTCACTTGCAAGGAACTGACAGACCTCTTTGTGCAGTATAACACACCCATTCCCTCAAGTGCGGCTGTAGAACGTCTGTTCTCTTTGGGGAAGGATGTTCTGAAGCCAAAACGGGCTGGACTCTCCGATCCACACTTTGAGATGCTGGTGTTCATGAAGGGGAACCTGGCTCTTATGTAGTGATTTTTTTGCATTTATTATATATTGTAATAAAATATTGATATTATCTTTTTCTGTATCAGATATATTTTGTTTAACTTGTAAAAAGGCTTTTTATTTTAATATTATTTTATTTATTTTTCAAAAGTTGCGCGTTGCGGTTGCGCTTGCGGCCCAACTTTTTGAAAAGGGTTGCGCTTGCGCGTGCGGCGCAACTATTTCAGCAGAGTTGCGGTTCCGGCTGCGGCG
Organism: Bathynomus jamesi; assembly: GCA_023014485.1. Lineage (NCBI taxonomy): Eukaryota > Metazoa > Arthropoda > Malacostraca > Isopoda > Cirolanidae > Bathynomus > Bathynomus jamesi. The sequence continues at coordinate 940,631 of JAJOZX010000589.1, forward strand.
CTACAAAAATCGTTGCGCGTGCCCACCACTGCACATAGACTGGACCTGCAAAGTCTACGCCCACTACATCAAATGGGGCATTATAGACACACCGTTCTCTTGGAAGTGGAGCCACCTTTTCGTGACCACCCAGATAAGATATCTGTAACTTTGGCTAAAATTATCAATCACAGTATTTCCAAAGGAATATTCCCATCAATGCTAAAAACTGGTTGTATAACACCCCTTTTTAAAGGGGGTGATCCTACACTAGCAACAAATTACAGGCCGGTGTGTTCATTATCTGTGTTCAGCAAAGTTTTCGAAAAAATTGTAAAAAGTAGAATGCAGCGATATTTAGAATCTTACAATTTATTATCTCCAAATCAATATGGCTTCCGTAATAATAGAACAACGGAAATGGCTATTTTAAATCTTATGGAAAATGTAAATATAGCTAAGGAGAACAAAGAAATAATGATGTCAATATTTATGGATTTGAGTAAGGCGTTTGATGTAATAGACCATAATATTCTACTTAATAAATTGTATTGTTACAGCTTTAGAGGGGCAATCAGTGATTGGTTTAAAAGTTATTTGTCCGATAGATATAATTTTGTATCAGTAAATAAGGTTTGCTCCACTAAAGCGCTTGTCAAACATGGTGTGCCACAGGGCTCAGTGCTGGGTCCACTGTTATTTTTATTATATATAAATGACCTTCCACGTTCATCTGATATACTGAACTTCATAATGTTTGCAGATGATACAACTCTCTCCTTTTCTTGCAAAGATGTTAATACAGCTAAGAATATATTTCATTCAGAATTCATCAGTGTAATGAAATGGTTGACCACGAATAAACTCTTCCTAAATACCAGTAAAACAAATTTCATGATTTTTACTAATAAAAGAAATGTATATCTTGATGAACTCAATGTTAATGAAATCACCATAAAGGAGTGTACTGTAACAAAATTTCTTGGTGTAATGCTAGATAAGAATTTGCAATGGAGTGATCATGTAAATTATATCGCGAAAAAGATTTCAAGGAGCGTTGCTATAATGTTTAAACTTAGAAATGTAGTCCCTAAACAAGTTTTATTGACTCTTTATCATACTCTTGTTCTTCCTTATATAACATACTGCACCCTTGTTTGGGGAAACTCCGCTAACAACGCATTAAATGGTATCTTTGTCATCCAAAAACGAGCAATAAGGTTATTATCTGATGCTGATTTCCTTGATCACTCTAGTGCATTATTTAAAGAGCTAAACCTACTAAAGCTCAATGATATAACCAAACTGGCACATTTTATTTTTATTTACAAGTGTAAGAGCAAAATCATTAATTTGCAATGGGTAAATAGATATTTTGTAACTCATCAAGAAATCCACCCGTATCAGACCAGAAATAGATCAAAGATTGTTATACCTCAATTTAGATTGTCTTCATCTCAAAAACTACCCATTTTCATTGGATTGAAACTATGGAATGACTTGCATGCCGATATAAAAAATATTGCGAATGTAAATTTGTTTAAAACCAAGTTAAAATCCCGATTAATAATGAGATACTAACAAAAATCTTGGATTAATGTCCACTAATAATGTTTTATATTGTCCATTAATATTGTTTAATATTGAAATACAGGCTTTAACTATTAATAATACTTATTTACTTATTTATTTATTTTATTATTATTAATTTATAACGGCTAGCTGCTTATTTTTAATGAGAGCCCAGTAAAGCCTAAAGCTTAAGGGCCAAATAAAAAAATTAAAAAAATAAATAGTCGAGCTTCACAATTATTTGTCATTGTAAAAATTGTAAGTTGTAAAAAGACTACTGTCTTTATTTTATTATTAATAAAGGTTATTCTATTCTTCTATAAGGCTTTGCACTCCAACGCTTGCAAACCACACATCTATGCAAGACCTTTTTTACTACTTCTCTAATTTTGGGAATTCAAAACTGTTGTCTGATCTCTATTAACATTTCTCTAACTCCAACATGCAACAACTTATGATGCGTATCCAGGATCAAAAGTTCCACAAAGTGCCCCCCAGAAGGTAGCAAAATTGGATGTCTTTTCTCCTCTGGAAGCACAGAAAACCGTAGTCTACCTCTTACTCTCAATAAATCCTGATCCAAAAACACGTCCAAACCCTTGAGAGCAGAATGTGTTGGTAGAACGTATAATGGACTGCTGGTGAGCAATTTTCTCTCTTCACCAAATTTTTCCTTCTACACATATACCACCCAGTATTGCCTGGCTTGCTGAATCTCCTTACTGTTCAGAATTCCTTCCCTTCTTGTTGTCTGTAAATCTATATACCCATGCTGTCACTCTTAACAACCTTTTCAGACTGCTAATGTCCTCAAGCCTCAATAAGGGGTCCCGCTACATAACTTGACAACTGTTCACAGTGCATTTTCTCATCTCACTCACCCATTCTTCTTCAGCCTGGCATTCTCCTACAATAGGCTGATTAGAAGGCCAATTTTCACTTTCAAGTTTTAGTCACTCTTGTTAGGATTTTATATTTAAATTCTTATATTTACATTTTTAAAGCATAAAGTCACTAGATTAGGTATCACTAAAATGGCAGCGCGTAATTTATTAATGGCAACGCGTGACGTCATTTTTTGAACCCACCGCCGAAACCAGAGTTTTCGGCTCATTCGTATTTTGACACTCGCGTTGTCAAGTTCTCTTTCAAGTTATCAAATTGTTTTCAAGTTATTATTCAAAGTTTCAGTATTTTCAAAGCTAAAATTACAACTAATTAGGATTAGTCAAAGACCTAAAAAACTAGTTCGTTGACAAGCGCAACAGTTTGTCAACAGCCTTAAGCTGTGTTTACGGCCTATTTGTGTTTGTGTTAAACTTTTACTTCAATTGATTTGTGCCTGGATTGGTAAAGCCGGCATTATATAACCTTTTTTTCAGGTTCAGGTTGTTATTGGTTTGTTTTATATTTTAAGGTACTTTATACTAATACTCTGGCCCATTCCACCACAAACTTGACTGTGCAAGATCTTTCAATGAAATTCCTCGTGTTGGTAAATCAGCTGGGTTCTGGGTACCTGGACAATGCTTCCATTGCTTTGGATCTGTGTGTGCTTGAATTTCCTCCACCCTATTAGTAACAAATGGTTTCCATTTCCTTGCATGGCTTTTTAACCAGTGCCAAACTATAGTGGACTCTGTCCAATAATAGCTTGGAATTTCATAAAGGGCCAAAGATTTTTGCACTGTAACTGCAAGCCGAGTAGCAATAACTGCACCCATCAATTCCAACCTTGGAATAGAAAGTCTCTTCAAAGGTGCTTGTGAAAAATGCTCTGTATGAATTGGTCCACAATTAACCCACCCCTTATATCTCCAGTCTAACTATAGAGTAGATCAAGTCTAGCCTAGAGGGGTCAGCCTAGAGATTCCGGAAATGGTCCAGAGCGGGCAGATAAATTGAGGTCCAGAGTAGGATTCCTCACCAAGTTAGGTTAGGGCAATGTACCTTTACCTTTGTTAAGCTATGAGTTAATGCTGGGTCTTAGGCCACAATGTAGGCCTAAGTTGTCTGACCAAGCTTAATTTAATGAGTCTATGTAAAACTGGGTTAAAAACACAATTAGTCACTTACTGCTAGTTATTAGAGAGTCCCTTTTCCTGTCTTGTTTAATTGTTAAGAGCGTACTTGCTGGTGGGGATCTTTCTTCGTTGTCTGTTCTTGTCCCTTCTCCAGTTCCGTCCTCTCGCCCCGTTCCTCGTTTTCGTTCTCCTTTGTTCTCCTTTTCGCGGGGCTTTTTCCACCAGCGTCGTCTTGGTTTTTTCTTCGGTTGGTTGATCGGTAATGTATATCTATTACCGAGCACGCTCTTGTCACACAGTATATAAATACTAGTGTGGAGAATAACTGGTGAGCAACCAATTGGTTTCATCCACCCAGTTATTGACATAAAAGGAATTTAATAATTGTTAGATTAACTACCTACCTACTCAGTGAACCATTTTCGTTACCTCCCAACTACCCACTCATCAGTTTTCCATAGTGCTACTCTGCTCTTTGCAGCAACCAACCTGCAACTTATTTCCTCTTTGAATGTGCCCCCTTATATAAATACAAGTTGCATAGGCTTACTCACTTGCATCACAAAAGATGTGCAGCTCCAAATTGTCTGGACTATTGTTCAACTCTCCAAAGTACCATCTTGGGATTTCAATGTCTCCAAGATGTGCCAATTCTTTGAACCAATATTTCCACCTTACCACCATATAATCAGGTAACTCTTGGTCCCAACCAAGTCCAATTTCCCAGAAGCTCTGAAACCAAATTTTTTACTTTATCACAAATGGAGCCAGGAATCCAAAAGGATCAAAGACCTTCGAAGCCAAACTAAGAGCTGTACGTTTTGTCCACCTTGTCTCATTCTCAGCCAGTTCAACTAAAGATTTCCCATTGAAGGTAAACAAATCCTCCCCTTGCTGTCAAACAATGCCTAGCACCTTGGTGTCTATGGCCCACAACTCCTTAATACCAGAATCCTCAATACTTTCTGCTGCATCAGGTCCTACACAGGACTGGCTCATAAACTGTTGTAACTAAGAATGATTGGTCTGCCATTTTCTAAGCTCCATGCCAGCCTCCCTCATTATACCTCTAGCCTCCATGAATATCTGTTTAGCCATTTCTGTATTATCCACTGAACACAGCAAATCATCAACATAAACATTTTGCCTTATATGTTCAATAGTATTAGGAGAGACTTCAGAATATTTCTTAAAATAGTACTGCATAGTAGCTGCCAACAGAAATGGACTAGAACTGAGGCCACACAACACGGACTTCAGTCTATATGCTTGAACCTTGGGTTCATTTTCCAACAAATCTTTTGTATCCATCACAGATACTTTACTGCATCTCTGTCCTCTGGTTTTAACTTTATCCTCAAAAATGCTTGCTTCACATCTACAGTCAATGCTTCTCTACCAAACCTGAATCTCAGTAACAAGGAAAATAAATCTGCATTTAAATTTGGCCCAGCATCGAAATAGTCATTCAAGGACACACCACCTTTGTCCTTGGCTGAGCCATTAAAAACTACCCTCAGTTTGGTGGTAGTTTTGTCTCGCCATACCACTGCATGGTGTGGCAGATAATGTGCCTCCTGGCTCACCAGCTCACCCTCACCCTTTCAGCATAGCCCTCCTTTACATAGCTTAGAGTGGCCTCATTGTATTCATTTAACAATTCATTTTTCCTTAGCCTGTGCAATGAAGTCTACAACCTCCTATTGGCTAGCTGAAGGTTTGAGCTGGGTTTGCAAGAATCTTTCCAAGGGAGGCCAACTTCGTAGCAACCATCTCTAAACCCAATACCTTTTTCAAATTGCTCTAAAACATCAATGTTCACTGTACTTTCCTGCTTCTCCTGTTTGTCCTTTATGCCAATAGATTCAAGTTCCCAAAAGGCTTTCAAATGCCTTTCCAAACCATGGCTGTTCTCCTCAATATTAACAAAAAGAGCTTTAACCTCCATTTCATTGCAATAGCTACCATGTAGTATCCAGCCTAGCTTACTTTCAATAGCTACAGGACCTTGAGATGTGCGAGCAATGTTACCAGTGATGAAGTCCCAATAATAGTCAGCTCCAATCAAAAGACTATCTTCTCTTCCTTCAAACTTATTATTGTCCAAATTAATTCCTTTAACTTGCAATTCTTGGACACATGCCATATCTAAACAAATAGTGACTGGGGCACAAAGTTCCTCAATCTCTACAGCTTGGACCTTGATAGTGGGACTTTGTGGTAACAACCCCTTAGCCAGAACTTCTACCTTCTTAACTTTGGTTCGGTTTTGAACGGAACCCCCAAACCCAGAAATTCTTAAATTTTCCCTCTTAAGTTCTTTAAACTTCAAATTTCTGGAAATTCTGGTCTTAATAAAGCTACACTGGCTACTACTATCAAACAACACTCTTACAGTAGCTTCTCCATCATTTCCAATTAATAATGCTGCAGCTGTTTGCAATAATCCCCCTTTACTTTTACTCCCTTTCATAGCAGTGGCATGTGCCACTGATGTCTCTACTTCTGGGGTAGGCCTACTAGGAGTGTTTTCACACAATAATGGCTGATGCCCGCCATGGCATTTTTTTCACAAAATTTTAAACTTACAAAACCTTGCTCTGTGACCTTTCGAAAAACATTTAAAATATGCTGTGGACTTAGTTACCTTGTCCTTTCTCTCCTCAACATGTAAAGCCTCAGCCATCTCACGTTTATATGAGTTGTGGCTGCCTTCGCAAAATATGCATTCCTTGATTCCCTTTAATTTATTCTCAGAGGATGCATGTAGAGCTGACACTGTACCTGGGTTATTCCTTTTTGTAGAAACTTTGGTGCTGTGACTGCCTTTGTCCCCTTGTTTAACAACCCACTGTTCAAACTCAATTCCCTCTCGTCTTGCTAATTCTGTGCCTAAAAGGCTTAACATCTGCTGAAGGGGAATGTACATATGTTCTACAGTGTGTGCCCTATTTAATTCAAGCAAAACTGAGCTAGGCAATTTAGACTCCAGTATAGTGACCAACATTACACCATACCTTTCCATTCCTACACCCAAGTTGTCCAGGGACCTATTTTTAACTTCAAATTCATCATATAACTGCCGTAACTCCTTGACACTATTGGGATTATTAAATGGAGATGTAGCTAAAAGTGCACGGAGGTGGCTTTTAATTAAGATCTCTGGCGACTATTGCTGGAGTCTGAAGAGATGTACCGAAATCAGTACACAAGAGAAAATCGACGAATAAGAAGTTTCTTTAGCTACTGACTGCTCTAATAAATTCAATGCGTTACTGTTGATGAATGGTTGGTTCAGTCATTCAAAATTTGTATATATAAATATACAGAATCTTACTTAAATCCGTATCTACATGTATTATATATATTAGTGTATATATGTAGTAATAATGCGAGTATGTGTGTGTGTGTGTGTATAATGTGTGTTTCTGGGCATGCATTACTACTGTAAAATGTTTGAATTGAATAACATATGCCATAGTATTCGTCTGCTCTCTTATCCAATTGGTAACATTTTCTTATATATATATATGTTACGTGTCATTGTGGAATATCTACATGTAATAGGAAAAAACTAAATATACAGCTGAAAAGAGCATGCCTTTATTGCCTAGAATCACCCATGTTCATTGAAACAGTTCGCAAAAAAATTGATGTGATGCTTGAATTGCATATTCATCTATAGCTGTACGTACGGTTATGAGTTGATGAGTTTATGATTTCAGGAGCAAGACCATCTCTAACTTCAGGGCGGTTTCGAATTTGATTTGAAACTGAAAAACAAACACTATCACCTATAACCGTTCGATGGTGCAAAGGGTGCTGAAATCGTACGACCCCAATTCCATATTGAAAAAATATTCTCGAAGATGAAAAGATGAATGATTTAAGAGACTAAGAAGGTGCTTATTTAGGTATATGTGTCCAATTTAACAGCGTCCTTCACAATTAAAGAGCTTATTTCTAAACAATTCTATAGAATTTCATCACTTCGCCAGTTGATTCTTTCAAATTGTTTTGATTATTTTTTCGTTTTGGGTGATATTTTAGCTCTTATTGTTTACATTATTTTCCAATCATTTTTGTTTGTTTAGTTATAACTAAATTTTTGCTTTACACACGCACGCACGCCTTTACAGTTTTAATAGTACAGTAGATCAATTACAAATGAAACACCATACCCCTAAATGAAGAGGCTTCAGATTTAATCCACTTCACAGAACTCTAGGGTTTAGCCGGTACCTATAACAATCTAGTGGTTCAGGAATGGAATGGATGGATGGATGCATTTTTATCAGAGGGCTCGTTTGATTGACGCGTCCTCTTATCTGATGACTCCCCAAATGTAGCGATTCCCGTTTCAATTCTCATTCAATAATGATAAAACCGAGAGTGAGAATATCAAAGATGGCAATTCTTAAGTTGATCTACTTCATAACCACTATAAGATTTCCAATTTTTATTATTTGTTCATAAAAATTGCCTCTCGGGATTGCAATTGCGCGACATCCCTCATTTCACCGTTTCCCAAATCTGGAAGCTCTTTTGCCAGATCTGAAATTTCCACTTTCAGACCTCGAATGGGAATAAGAATCAAGCTAAGTGGGAAATAATCGTCTTCTCCATGACTTCGCCTCTTGTACTGATTGTCCATGAATAGACTTTCTTTTGTCTCTATCTTGTTTATTGTTTTATTCAGGTCATTTCCTTCAGACAGTTCTATAGACCCACCAACTTCTGCGATCGAATATCACTTCCATAAAATGCATTTACAGTTGGATTGAATGATTAGATTAGGATTGATTAAGACAAGTTACGTTAGTTTAAGTTGGTGCGGCCTTTAATCTGATCTTATCAGTTACAGAGAATTCATCAAAAATTGTGTATATTTTTCAAGTTATGATATGGGTATTTACTCATTTATTATTTATTTACCACTAAAACTTTAATGTTAATTATAAGGTTTAACATATTCTGCTCGATTTTTTAGTTCATTCAGAACAAAAATTAAAGGACTTATAAGGACAAATTTGCTCAAATTTTTAGTTTATTCACAACAAAAAATAAATGACAATGACAAGTTAATCAGCAATATAATGCCCTTCTTTTTCTATAACCTCTAGTCCTCCCACCTGTAGAAAAGTTTTTTTATGCCACGTTCGAAGAAATCCCTTGGTTTCGAGTTAAAAAAAAGCGATAACTTCGTTTTCGATATCTTCCCTGGATGACAACTTTTGTCCATCTAGGTGGTGTTAGAGACTTCTGAATAAATGGTAGTCTGAAGGTGCGATGTCCGGAGAATAAGGTGGACGAGGCATTTTTCCCAACCAAATGCCTCCAATTGGGCAGTGGTGATTCGAGCAGTGTGAGGGCGCGCGTTATCCTGGTGGAATAGAACACCTCTGCGATTAATTAATGCAGGACGTTTTTCTTGCAATGCCATCTTCAATTGTTGGAGTTGTTGGAAGTAGACTTCAGCTGTGATTATTTGGTTATCTGGTAGAAGCTCAAAATGAATAATTCCTTGCATATCCCACCAAACGCATAGCAAAATTTTCTTTGGATGGGGTCCATTCCTTGGCTGAGGTTCAGGCTTTGTTTCATGGCTAAGCCACTGATGTCGACGCTTAATATTGTTATAGAGGACCCATTTTTCATCCCCAGTGACGATCCGATTAAAAAGCGGTGCCTGCAGTTGCCAAGAAGCAGTGATGTGCAAATATCGATTCGATGTTGAAGATTCGCTTGTGACAAATCATGCGGAACCCATTTTCCAATCATCACTACTTTTCCTAACAGCTTCAAAATTAATGACGATGAATGGTCATATGGCTAACGCCGAGTTGCAGGCCAAGTTCTCTTACAGTTACCGTTGGGTTTTCTTCCACTGTTGCTTTCAGCAACTCTTCATCCAACTCATTGCGTCGTCCAGTTCGTTGATAATCTTTCAGATCGAAGTCTTCATTTCTGAATTTTTCAAACCATCTCCTACACATCCATTCGCTCAGAACATCATTTCCATAGACTCTTTGACTGTTTCTTGTGGATTCACTAGCGTTAGATCCTTTATGGAACTCATACAGCATCACATGTCGAATATGCTCTTTCGTGGGCTCCATGTTTTTTCAATTACTGTAATATCGTAGGGGTGGCGTTGTAACTGTGTGAAAAACACCAGAGAAAATATTCATTAGCCTAATGCTACACTAGCCTAAGTCATTCTGTATCATGATAAAGCCTGTGCGAACCTGTAGCCGCGTGTATTTTGCAACATTTCTAAAACTATTTCACATTATCTATCGTCCGTTTTCTAATCGAGCAGAATTTATGTTACAACCTGATATTAAATTAACATAATTTATTTTTGTTCGACTGAAGGTTAAAACAAGTTATTTTATAATATCGTCGTTGTTGTGGTAAAGTTTTATGAAATATACCCTAAATTAACTTATCCTAAATTACCCTAAATTAAATAAAAAAAAAATACTCGTCCGTCTAATTATTGCGTTTTAAGAGCTTTTCCAATTTCTTATGATTGTGCAATTTTTTAAAAATTGAAGCAATGATGAAAAATATGGCAAATGGATTTTTTTCAGCAGATATATGCTTAGGAATAAAATACGTTAAACTGGAAAGGTACCATTGTAATTAGTGGATATTAGAAGAGAATCTGTAATTTGAAAGGAAAATGCTTTTTTAAATTGAAAATAAGCATTTTTGACAAATTTCAGCAAACTTGTTACAAATAATTACTTTTTTTTCATTCTTAAATGTATGTTTAGGAATCAGATTATTTATTGTGTATTCTGAAAGCTTTATTACAATATGCAATTGTGACATATGTGTTCGGTTGGTGAAACCACATCGACGGCCTTCCAGTTAATTATATTATTGACCTGAACCATTATTATTATGAGGCCTAATCTAAATCATCGACTAAACCTAAACAAGTGACTAACTTAATCCAACGTAAAGCCGAACAAGATAGTCTCTCCAGTTTTTAACTGTGACATAGATATAAATGAAAACACTGCAAATGATTTGAACTAACTGTACAATGTTGCCCTGAAGAAATTAATTTTATCAATTTCATGAAACAACTGCAAAAGTAACTGATTCATCTCTGCCTGTTAACCACAAGAAAATAAAATACTGCGCGCGTGCGCGCGCACACTCTCTCTCTTTTACACACACAGAGACACATATATATACTCGTATATATATCTATATTTTTTTAATTTCTCATTCTTTACAGTCTGGTTACAGTTTACAATGTGTACAGATGTGTAAATAAGCAAAATGACTAGAGCAGCTACAGTTTTATTTTTTACTTAACTCGAATAGCAGGATAAAAACTCGAGGCCAGTTTTCACAAATTTAAAAACTTTAGGTTGCTATACACGATCCAATTTTTCTTCATACTTCAAAATTCATATTAAGTTGACAAGCTTATTAGATCGTTAGTCGGGCATTCAAGCTCAAACTTCAAACCTAAGTTTGATTTGAAGCAAGTTTGTTGTGGTCAGAAAAATTTGGGCGAAGCTAAATAGATTGATAAACAAGTTGTATCGTGTGTGTCCAAACGTCAAACTTGTCTCATTTGTAAACAGTCACAGTGTCGTTGGGTTGTGTAGCAAATTGAATGTGTGTGATTTGCGGGTGTTACGTGGAGAGTTTATTGTGGGATTCATTAAAATTTATAACGCAAATCATGTTTATGGAAGATATCAAGTAAAGAGTGCTACTATAGCGTGATTCCTACCGGTGACTTCGATACTATAGGGTGATTCCTACCCGTTTTGGTTCGAAACTACAGTACTGTCAGTGCTGGGCAGTATTTAAATACATTTGTATTTAAATATGTATTTAATTACATTTGTGTATTTAGAACTGTATTTATAAATACATTGTTTTTCATGTATTTAAATATAGTATTTAAATACAATGTATTTAAATACTCAAAATATAAAAATGTAAATACTTTTACTGGTTTAATACACGTTCTGTACTAGCACAGTACGACGCGTCGACAGTGTAGTACAGCATGGTTCATGTTTCAACGTGTCAGTTCAATCAGTTGTGTGCCACTCTTAGTCGAAAGCGGTTGATTTCTTTATCGTGTGCGTGTCATGGCTTCAACAAGCAAATCCGGTGAATCAAACAGTGATATACCTGCAGATAACAATTTAGTGCACCCTCTGTTTGATGGAAAATACTTTAAAATTGCATTGCCGTCCACTGATCAACGCCATTCTTCAGGGGTTCCAAAAGAGATATAAAAATTCTCTCCTTAGCTAATGAACGCCAAGTCACCGACGCCATCATTGCAACAGCCACGCACCCATACTTCAAACTGCGTTGGGTAGACATAAACAAGTCTTGGAACTCCGAAACTCAACGAGGAGTGGTAAAAAGCATTTTAATCCGTGCCGCCACTACTGTCGACCAAGACCCGCAAGCAGATGACAATACATCTAGTGGTGCATCGGACGGCGATGAGTACTTTGGCTTCGCCCACAACTCTTCGTCTTCGAGGTCCTCTATTGCACCATCTGCAGACATGAATGTATTGGCATTTCTACAAGATTCCGATCGGACCATCAACAGTTTGAGAAAACATCATCTCATAAAAAGACTGTTCCTCCGCTATAACACGACATTACCATCTTCGGCACCGGTAGAGCGAATATTCTCATTCGCGGGAATCACTTTGACTCCCAAAAGAAACTCTCTTTCAGACAAAACTTTTGAAAGATTGGTTTTGATCCGCAGCAACCGTGAAATAAGAGAGAATTCGTAAGGTGCCTTATGTTTATGTTTACGTCTTATGTTTACGTTTAATGTCTCATCTACTCATTAATTGTTACTCATTTTGCAATGATATAATGAGTATAATATGTCACTGCTTGAACATCGTAAGTTCTAAGTTCTTTTGTTTTTGTTTTGTTCTAAAAAGGGAAATATACTGTATAATCGGAAATTAGATTGTACTATTTCTTTATCCTTTATCAAGCATTTTATATTGTTGTTACTCATGAATTAGTGAATGCATATGTTAAAATTTGTATGTATTTAAAATGTATTTACAAATGTATTTAAATACAATTGATGTATTTTGTATTTAGTATTTAAATACATTTCTCCCATGTATTTAGTATTTAGTATTTAAATACATTCAATGTATTTATTGCCCAGCTCTGAGTACTGTAGAGTGTGATTCCTATCCAAGGTATAAATGAAAATATAATAAATATAAAATGCTATTTATTATTCAATTTTATTTATTTAAAAAATAGTTTCGGTGCTACTATAGTATGTGGTCTACCTACGATTGGTTAGGTTTAGTCACGATATTTTCGTTAAAACTAACGAAAATATCATGCCTGAACCTAACCAATCGTCAAGGGCGATGGACATTGGAATGTAAACAAGCAATTAGTAAACAAGGTAAGAAGCTATAATTAAAAGGTAGACCGCCGAATCGAGGTAGGAATCACGCTATAGTAGCACCAAGTAAAGATTACTCTAATAAACATATGAAAAACCTCGCTTACGATAAGTTAGTGAGAAATATAAAGAAGTGGATAAAAACGCAACCAAAGAAACAGTGGCAAAAAGAATAAATTCTATGAGAACAGTATTTCGCAAAAAAATTAAAAAAGTGAAAACATCAATGAAATCAGGTGCTGGTGCAGACGATATTTATCAGCCCAGTCTGTGGTATTTTAAGAATCTGGAATTCTTAACTGATCAAGAAATGGCAAGAGAGAGCTTCTTCAATTTGCAATGGTCCGCAAGTGAGGTAAGTTTTAATTTACCTGATAGAAAACTTATAAAAAACCACTGTTATTGATACTAAAATTTACACGCACACAAAAGCGTCATTAATGTAAACTTTATTTAGTACAATAACTGTTCTCCATTTCACAATGATTGATCAAGCGATCTTGCCATGGCAGTGATCCATCCGTCAAAAAGTAATTCATATATGAATTACGAACTTCTTTGGCTAAGTTACTGTAGTTTCTATAGTGTCCTCTTTCCAACCCAATTACGGTATTTGGTTCCGGCAATATTCTTGTATTTCGCCCGTATTTGTATCTTCTGCATAAAACATGTCAGGAGTGTAGGTGGGAGAACAATTTCTATGCAAAAAATTGTGAAGAACAGCGCACGTCAACACAACTTGCTCAACTCGATGTAATGCTAGGTTTATGTTTTTATGAAAAATACAAAATCTTGCGGCTATTATCCCAAAAACATTCTCAATAACCCTCCTAGCCCTAGACAAGCGGTAGTTATAAACCCTACGCGAGTAGTTTAGGTCTTTCATTGCAAAAGGTTTCAGGAAATCAAAACGCAATGCAAAAGCGTCATCCCCGATAAACACATAGGGAAGAGGATTGACACTATTTGTAGGTGCTCTATCAGGAGAAATGTGCAGTTTACCACAAGTCAGATATTCACCAAACTTTGCATTATCAATAACACCTCCATCGGAAACATGGCCATTGGTTCCTATATCACAAAGGATGAATTCGTAATTAGCATTAGCTATGGCAAACAAAACCACGCTGTTGTAATTTTTATAATTCTAATAGAATGATCCAGATCCAGGAGGGGTGTGTATGCGTACATGCTTTCCATCAACAGCACCCAAACAATTCGGAAAATTCCATTTCTCTTCAAACTCCTTTGCCATACTTTCCCACTCTTTTGTAGTTGAAGGAAACTGGGTCCAAGATTCGGAGGAAGGTGCTGGAGGCAGATCCGTATACAACATTCTCATAGTCCAGTTTTGACTGGACCACGGAAGCGTAAAGACGGAGGAGCGAGCGTCGGTCAGCGCCCCACGTGGTGTGGGAAAGGTGGTCTAGGAGAGCGAGGGGACGCTGGAGTGTGTGTTTCAGGTGCCTGAGGTGGGGAACCCAGTTGAGCCGTCGGTCGAAGGTCATGCCCAGAAACCGCGCTGTGGGCACCACCTCGAGGGGCTCGCCGTATAACGTGACCGAGGGGGAAGGTATGGATGTGGATCTTCTTCTGCTGAAGACCATGCTTTTGGCTTTAGAGGTGGATAGGCGGAAACCAACTGATGTCGCTCACCTCTCCACCCGATGGATGGTGAGCTGAATTTGTCGTTCGACGACGGGCAGTTCCCGCCCCGCGAACCATATCGCAAGGTCGTCTGCGTAGATAGAGGACGGACGGTGTGTGGAAGGGAATTTGCTACTGTGTTCATTACTAATGAAAAGCATATGACACTGAGGATGCTCTCCTGTGGGACCCCGTCCTCTTGCTCAAAGGTGTCAGAGAGGACTGAGCCCACCCGTACTTGAAAGGACAGGAAGGAGAGGAAGCCCCTGATGAAGGTCGGCAGGGCTCCGACGAAACCCAAATTTTGGAGCTCACCGAGGACGATACGTCGATGGGTGGTGTCGTAGGCCTTCTAGATGTCGAAGAAAGTGGACAGGACAAACTGTCCCCTATTCAAGGCGTTCTGTATATCCCGGCTGAGTAGGAGGGGGTCTGTAGTGGAGCGAAACTGTCGAAAGCCAGACGGTAGCCGGGAGGGAATCAGTGTTTTCAGTGTTTTCAAAGAGAAAGGAGAGTTGCGCGGCGATCATTTTCTCGAAGATTTTACAGGCACAGCATGTTAATGCGATTGGTCTATAATTAGTGGGGTTAAGGAGGTCTTTGCTGGGTTTGGGGATTGGTATTACGTGGGCCTCTTTTCACCGAGAGGGAAAAGTGCCCTCAATCCATACACGGTTGTAGAGATCTAGTAGGAACAGTTGCATAGTAGGATCGATGTGTTGGATCAAACAGTAGGGGATGCCATCCGGCCCAGGGGAAGGAGACCGTCCAGAGGCCAATGCCGCCTGCAGCTCTCGCATGGTGAACAGCCGATTGTAGGAGTTGTCGAGGGATGGTGAGCAGTTCTTGTTAGGGGCCAGCGCGTGGGGGCTGTCTGTGGAGGAGACGGCAGCGAAGGTAGATGCTAGAGGATTCGCCACTGACCTAGGCTCATAGAGAAGCCCGTCATTAGTTCGGAAGACCGGAGGTCGGGAAGGGACGTGTCGTCTCTCGACACTCCGTACCTTCTTCCAGATGGTAGCCGATGGTGTGGAGGAGGTGATACCTGACACAAAGGTACGCCAGGAAGCTCGGCGCGCTTTCTTCATCGCTCGGCGAGCAACGGCTCTGGCCCGCTACATCTCCATGCGATGGGTAGGGGTTCGCGTACGATAAAATCATCGGGTAGCCCTCTTCTTGGCACGAGTGGCCTCCGCGCACTCTGGATTTCACCAGGGTACTCGTCGGGCTCGGGGGTAGGCAGAAGATCGTGGAATGCTGGTGCTTCCAGTTGCGACAACAGTCGCCTCAAAGTACGCAATGTATTCATCGGAGGATGGAAGGTGGGCTGTCGTACAACGTGTGGAAGTGTTGTCCCGCAAAAGTGGCCAATTTGCTCTGGCCGTTATCCACTTCTCCGGTACACGAACGGTCTGATCGTGCCGATTTATTGTGAGGCAAACAGGGAAGTAGGTACTGCCGTGGTCATCCTGAAGCACTTGCCAGGTGAAGTCCAGGAGGCCGTCCGTCGAGATGAACGATAGATCGATACAGGACGGGGTGCATCTGGTGGCGTGGTAGTATGTGGGAGAGCCGTCGTTGAGGCACTCGAAGGAGAGTTCAGCCATGAGGGTAATCAGGGTCGGAACCAAAAGTGGAGGTCGTATCACCCCACAAGGGGTGGCGACTATTGAAATCGCCCAAGAGTAGGAAGAGCCGGGGCAGTTGTTGAACAACCTCAACCAGGTCATCGCGGGAAACTTGGGAGTGATGGGAGAGGTAGATCGAGCAGACTGTGTATTGTTTGTCCAGGAAATTCCTGGCAGCAACCACCTGTAACGGGGATCTAATAGGGAGGGTGTGAAAGGGGACTGTACGGTGGACGAGGATGGCAGCCCCCTTCGTGTGCAGGTAGGAGACGGAGAGGTAACGCTAGAATATCCGAAGGGCAGGGCATCGGTCTAGTCCCCAGGATTAGCTCCTGGAGACAGACACATACCGGACGAGCAGAGGCAATCAGGAAATTTAGGCCTTCGTAATTTGCGAAGATTCCCCTACAGTTCCATTGTAGGATTGTCGCTTTCGGAGGGTTCATTGTTAGACGAAGGAGACGTGGAGAGAGTGAAGGTGCTTGGGAGTTAGACTGTGGATGGAGATCTAGGTCCATGATGGCGAGGGGTAAGTCGGGGGCCTGTCGGGTCACCTGCCGTTCACCAAGGAGGGAATCAGCTGACCTGCCAACCCCTTCGGGGATTGTGGGGCCGAGTCGACCGAACGGGACCGGAGACGTGGGTCGCGGCAGCCAGGGGGCCGTCGCGGGCTCAGAGGGTGAGGAGTCTCTAGGCAGGGTTCAGTAGTCATGCAACGGGGGAGGGTTCCGTTGTCCAAGTTGGCACCTCCCTGTTTGTCTGTGGTTTCCCGGGACACCCGGGGTGACGACAGGGGGTACCAGTAAAACCGGGCGGGTGGGAGAGAGGACAGAGTCTGGGTGGCCGATGATGGAAGAGCCGGAGTCAGTGGGGGTACAAGGGGATGAGCCAGGGTGCTCCCGTGGTTGGGTGGAGAAGATGGCGCCAGAGGGTAAGGGTAGATCCATGGGGTCAGCAATGGGGTCAGCAATGACTGTCAACTTCTGCAGAGGTGAGTGCGAGGGTGAGAGGGTCATCGTAGGCGAGGTTAAGGGTGTTGGTGCTTGAGTTCTCCTTTTAGATTTCGGAGAAGAGAGGGAGGCTTGTTGGATGGTCGGTGAGTCTGCAGACTCACTCCGGCGTCTCCGCCTCGTTGATTTACCCCGGGCGCTAGGTTTGGGTGTGTTCTCGGAGTGCGGTGAAAGCGGGGTTCCTGGGAGACGGGAACCGAGAGTCCCGATTCCAGAGGTCTAGGAGGTGTGTAGCTTTGGAGATTCATGGTGGGTAGGCATGGTAGGGGGACAGGCGGCTGCCGGGTCCGGCGTGGGGCCCGATCGGGAAGGGAGATTAGTAGTCTATGGGGGTTTGAGTGGCGGATCCAGACGGCGGGTCGAGGGAATTGAGCCGAGGGCTGCAGCATACGAGAGCTCCGGCCTCACCTCCCAACTCCGCACCCTGTCTCGCGCCTCTCGGAGGCTGATGAAGTCCGCCACCAGCAGGGCCCGGATATCCTTCTCAAACTTAAAAAAAACATTCACGAGACGAAGAAGGATGTGTGCCGGCGCAGTTTAAGCATTGAGGAGAGTTGGGACATTGTTCTGGGTGAGCGATGTCCCCGCAACGTACGCAAAGTTGTTGTGGCTGTCGGCATACCGAACTGACGTGCCCAAACTTATTGCACTTAAAGCAACGGGTCGGGTCTGGAATGCATGGGCAGACCGGGAACTCGCATGACGCGCGGTCTCCCATGCCCCACACAACACGACCGGGAGGGACTAGGGTGTTGAACGTGAGGAGGAGATGCGGGGTGGGGGAGGAGGTACCTCTTGACGAGACGTGAATCGATGGACCGTAATGACACCCTGGGGTGTGAGGTCTTCTAATTACTCGTTCTCGGGTATCATCAATAAACGAGTAGCGAAGATAGTGCCCTGACTCTGGTTCAGGCGAGGGTGAGGGGAAGCGGTCACCGAGCATCCGAGGACTTCTGTGAGGGAGAGTAGGGCATTCGTTTCTGCCGCTGTTCGCGATTTTATGAGAGAACCGTCCTTCTGTGGTCGGACGTCATAACGGCTAGAGTTGCTGCCCATGCGGATCGCCTGAAATGTCCTTTCAGAGTTGTACGGTAGGGATCCAGAAGTAGGGCGAATAACTAAAAATTTTTGAATACTGGGTAGGGATAGGGAAGCTGTTGATTCGAAGTAGACTGGGACATCTAGTGGTCGATAGGACGGACGTGGGCGCCGACTTTCCCGTCCGTCACGGGGCTCTCTCCGTGGAGAGGCGGGTCGATGACGGGTGAGAGGGGGCATACGGAGAGAGCGAGAGGCCTGGTTTTCGGGGCAAGGCTTTCGTGGACCCCGTTCTCTTGACCGTAGCTGGATGAGGGGAGCTGGGGTGGGACCCCTGCTCTAGAGGAGGTGTGTCCAAAGGCATGGTCGAGGTACAGGTTGCGGTCAGTGACGAGGGAGGAGAATGCGAGTGTTCCGTAGCCAGAGGAGAGGCGACCCCATCACGACGTGGTCTTCCAGTGGTAGAGAACTCGGGGGCCTGGTCGCCCACCATCCGAGTTCTAGGGCAAGAAGTAGAAGTATCCATACGTTATTAGATTAAGAGAAACGGACCCAGCGGCCGCGAGAAACTGCCTACCGGTGAGAAAGGGAGGCCAAGCTCAAACCGCAGGGGGCGGGGTACCTCGTCCCCAGGGGACACACCGTCGGTTTATAAACGGAGCCCCGTGATGCGAAAGTTTGCCCCCAAACGGCACAAAGACCCCAGCCCCCCAATCCCAGACACCCAACCATCCAAAACAGTGACGCCCTAAGGGCGTCACCTCCGGAGGACAGCACTGTAGACCCGTACTGGGAGCCAAAGACTTTAGTGGCACTTAGCCTGGTCTCCCCAGTAGCCTGTTCGGCATGGGTGACCCTTCCGGGGGCTAAGCCCCCGCCGACGTAGCCCACTGAGTCAACACAGGAGCCGACCCACCACGACAAGGTGGCCACAGTTGGGGGTTATATATATATATATATATATATATACACGTCGTGTGTTAGTTGTGGGGTAAATCGGTGGTATACGGATTTTAGGGATTATAACGGCGGTCCTGTGGCGATTACCGAGAGATGGGTTTGTTTCTTTTGCGAGTTAAGGGAGGAAATAGACATAAAACGTAGTGTACGTGAGGTAACGGAAAGACTTGCAACGCTTGATGAGGGCAGGGGGATGGCTACAGTTGACGAAAGCCGAACCAATACTAACGTTGAAGACGTTAGTACTTTCAAGGGTGAGGTGCGTAACCTAGTTTCTAGTTTAGGTAGCTTATCGGGAAGGTTGGATAGAGTTGAGGAAGGGGTTAAGGTTGGTCCGAGATTAGTAGATGGGGAAGGATTTAGAGAAGTCAAGGATGGAGCTAGGCCACGTACGTTCGGTGATAGGAATCCCCCACTATCGAGGTTTCGAACCCTTTCGCCAATTTGGATAGGGACGTAAACGAGGGGGAAACTATTTTAATTGGGACTCCTTAGTGCGCCATATGAATAAAGAGTTCGTTGAACGGCATCCAACCAAGAGGAGGAGGGTCTGTCTCGCAGGGGCCAGGGTTGACAGAGTTAGAGACGAAGTGGATAGGAGTGATGTTGCCTCCTGTCACTCGATGTTGGTGACGATGGTAGGGGGCAACGACTCGTACAGGCCCGATACGAGAGTGCCTGACCTTTTGGAGAGATATAGGGGGTTAATTAGGTCCCTGAGGGCGAGATCAGATAGGTCTTTAATTCTAGGTATTACCCCTAGGCACGGTTTGGGTCTTGGGATTACGTCAAAAACGATATTTTTTAATACTAAATTAGAAGAGATTTGTGCTGAGGAGAATGTACCCTTCATAAAGCTGTGGTCAGAATTCAGTGATCCTAGCCTTTTTATAAAAGGCCCGACGTGAAAAATAGTTTAAAATGCCGACCCGTGGTAAAAAATAACTTAAACGTCTTTCATTGTAACGCGCGTAGTATTAGAAATAAATTAAACGAATTTAAGGCGATAATTTATTCCGGCAACTACGATATAGTTGCTATCACTGAAACGTGGTTAAATATCGTGACTCTAGACTTGTTGAGGGAACTTGATATACCGGGTTTTAAACTCTTTACTAATGATCGGTTACATAGGATTGGTGGCGGCGTCTTGCTGTACATTCGTAATTCCCTTAGGGCTATCGAGGTTAAGATAGATTTTCCGGCAGCAATTAATGCGATATCCGTTGAAGTTAGGGCGCGTAGTCTTAGTTTCAATTTTGTTGTTGTTTGTAGACCTCCCGTTCAACCCCTCGATACCGATACTAGTTTCTACACACTTCTTGGTAACTTTATTAATAATTGGGATAGTATAGTTGTCGGAGACTTTAACTGTCCTAACGTTAATTACGACTTACTGGTAACGATGAGGGTTTGAGATTGATTGAGTTCATGGAAGATAATTTTTTACGACAGATGGTTACCGAACCAACGCGCGGTGAAAATATTTTTTGACGTGTGATGACGAACGGCGAAAATATAGTCGAAGGTTTAGAAGGCGGCGAGAGTTTAGGATGTACTACCGATGTAGTGATCGTCAAATTATTAGGTTTAAGTTATTGATAGAAAACACAGGAAAGTAACGTAATAGAAGTCCCTGATTTTCGTAGGGCCAATTTTGATAATTTTGCGGGTAGGATGAGAGTAGTGGACTGAGATAACTTATTTATGGATAATGACGAAAATTTGCATTGGGAGGCGTTTGAAGATAGTTTCTTGAATATCGAAAGGGAGTTTATTCCTCGTAGGCCCAAGCGTGCTAGAAAGCACGGACTTCATGGTAGGCCTAAGTGGTGGACCAGGGAAATAGGCGAGTTCATAAAAGAGCGTAATAGAGCGTATAGACTTAATAAGCGCAATGGCAAGGTGGCTAACGTTAATAGATATATCGAGCTTCGACGTCAGGTTAAAAGATCAGTTAGGAATGCTAAGCGTAATTTAGAGATACTTTTTAGAGAATATTCATTATTATTGATTGGTGTCTTCATGCTGATGCCTTTATTTTTCATGTATATGTTTATGTTTTGTTTGTATGTTTCAGAGTTCCATCATTGTTTAGCGTTATGGATATTGGTCAATAAACGTAATAACAAAAAGTGGAATCTTATTTACTTACTATAGCTGCGGATAGTAAACATAACCCCAAAAAGTTTTTCGATTATGTGAATAATCGTAAGCCGATAAAAGACAATATAGGCCCTCTCGTGGACGTTAATGGCGCTTTGGCTTCCGACCTCAGGCGATGGCGGGTATTTTTAATAACTTTTTTTGGACAGTTTTTTTATCGTAGACGTCAATAATGTCCCCGATGTGGACGATATCGTTCCATTTAGCAGCGAGACTATTTTGGATGAAATAACTGTTTACGAGCGTGAGATTGCGCATTATATCGATAAGCTAAAAGTTAGCAAGGCTCCAGGCCCTGACGCGTTTTATCCTAGACATCTGAAAGATTTGAAAGACGTTATCGTAGGCCCCTTAACGAAGATTTTTAATCAGTCACTGGAAACGCGGATTACTCCTGAAGACTTCAAATTAGCGAACGTCACGCCCATTTTTAAAAAAGGCGACCGCACAGTAGCTAGCAATTATAGGCCCATTAGCTTTAACGTCAATTGTCGATAAACTTTTGGAATCCGTAGTTAGGGATCGTATCATCGATCACTTAGAAAGTCGCATTTTGATTAATAGTAGTCAGCATGGGTTTCGACGCCATAGATCTTGTTTAACTAATTTGTTAGAATTTTATAACGAAAGAGTGCGCGAATACGATAGGCATAGGGCGGCTGACTTATTTATTTAGATTTTAAAAAAGATTTCGATACAGTTCCGCATAGAAGATTAATTGCGAAGGTTAACCCTTTGACGACCGGTATACGTTTCTTTGAACTTAAAAGTTTAGGTGTAATTGGTATTCACAATTAGATATGTTAGTAACTATAGTCACTTAAATGACCCATTTTGGGGTTAATTTTCCAATAACTAAACGATACCTATATAAACATTTAGATGTATTTGTAGAAACGTTGCATCATTGTACAATTTATATTATTATTTCCACTGGGACAAATATGTCCCGTGGTTCTCAAAGGGTTAAAGCGCACGGTATACGCGGTCAGGTAGCTAACTGGTTACAGGAATGGCTTCGTGCTAGGAGACAGAAGGTCGTTGTTGATGGTAGTGAATCGGGGTGGTTGGATGTAGGTAGCGGTGTCCCACAGGGTTCAGTGTTAGGCCCATTGCTATTCGTAATTTACATTAACGACATAGATGTAGGTTTGACTGGTAACGTCAAAATTCGCGGACGATACTAAAATAGGCAGTAAGTTGTTAACGAAGACGATAGAAATATGCTCCAAGACGATGTAAATAGGATTATGGAGTGGACAGAGAAGTGGCAGATGCAATTTAACGTAGACAAATGTAAAGTTTTGCAAATAGGTTCTCGTAACAATAATTACACGTATACGACGGATGATAGAGTTAGCGAGCGTTGACGAGGAAGTAGATTTAGGCGTACGCGTATCTAAGGATTTAAAAGTTAGGAACCAGTGCCTAGAGCAGTGATGAACAAACCCTGGCCCGCGGGCCAAATGTGACCCCCACGGGTCTTTTCAATTCAATGAAAAAGTTAGAATATAAAAATGACCCAATTTATGACTTAGATGGAAAGTAAGTAGGCTAATACATTGTTATTTTCTTCGCTTGGCCCTCACATCAAAAAGGTTTGTGCACCACTGGCCTAGAGTCTTGCGCAAAAGCTAATAGAATGTTAGGCTTCATAGCGCGTAATTTCGAATTTAAATCGAAGAATATTTATTGCCCCTTTACAAGTCCCTAGTCAGGCCTCGTTTAGAATATGCCGTTCAGTTTTGGTGCCCGTATTTGCGCGAGGATATTGATAAGTTAGAAAGGGTTCAGCGTCGTGCCACGAAACTAATTCCGTTTCATTACTAATATCGCTAAAAACTTCTTTACGTTTAAAGTAATTGATAAATAGAATAATCTTCCTGCGTCAGTCGTGAACTCTACCAGCGTTAATATGTTTAAGAACCATTTGGATAGGCATTTTAAAAATATTAACGTTGTATAAAATAAAAAAACAATTAGCAACAGGAGCTCTGGGGGTGGTGGTCGAGGATGAGTCTGTTGACGATTAATGCCAGCTTGTGGCATGCCAGCAATAAAATTATTAAAAAAAAAAAATTAGACAAACACGAACGTAGTTGTAGCTAACAAACTAACCCACTTTTTGTTACACTTTACCTACTTTTTTTTCTTATCCTCTCCTTACTTGCATGTCTGTAACTCTCTCTACTTGCATGTCTGTAGTTTGCATGGTATGACAGTGCGTTAAGATTGTGTTTGCATGGTTTGTAAGTGTTCTTATTTTACTTCTTTTCATATTTCACCCCTTTCCTATTCTCTTCGACTATTTTTCAGACTTGTCGGCAGTGGCCGGCGGATGATGATGGTGAGTCTTTCTTTCTCTTTTTCTGAATGAATGTTAACCCACGAATGATAGGTTTTGTTACTTACTTCACCCCCTACTCTTTCCTTTCTCTCGGGCTAACCGTTGTTAGCATTGTTGTTAGCCGTTGAACGACGGCCGGTTCTCTCCCCGCGAAATAGATCTACAGATCTACAGAAGCTAAGGCTAACAAAGACCCTAAGATCCACTCTAATTAGCCCGAGAGAAAGATCATCCGCATAGATGGAAGAACGGACAGTGGGTGGGAGGCTTTCTGATATTGTGTTCATAGCTATTGAGAAGCACAACACACTAAGGATGCTTCTTTGTGGAACCCCATCCTCATGTACGAAAAAGTCCGAAAGGAGTGGGGCCCACCCGCACTTTGAAGGTTTGGGAGGATAGGAAGCCCCTGATGAAGGTCAGCAGGGCTCCGACGAGACCCAAACTTTCGAGCTGTTTGAAGATTACATGTCGCCGGGTAGTATCGTAGGCCTTCTCGATATCAAAGAAAGTGGACAGGACAAACTGTCCACTGTCGAAGGCGTTCTGTATTTCTCGGCTGAGAAGCAGGAGGGGGGTCAGTAGTGGAGCAGAACTGTTTGAAGACGGACTGGGTGAGCGGAAAGGAGTCACTGTTTTCCAGGAGAAAGGAGAGTCGCGTAGCGATCATTTTTTTTAATATCTTGCAGGCGCAGCATATTAGGGCGCTAGGTCTATAGTTTTTGGGATCGAGGGGCTCTATGCCAGGTTTGGGAATCGGGATTACACGGGCCTCCCTCCACCGGGAGGGGAAGGCGCCTTCTATCCAAATACGGTTGTAGAGGTCCAGGAGGAAAATCTTCATGGTAGGGTGGATGAGCTGGATCATGATGTAAGGTATGCCGTCCGGGCCAGGGGAAGGAGACTCTCGAGAGGCTAGTGCCGCCTATAACTCACACATAGTGAACAATCGATTATATGGGCTGTCTAGATACAGTGAGGAGGGGTTAATTTTAGTGGCGGAAACGAAGGAACAGTCCGAGGCGGAGACGGCGGCGAAGGTGGAAGCTAATAGGTTTGCTACTGACTTGGGTTCGTAGAGGAGTCCGTTGTTAGTCCTGAGGACTGGTGGTCGGGAAGGGGTATGTCGCCCCTCGACACCCCGTACCTTCTTCCAGATGGTAGCCGAAGGTGTGGAGGAAGTGATCCCACACACAAAGGCACGCCAAGAAGCTCGCGCGCCCTCTTCATCGTAAGGCGGGCTATGGCCCTAGCCCGCTGCATCTCCGTACGATGGGTGGGGAGTCGCGTGCGGTAGAAGAGTCGGGTAGCCTTCTTCTTGGCGCGTATGGCCTCTGTACATTCATGGTTCTCGCCGGGCGCGGGGATAGGTGGAGGATCGGGGTATGCTGGTGCATGCAGCCTCGATAAAGGTTGCTTCAAAGTGGGCGATACATTAGTCGGAGGATGGGAAGTGGGCAGTCGTATGAGGTGTAGAGGTGTTGTTTTGGAAGAGGGACAGTTGGCTCTGGCTACTATCCATCTCTCCGGTACCCGAACGGTTTGGTCGGGCCGGTTCAGTGAAGTTGGACGGGGAGATGGTCACTGCCATAGTCGTCTCGAAGGACCTGTCATCCGAAATCCAGGAGAGCATCCGTCGAGACGAATGACAGGTCAATACAAGTCGGAGTATAGCTGGTAGCGTGGTACAGAGTAGGAGATCCATCACTGAGGCACTCGAAGGAGAGCTCGGTCATGAGGGCAATTAGGGTTGGGGCCATATAGGGGGAGATTGTGTCACCCCACAGGGGGTGGCGGCTGTTGAAATCGCCCAGTAGTAGGAAGGGCCTGGGGAGTAGTTGTAACACTTCCACCAGGTCGTCGCGGGAGACTTGAGTATGGGGAGGGAGGTACATGGAGCATACGGTGTATTGTCTGTCCAGGAAAAGCCTGGCAGCAGTCACATGTAGCGGGGACTGGATAGAGAGCTTGTGGAAGGGGACTGTGCGGTGAACGAGGATGGCCGCTCCCCTTCGAGTGCAGATCGGAGATGGGGAGGTGATGCATGAATATCCAGTCGGGCAGGGAGTAGATCTGGTCCCCAGGATTAGTTCCTGGAGGCAGAGACACACCGGGTGGGTAGAGGCAATCATGGAGTCGAGGCCTTCATAGTTTACAAAGATTCCTCTGCAATTCCAGTGTATTATAGTTGTTTTCGGAGGGTCCATTATTTGTCGGGGGAGGGGAGTTGCTGGTGAATTCGGGTTGGAAGGGAGATCAGGGTTCATGAAGGCGAAGGGTAAGTCTGGGGCGTGGCAGATTGCTTGCCGCCCACCAGAGAGGGAATCGGTTGGCCAGTCGATTCCGGCGGAGGCTGCGGGGCTGAGTCAGCCGAACTGGACCTAACTCGTGGGTCACGGCAGGTAGGGGGGCGTCGTGAACTCAGTGGGTGAAGGGTTTCCAGACAGGATTCTGTTCTCGGGCCAGGATGGGGTGCTCTATCACTGATAGTGGCAGTTCCCAACCTGTCCGGGGTCTCACGGTGGACCCTGGGCGGTGACAGGGAACACCAGAAGGACTGGGCAGGTGGGAAAGGAGACGAGGTCAGAGCGGCTGGCAAAGGGGTGGCCGGGGGCATTAGGTCGGTAGATGCGGTGGGGGTGCAAGGGGGCTAATCTTGGCTTTCTCGTGGAGGGGTAGTAAAGATGGCGTCAGGGGTTAAGGGTACATCCACGATACCCGGGGGCACGGCCGAGCTCACCTCGGTCATACTATGTAGACGCGCCAATGCCGCGTCCACCGGATCCCTTGGGGAGTTGTTGTTTGCATTAGGTCTCATCCTGGACGGCGGGTCATGTAGGTCAGCTACTACTGTCAGAAGCTGTGGGGCTGGATAGGAGGGGCTTCTACGGTTGGGTGAGAGGAGGGGCTTCTACGGTTGGGTGAGAGGAGGGACGTCGTAGACGAAGTGGGAAGTGTAGGGGCCCGGGCCTTCTTAGATCTGGGGAAAGAAGAGGCATGTTGTACAGCCGGAGAGTCTGGTGACTCACTCCGGCGTCTCCGCCTCATTGGTTTATTCCGGGCGGTAGAGTCAGGTATATGTGCAGAGTGTCGGGAGGGTGAGGTCGAGGTTCCGGGGGGATGGGGCCTGAGTGCCTTGGATCCAGTCCTGGAATGTCTTTGGCCGAGGGGACGTTTGGTGAAGAGGGATGGGGGTAGGAAAGGACGTCGCTGGGTCTGGCGAAGGCTCCAATCGGAGTGGCGAGATAGTGTGGCCGAAGAGGGTTTTGGCAGCAGACCTGGGCAGCTTGCCGATGAGACAGAGCCGAGGACAGTTGTAGGAAACCCCCGGCCTCACCTCCCGACTCCGCACCCTGTCTTGCGCCTATCGGAGGCTGAGGAAATCCGCCACCTGTAAGGCCCGGACCTCCTCCTCAAACCTGAAGAAAATACAGTCTCAGGACGAGGTTGGATGTGCGCCGCCGCAGTTGGAACACTTGTCTGGGTGAGCAATTTCTCCGCAGCGAACGCACAGTTGGTGACGTTGTCGGCAGGTTGAGCTGACGTGCCCGAACTTGTTGCACTTGAAGCACAGGGTTGGGTCGGGAACATATGGGCGTACAAAGAATTCGCATGACGCGCTGTCTCCCATGGCCCACACAATGCGGCCGGGAGGGACTAAGGTGTTAAAAGTGATTAGCAGGCACGGGGTGGGGGAGGATGTGCCCCCGCCGAGATGTGAAGCGATAAACCTTGGTGATACCCTGGGGTGCCAGATCATCTTGGAGCTCGTTCACTGGGATCGACAATAGGCGGGTGGCGTAAATAGTGCCCTGACTCCGGTTCAGACGAGGGTGAAGGAAGACGGACACCGAGCATCCAAGGACCTCACAGAGAGAGAGAGTAGGACTTTCGTCTCCGTAGCTGAACGTGATTTTATGAGGGAACAATCCCTCTGTGGTCGTACATCGCATCGACTTGACTCGCTACGTGCTCGAATCGCTTGAAACGTCCGTTCGAAGTTGGTCGGGAGGGACCCAGAGGTAGGCCAGATCACTAGTAATTTGTGGATGCTGGGGAGGGATATGGAAGCTGTAGATTCGAGGTGGACTGGGACATCCAACGGTCTATAGGACGGGTGTGAGCGCCGACTTCCCCGTCCGCCGCGGGGCTCTCTCCGTGGGGAGACGGGTCGACGGCTGGCGAGGCCTGGTTTTGGGGGCAAGTCTTTGGTGGAGCTTGTAGACTTGCACGAAGGCTGCTGGGGTGGTGACTCCTGCTCCAAAGGATGTGTATCCAAAGGCATGGTCGAGGTACAGGCTGAGGTCGTTAACGGAAGTGTGTGTGTGTGTGTGTGTGTTCCGCTGCCTGAGGAGGGGGCGACTCTCTCAAGATGTGTTCTTCTAGTGGTAGAGGACTCGGGGGCCTGGCTTCCCACCACCTGGGATCTAGGACAAGTAGAAGTAAAACTATCTATATGCTAATAGTTAAGGAAAAAGGACCCAGTAGACGAGAAACTGCCTACTGGTGAGAAAGGGAGGCCGAGCTCAAACCGCAGGGAACCTCGTCCCCAGGGGACACTGTCGGTTTAAAAACGGGGCCCCGTGATGCGAAAGTTTGCCCCAAACGGCGCAAAGACCCTAGCTCCTCAATCCCAGCGGCCCGGACACCCAACCATCCAGCACAGTGACGCCCTTAAGGCGTCACTTCCGGAGGACAGCTCTGGAGACCTGTACTGGGAGCCAAAGACGTTAGTGGTTCTCAGCCCGGTCTCCTCAGTAGCCTGTCCGGAATGGGTGACCCTTCCGGGGGGCTAAGACCCCACCGACGTAGCCCACTGGGTCAATACGGGAGCCCACCCACCACAAGAAGGTGGCCAGAGGCGGGGGGGGGGACATAATATATATATATATTTTTTCTTTTCCAGATTTACCGCCGATTCGTACCTAAAGAGACGGTACATATCTCGGCGAGGCAGTGAGTGGATGTCACTGTGCTAGGGGCGGTAGACTAGGGGAATGAGTAAGGGTCAGTCGATGGATAATGGGTAGGAGGGGTACGGTTTCAGATACGATGGAGCAGATGGGAGTGAGTAAGGAAGAGGAGAACGGCTTCCGCTGAAAAGTGGGGGCCGTCGGCGAGTATAGATCGTAGGCAGTTGGGTATGGGGTTTTCGGCCGAGAGAGGGAAACACCTGCGACGGAGAGCGGCCAACTTTGAGCATTCCACCAGAAGGTGTAAGACAGTGATAGGGGTATGGCAGGTAGAGCAAAGCGGGGCTGGCGATTTCGCCATAAGGTGTCCGTGGGTGATGCGGGTGGGACCTATGCGGAGACGGGCTAGGATTACTTCTTTATGGCGGGACCGGTGGAATGAAGAAGCCCAGTGTCCTATGTGCGGTTTGATCGTGTGGAGTTTATTTTGTGTGGCCTGGTCCCATTCCCGCTGCCATATGGAGCGGAAGTGGGAGCGGAAAGCCGGGAAGAAGTCGGAGAAGGAGAGGGGTCGGGAGGAGGCCGGCAGCAAGCAGGCCGTCTTTGCTGTGCGGTCCGCCGCCTCGTTACCCTGGATGCCGACATGAGCCTGGACCCAACAGAATGCGATTGTCTTATGTTGGAAGATCGTTAAAAAGTGGAAGGTCTGCTGAATGGCAAAGACGAGCGGGTGAGGGGAGTTAAATCTTTCTAGGGAGAGAAGTGCACTTTGGGAATCCGAGTAAATGACAAAAGAGCTGGCAGAGTGGGTGCGCACAATATCGAGGGCCTCCGTTATGGCGAAAAGTTCCGCCGAAAAAACGGAGGCCTCGCGGGGCAGGCCGACGCTCCGAGAGAGCGGCTGGGACAGAATCACCGCTGAGGCCACACCAGCTTCCGAGCGGGAACCATCCGTGTAAATGGCGATTGCGTCCGGGTGTTGGGTTGCGTGTTCGCGGAAAAGTGACCTGTATATCATGGCGCTCGTGGTAGTCTTCGGTAGGGAACACAGATCTTTGCAGAACTTGATAGGGGTTAGGATCCAGGGGGGTAGATGCTGAATGAAATGGGGATAACTGAGGGGGCGGGCATGTTGAAAAGATCAAGGAAAGAGCGGACCGCTTCAGCGAAGTGCCAGCTCCGTCCCTGAGGTGGTAGTTCTAAAACCGCCATGCCCAGAAGCGAAGAAGGTAGCCTCTGTGCACGGAGGTATGTCCGCATGAGGAGTAGACCCCGTCGGAGGGCGAGAGGGAGATGATCACATTCCACATGGAGGCTGGAGGCTGGGGAGGAGCGGAAAGCACCGGTGGCGAGGCGGAGGCCTCTATTAAGTACCGGGTCCAGGATACGGAGGCGGGCGTTGGAGGCTGAACCATAAACTGCGCTACCATAGTCCAGCTTCGACTGTACTATGGAAGTATAAAGGCGAAGAAGAGAGCGTCGATCTGCACCCCATGTGGTGTGAGAGAGGTGATCCAGGAGAGCGAGGGGGCGTCGAAGGGATTGCTTTAGGTGCTTGAGATGGGGAACCCAATTGAGCCGTCGGTCTAGGGTCATGCCCAGAAAACGCGTGGAGGGTACCACCTCAAGAGGACTGCCGTATAATGTAACAGAGGGTAGAGAAAGGGTTGTGGGTTCTTCTACTGAAGACCATACACTTGGACTTAGGGATGGAGAGGCGGAAACCCACCGACGTCGCCCACCTCTCCACCCGGTAGATGGCGAGCTGCATTTGCCGTTGAACGACAGACGGTTCTCGCCCTGCGAAGTAGATTGCAAGGTCATCCGCGTAGATGGAAGAGCGGATTGTGGTGGAAGGCATTGTGAGACCGTGTTCATCACGACAGAGAAGCAGAGAACACTGAGGATGCTTCCCTGTGGGACCCCGTCCTCCTGCACAAAGGTGTCAGAGAGGACTGAGCCCACCCGGACTTTAAAGGTCCGAGAAGTAAGGAAGCCCCTGATGAAGGTAGGCATGACTCCGACAAGGCCCAGATGTCGGAGCTGACCGAGGATCATTGCTCGACGGGTGGTGTCATAGGCCTTCTGGATGTCGAAGAAAACTGACAGTACGAACTGTCTATTGTCGAAGGCATCCTGTATGTCTCGGCTGAGAAGCAGGAGGGGATCAGTGGTGGAGCGGAATTGTCTGAAGCCGGACTGGGTAGACGGGAAGGAATTGGTACGTTCAAGGACGAACGATAATCGCGTAGCGACCATTTTTTCGAGGATCTTGCAGGCACAACATGTCAGGGCGATTGGTCTGTAGTTTGTGGGGTCCAGGGAATCTTTGCCGGGCTTGGGGATAGGGATGACGTGGGCCTCCTTCCACCTAAAGGGGAAGGCACCCTCTATCCATATGCGATTGTATAAGTCTAGCAGGAAAATTTGTAAGGTAGAGTGGAGGTGTTGGATCATGCCGTACGGAATACCGTCACATAATATATATATATATAAGCAAACAACCACAGGGAAAATGAAAAAGAAACACGAAATCCGAGCGCTTTCGTGAATTCATCTTCAGGGACAAGAAATATGAAGATGTGAATTCATGAAAGCGCTCGCACTTCGTGTTTCTTTTTCATTTTCCATGTGGTTGTTTGCTTTATATATATATATATATATATATATGGACGCAGAGAGAGCGAGAGAGAATTGGCGAATGCCCTTCGGGCGGGGCTTGTGCTTCGCACGTTAGGGTTACCCCTTTGGGGGGGTTATTCTCCCTCTCCCCCAAAAACCCCCTCACCTACCTTTATGCAACTTGGGGAGCTAACCCCAAACCCCCTTGTTGCACGACCCCCTTCCCCATTACCCCCCACCCTGAGGTCATTCTCCCTCTCCCCGCAAAACCCCCATATGTTGCATAAAATGGTTGAAACATTGTGGGTCTTTTTTTTATCCAAAAAATGGATCAATTTGTAGGTTTCTTTTTAAATTTGTAAGTTTTTTTTTTAAATGTGTAAGGATATATATACACAATAGAAAATAGTAATGGGTTTACATTTTATTTTCGACGTTTACTTTGTTACTATTGTCACAGCTTCTTTTGCACACACAACCACAGCTTGGCAGATTCTATGTAACTCGTTTCAACATATCTTTCCTCCAGAGGAATGTGCCATGCTTGAGTACTCTCATCCCACTGGGTACTTCGGTGATACTGGTATGCATGCTGAAAATAAGAATACAAATATAACAAAAAACCTATTTCCCACGCTCTTTGGGGTGGGATCGATGCCTGAACTTCAAAGAAAAAAGCAATATAATTACTACCAAGTTAAAGATAAATACTACAATACTGTACTACCAAAGTTATGGTATTGTCAAATAAATATGTACACAATCGTAAATGCACCAGATATAAGGTCTGGCGTTGCCTTTCACGAAAATATGGCAAAGCACTTCTATTTGTACATCAGGTATTCAGGTAAGAACGAGGGCTCTCTATTTACCAGGACTAACACAGTATGGTGAATTTTATGTTTCCATACAAAACTAAACTCTAAAAGCTACCATACATTTCCCAAATTATCACGAGTTCTATTAAAAACTAACGCGTAAAAACGAGTAGAAAATACCATTATCTGTAGTACCTGCAATGTTAAAATTTTTTTTTAATCTTTTACACAATTTTTACCAACCTGCTATTTATTCATTTCACCATCATAAACATGCTCCATTTGATTGTATTTCCGGCTTATTCTTGCGCAAACTACAGGGTGTCCATAAAGTTACGCATCAAAGGAACATAAGCAATGTCTATTTATTTATGTCTCCATCAGGCCAAATATGTTGAGGAACATTCAAAGAAACCTGCTTTTTCGTTTACAAACATGTTTGGAGATTGGTTGGAATCGTTTCGAACAAATAAATAAAACAAAATAAATGAATAAACATAAATGTATTGTCGCGCGGCTGGCGACTTTTAGGCTGAATGCACTTTGGACAATCCAACGAAGGTGGTCCTTGTTGGTTACGCTCGGCCTTAGCCGTAGGGCATCCGAGTAACAATAATGTGACACCGCGTTGAGAGGATAGAGTGCCTCTCTCGGAAGGGTATAAATCACAAGTTTTCCTTTTGACAGTCGTTTATTTCTCACACGGGGTAAAAAATAACTTTTAAACTATTAAT
The DNA here is from genome assembly GCA_023014485.1 of Bathynomus jamesi. NCBI lineage: Eukaryota > Metazoa > Arthropoda > Malacostraca > Isopoda > Cirolanidae > Bathynomus > Bathynomus jamesi. Next base: position 973,539 of record JAJOZX010000589.1, read on the forward strand.
GAATTTCTTTCAAAATACAGAGTAATTAAAAAAAATCAAATCCTTTCACTACACTTTGTTCAGAGAGTGATTAACGGACAATTGCTGACTTCAAAACAACTCAGGGCCCCCAGCCGACCGGCTGGGTCAAGGGCGGAAAACTAACTAACTCCCGAAAGCCGAGAGCAGGGCTTTCTCGAGGAATTTCCTTTTGCCCTGCAGAAATTCCCATGGTGCCACGTTTTACAAGAGATTACACTGGTCAACAAATTTTAAGGAATTTTTTGTATCTTTAATGAAAGTAGCCGATTCTTATGTATTTTTGCATGCTGAATTTGAAAATGATAGTGAAATTGTTTAATTAGTTCGCGTTTTTAAGATATCATGGTAATTATTGTGTAAGTACTGGTAAAAATTTATCCCACATGTATTTTAAGGAGCACACTCACTTCAATGTCGTTTCCTCTTGGCCTGTCTCTTGTACTCTGACTGTGTAGTCGCTTATTACTGACCAGCAGAAATCAGCCAGCATAGATGAATTCCACTTGCCCTGATAACGTTTCTCAAGAGCTGAAATCTGCTGATGAAAACGTTCCCCATGTTCGTCACTTACTTCACCAAGGTTTGCCGGGAAAAAGTCGAAATGGGAATGGAGGAAATGAATTTTTAGAGACATGTTACATCCCATTCTTTGGTACGCCTTCAACATATTATCCACCAATTCATCTGCATTTGGAGCTCTGTTGTTTCCAAGGAAATTTTGCGACACTGACTTGAACGAGACCCAAGCTTCTTTTTCTGCGCCCTCCAAAAGTGTCTCGAAATGTTCATCTTTCATCAGATTTCGTATATGAGGACCAACAAATATGCCTTCCTTGATTTTTGCCTCACTGAGTCGAGGGAACTTCTGGAAAAGATACTTAAATGCCTTTCCATCCTTATTGAGTGCCTTCACAAAATTTTTCATAAGCCCTAACTTAATATGTAACGGTGGTAGAAGTATTTTGCTTGGCTCTACTAATGGCTCGCACGAAACGTTTTTCACACCTGGCACTAAACGTTCTCTTAGAGGCCATTCCTTCCTTTCATAATGCTGTGACCTAGCACGGCTGTCCCACTCGCAAAGGAAGCAGCAGTACTTCGTGTAACCCTGCTGGAGACCAAGTAACATGCCGACCACTTTCAAATCACCACATATGCTCCATTTGTGAGCGTTGTAGTTTATGTGGTGAAGCAGATATTGCATATTTTCATATGTCTCCTTCATGTGGACAGAATATCCAATTGGAATGGCAGCTTTTTCGTTTTTGTTATGAAGTAGTACAGCCTTAAGGCTTAGCTTAGAGGCATCAATGAACAACCTCCATTCGTCATCTCTGTATGTTATATTTAGAGCATTCATTAAACCAACATCATCTGTACACACCACGAAGTCACCATGTTTGATGAAGAAAGTCTCCAACGTGGATTGCCTAGTGCGGTACATGGATATTTGGACATCATCATGAAGAAGATGCCACTGTTGAAGGCGTGAGGCGAGCAATTCTGCCTTAGACTTCGGTAAGTCCAAATCTCTGATGAGGTCATTCAGTTCGTGTTGGGTGATTTTATGCGGTTCTGTAGACAGTTCACTGGGCACAAAGTCGGTATCTTGTGATGTTGTGGGATGTGCAATGTCTTCATCTGTACTCGTTACAGGATGCTCTTCGTCATCCAAACCGAGGGTGTCTGAGGAGGTAGGAGGATTGGGCACAGGTATGTCTTCGTTATGGGGCACAGGTCGAATGGCGGATGGAACATTAGGATACTTGAGGGTCCATTTTTTCTTCTTACTAATTCCACGTAATGGTGGAACCATGCAGAATAAACAGTCATCCACGTGGTTACTTTGTTCCCTCCACACGACGGGGATGCCGAAGCCCATTGACCTCGGTTTCCCATTGTACCACTCAAGTAATGTAGTTGCACATGTAATGCAGCATATATGCGGCACCCACGTTTTGTCCTGATCTCCTAATTTGCACTTAAAATAAAGGTGGTACGCTTTCTTGATGGCAGGTGTTAACGTCTTCTTTTGCGATTTTAATGTTACTTTGCCGCAAATATAGCAAAAGTTATTTGAGTCATTAACGCATTTACGTGGCATTTTGCTTATAACGTCAATGAGAAACTGATCGCAAGATTACGCTTTAACACGCACTACACTCTATATGTCATGAACTAACCACAGGTGCAAATTACGAGGAAACACTACAAAAGCACTACGTCAAAATGTGAAATAACGTGTCACCACAACAAGCGTCACTCTAGAACTGAGCTAAAGGGATTTACGATGTACTCAAGATGGCGCCAGACAACGAGGTTGCCAAACGAGCACATTCTACAGTGTTGGCATATGTTATGCTTCAATGATATATTCATTTCAATTGGGAAATAATGAAAACAGGGCACCCGTGTATCTTCTAAACGCGAACCAATCATGCAAAATGAAGGTCATTTTCGGATTCAGCGACGTCGAATTACTAAAGAAATGATGGTTTCATCGAAGATACATTTTGGCTGTTGATTAGTGAATTATTAACTTTGCAAATTACTACTATAATAATGATATTAGCAAAAGAATTTATATAATTCGATATTAGCAAGAGAATATATATAATCACAGCTTTACACTTAACTTCTTTATGCGATTTATTTTAGCTGAAAAGAACATTTAGAATTTAGGAATCTGTTCAAGATCATAGACGTGACAACACTGTTTTCGTTAGGGTTATAGAGAGGGGCCAGATGGCCCACTGGGGCATCGAGGCAAGCTATACAAACATTAAGAATTTAACGGACTCATATAATTCATATGAACAGAGTAATATCTTTTAAAGGATTAATACTTTAATTGATATAAACAGAATGATATTTTTTAACTTTCAACAGAAATTCACTTTTTCTGTGGAAACCCTTTCCCACATTATTATTAAAGAATTTACCATACATTGAATACGAAAGATATCCACATACTAAACACGTGATTCAGTATCCAAGGTATGGAAATCGTGAAGGAAGTTGTTACTTTATGACGTAATAGTGATTTAATTTGTACGTACAATATAAGTCATTATTGGGAGAAATTGAAGAGACGAATTAGAGGGACACAGTTAAAGGACATTCGCTTTTCACAGCGAACTTCTAATGGCACAAACATGGATACTATTCAACCACAGAAATGGTAGGTCGCATGGTTGTGACACTGCTCCCTCTTGTGAAAAAGGATGTGATGGTGGGGTGAAAGTTTATTTACAATATATCAAAAAAATTAAACAGTGACAATTTCGGGATGGACTAATTAATGCAATTTAGTGGGAAGAATGATAATTATATTAATGAAATAAAAAGACTAAGGGGAAAATAATCATTTTAAAATTACAACAGGTGAATTAAAAGGTTGAGGTCTGATTACTAGGATTGTAGTGGAAATACTATACCAACAAGCAGTGATGTAGTCGAGACCACCAAGTCCGAGACTGAGACCTGATCCTGTGAGACCAAGATCGAGACCGAGATCAAAGGTTCGAGATCTACCTTCCGAAATCGAGACCCTTAAAATTCGAGACCGAGATCGAGATCGAGACCAAGCTCATGCCCTTTCAATTTGTTTTACACTACTATGGAAATTAGACTATGTTAAGTATATTAATAAACTAATAACTACTTTCTCAGATGTAGTGTGTTGAATGCAAAAGGTGTAGCCTATAAATTAAGAAATGAATATATATATATATATGTACTTTTTATTTATTTACTTCTTTTATATCTGTTACAGAAGGTTTAATGAAGATCTGCTGAAGTTCGACTTCTGTGGGGCTTCATTATTATGCCTCCATGGCTAAATACACGCTCAATTGGAGCACTAGAGGCAGGCACTGTTAAAACAGTCATGGCAATATTGGCCAGACCCACACCCCCCCCGCAAGACAAACGTGGCAACTCAAAACAGGGTGACTGATTAGTGAATACCTAGAGTCCCTTACTTTTACAAACTTTCATAAACATTCTGAATTGTGTCTGTTCAACCAAGCCACCCACCATCATGAGTATGCCAATAACATGTATTTTTCAATACGGTCTCGAGAGGTCTCGGGGAGAAAAACCGAGACCGCGTCTGTCGAGACCGAGATCGAGACCGAGATCTAAATAGCAGAGACCGAGATCGAGATCGAGATCTGCAAATTGGGTCTCGAGATCGGTCTCGAGACCTACATCACTGCCAACAAGGTACGATAAGGTCCGAAGTCGTCACCTTTAAAAATTTATAAGTATGATCAATTATAGCAATCATACTACATAAACAATCTTATAAACTAATGAACCATCTAAGTTATTACTGGCATTTCGACCTAATTATTCCAGTTAAAGTTCCAATTACAGGATTTAATCAAATTTAAGTTTGCCCAACATTATAGTAACAAGATTACCTACTGAACCGTGATAAATTCGGAAGGTTTACCTGGATTAAGAAGATTTTAGGGAAAAAGATACATACATAATAAATCATGGGTAAAAAGGAAATTTCAAATTTTAATGTCAAGGAATTTTCGATTCATATAACTATTCAAAGTGGAGTTCACTCCATTAGAACTGACAGAGATAAGAATTTCCGAAGTTATCATGATCGTACAGTTAATAAACTAATCTTATCCACTATGGTAGGCAGAGTTGGGCAGTATTTAAATACGTATTTAAATACATGTGTGTATTTAGAACTGTATTTATAAATACATTGTTTTTCATGTATTTAAATACTTTAATGAGTATTTAAATACAATGTATTTAAATACTCAAAATATAAAAATGTAAATACTTTTACTAATTTAATACACGTTCTGTACTAGCACAGTACGACGCATCGACAGTGTAGTACAGCATGGTTCATGTTTCAACGTGTCAGTTCAATCAGTTGTGTGCCACTCTTAGTCGAAAGCGGTTGATTTCTTTATCGTGTGCGTGTCATGGCTTCAACAAGCAAATTTGTATGTATTTAAAATGTATTTACAAATGTATTTAAATACAATTGATGTATTTAGTATCTAAATACATTCGTAAAATGTATTTAGTATTTAAATATTTCTCCCATGTATTTAGTATTTAAATACATTCAATGTATTTATTGCCCAGCTCTGATGGTAGGTAAAGATCGAATTAAATTTTATTGGTGGATGCCGGATGGAGTCTTCAGCGGTGGGAAAATGATCGCAGAAATGTAAACTTATTGCGAGCACGAATAAATTGGTATAATATTAAAATTTATTTAAAGAAAAGTACAATTAATTTAGTAAAAACATTAAAATTCATTTAATTACAGTTTTAGATACTTAGAGGTTGTTAACCATTAATAACACACTGTAACAAAATTTGAAAAATTTTCTGTTTATCATGATTTTTCTGTTGTTTCTTAATGATTTCGGGGCGCTGATTCCAAAAATGATATTGGTTTTGCTCTATCATCAACCGTTTCAAAAATATAGGTTATCACACTTTTTATATGGCAAAGAAAATAAAGAAGGCTAACATAAATATTTTCTGAAAATATGTAGTGTGCGTTCCTTAAAAATGCACTGAAGAACGCAACTTCCGCGTATGAACATTCTTATCCTTTCTGATCAGCGACCATACGTAGTCTCCCATCATGGAAGCATCCCAATGGCCCTGGTACCTTTTCTCCATCATTTGAATATCTTGATGGAATCTTTCGCCATGTTCTTCACTCACATCACCCAGGTTATCACGAAAAAAGTCTAGATGTGAATGCAGATAGTGTAATTTTAAAGACATACGGCACTCCATTTTGCCATATCACTTAATCAAGTTTGACACTAACTCCTTATAGTTTGGTGCTTTATGGTTGCCTAAAAATCCACGAACCACATCACGGAAAGCACACCAAGCCTCTTTTTCGATCGGAGTCATCTTGGCTTCAAGGTTCTTTGAATTCAACAGCGCCTTGACTTGTGGTTCTACAAAGATGCCAGCCTTGACTTTGGCCTCAGAGAGTTTAGGGAACATGACCCGAATCTGTTGGAAAACTTCCCCTCCAAAATCTAACGCAGTTACAAACTGCTTAATTAGACCCAACTTAATATGAAGAGGTGGTAGCAGAACTATGTCAGGCTTCACAAGAGGTTCCCTGAGTACATTGTACTTTCCTGGTTGCAGTCCTTCACGTGGAGGCCACTGAACTGTTTTATAGTGCTCAGTTGAAGCCCTGCTATCCCACAGGCAAAGAAAACATGAATATTTAGTAAACCTAACAGGAAACCAATCATTTTGAAACCACCACACACGTCCCAGTTATATTTTTCATACCTGATTTGAGTGAGCAGTTGTTTGACATTTTCATAGTCCTCTTTCATTTGAAAAGAATGTGCAACTGGTATATAGATAGATATTTGTTCCCATTGTGGAGTAGAACAGCTTTTAAACTCAGAGTTGAACTGTCAATAAACAGGCACCACTCTGAGGGTATATGTGTTAACCCAATAGCTGTGAATAGACCATTAACCTCGCTGCAATAACAGAGAGAGCCATTGACATCGTAGAACCTTGCAAACTCTTCATGCTGCTTTCGGTATACAGTGCTCTTGCAGTCTTCTCCAAGCAAATTCCATTCTTTTGAGTCTGGAGGTTAGAAGCTCAGACCCTGATTTCGTCAGACCCAAATCTCTAAGTCGTCCAATTCCCTCTGATTTGGAAAGTGAGGGTTTGTACTGAAAGTTACTGTATATTCTTCATCATGACTGTCCTTACCAGCCGACATCTCAGATGAGCTAGCTGCATCCTCATTTTCAACCTGCAAAGCAAAGAAACAAAATATAGGCATAGCTATATATGTAGAGGAGCATCAGCACTAAGAAAAATCGACACATAATGACCCACAGTCTGTAAATACAGAAGGTAATGGATAGATACCTGTTCTGGTGGACGTGGTATTGGAAGACCTTCGCCATGTGGTACAGGAGCTATGGACGATGCTATGCTTGGATACTGAAGAGTCTGCCTTCCTTTAACTTTCCTGTACTTAGAAACATCTACCATGCAGTAGTAGCAATCGTCATGGTGGCTCTTTGGTTCTTTCCATACTCTGGGTACCACAAAGGGCATTGCCTTGCGTACTCCCCGCAGCCACCCTTCAAGTGTGGAGCGGCAGCTTCCACAGATCACATGGGATGCCCAGGGCTTATCTTGGTCACACATAGGCATACCAAAATAGAGCCGATACGCGATCCAGAACTTGATGCCTTTCACAATCTTGTGCGATACTTGCTTGGGGCCTATGTAATACCCACAAACTTAGCAGAATCTATCCGGCGAGTGTTTACAAGCTCTAGTTGCCATTCTCTTTACCAAACTGTACTACATTAATCATAACCTGCAGATATAGAGAGAAGAGTTATTAAATCTGCAACAGATTCCAGATTCCAGAAAAAAGATGTATTCACAACACTGAAATAATGTTCGCAATAAAAAAAAGGATCGATGACACAAGTCGTCAGCACAGAGAAACACAGAAACACAGAAACACAGTACCTCAGTGCTGGTAACCATCAGACAAACAACCTGCTTTCTTTGTGTGCTCACACTTACTGACTTCTCAGACTCTGCGCTCTTCTTTATATAGCACAGTGGAAGTTTCGGGCAATTTCTAGAGGAAGAAACTGTCAACGAACATCCGGATTGTTCTCAACAATTCCTGATTATTCTGATATTGCTGCGCCCTTAACAACATTATACTGGTAAAACATGAAAAATGGATTATCTCTGAAACCATTGATGATACACACAAACCAAGGCCAGATTTGGACTCAGCACCCACAAATGCATATAAAAACATAAAAAATTCTATATAAACAGAATCAGTGTTACACAGTGTAATATACCAGGAGAAGATAGATAGAATTATGTAATGAATGATATATAGATCTGGGGTCAAATGTGTAGTTATGTGTATTAGGTACAGAGTGTAAGTGGTTGGTGATTTTGCCCAAAATGGGGAAAAGGGATTTATAGTTGAAGTTATACGTATGTATAAATATGGGTAATAAGCGGGTATAGCTGAGTGGGTAAGTACAGTAATGCATAGAATATGACAGTAATTGGTTCATCTCGTGAAGAACTAAATCCTTAATGGTCAGTGGTGAATTATGAAATTTTGAAGAACGGATTAGCTTAGAGGTTGGTTAAAATAACTTAATAGAGGCAACAGGCAAGATTATATATACACAGTAGTAAGCTGCAATGACGATTAAATGAATTCAAATAATCCAGAGTAAATATCAAGCAGTTACCTTCAATTAACTATAATTTATCGTGGTAGCCAATGATTTCATGCTAAGGTTTATATGATAAAAGCGGGACATGAATAATGGACTTACCCAATAACTATGCCAAGGATTACGCGTGTGTTTGTAGGAAAATGTACAAATTCAGATAAGTATTTCATTTGACGATTTGACGGGGCATAGGTGAGAACAGGTTGGTGAGGGTGTGATTATGTAATTAGTAATACAGTCCCCGCGAAAAGTATCCGATCACTCAAGAAAATACAATATTTTCCCTTGATATTCAGAGAGACATAATTCACTTTCTATTTGTTCTAGCGACATCTGGTAACTTTGAGGTTGCTCGCTGATATGAGAGCTATCCAACGCATTCTCAAATTAGTGTTCTGGTAGCCTTCGTTGCGGGTGGCTGTGTCTCAAAGTTGTCAGATTTCACTGTTTGTATAAATTTATTTATATTTTATTTTTTACAGAAAGTGGTGTAAATAAAATTTATATATAATGTGTGCTAAAAAAACACTTAAGAGTGATTGTCGAGGTGCTATTGTTGCTTTGCATACATGTGGGAAATCACAGAGACAGATAGCTAAGGAATTAAACATATCCCAAAGTACCGTTAATTTATGGGTTTCACGGGCTAAGAACAATGCCGGCCTAACCACGCCAGTCCCTAAAAAACGATCTGGCAGACCGAGAAAAACAAATTCACGAACAGACAAACTTATGAAACGTTTAGTATTGAAAAACCCAACAATAACTGCGAAAGAAATAAAATTTAATATGAATAATTTGTTATCTGGTGTTTCTGAATGAACTATCCAGGAGCGGCTCCAAAAAGAACTCGGATTACCATCTCGCCATGCTGCTAAGAAACCGTTCATTAATGAAAAAATGCGTAAAAAACGTGTCGCATTTTGTAAAAAATATATTCATTGGACTGTTGATGACTGGAAGAAGGTTTTATTTAGTGATGAGTCGACATTTTTGACATTCAGAAGTTGTCCAAAAAAGGTTCGCCGGCCCATTGGCTCAAATAGGATGGACCCTAAATACACCCTAAAGACAATGAAACACCTTCCAAGTGTGATGGTTTGGGGTTGTTTCGGTTACTATGGGCGTGGAAACCTATATTTTCTTCCGAAGAACACAACTATGAATGGTGCACGGTATTTAGCAATGCTACAGGATAAACTTCCAATGGCAATGGCAATCCAAAGGACAAAAACATACATGCATGATGGTGCACCATGTCACAGGGCCAAAATAGTGACAAAATGGATTACTGACAATAAATTTGATATTTTGGATTGGCCTGGTAATAGTCCAGATCTCAATCCGATAGAAAATATGTGGCTAATAATAAAAAATAAGGTTGAATGCCACGACACTGGCTCAGTCGAAAAATTACAAGAAGCCATCAAAAAGGTATGGTGCAAGGAAATATCAGTGGAAGTTTGTCAAAACTTGATTAAATCCATGCCAAAACGTCTAGAACAAGTCATCCAAACCAAAGGACAGATGACAAAATACTAATATAAGGTTAGTATACATTTAAACATTGTTTTTTATGTAAAAAATACAAATTTCCAGGGTGATCGGATACTTTTCGCGGGCACTGTAGACTGGCGTAACAGAATTATTAGAAAGGGTAAATGACATTCTAGTGGAGGGTTAAAATTGGTTATAATTTTGTTTGCTACCTCACAGGTTGTAAGAACAAGTAAACGATAATTTACTCAGGATGAATTTAATAGAAAAAATTAAGCCCAAATATTATTATTTTTTTTTTTTCTTTTTTTTCTTAAATTTAAAATTAACTTTAAACTATACTGAACTGAACATGCATGGAATTATAGGGCTCTGTATAATTCTCTTAAGACTAAAGGAAAACATCCGCTTAACCTACATTTAAGGTATGTTTGGTCATACAGGGTAAATTTTCACGAACATACGGAGCAAGATACATTGGCACATGGTTAGGTTGTCAGGCGAGAGGGCATGCGGGTGGGATTTGCAACATGCTGGAACGCAGTGGGCTGACCATGCGGGCCTTGCTCGGTCACAAAGGAGGCGGCATATCAGGATTAAGGAGAATGACTTTTACTGGTTTCAGAAGAGGATCCAGGAAGAGCCAAAGGGAAAAATCCACAAAGTAGGGGGCAAGAAGGGCGAAAACATGAATTTGCTGAAGAAAGATTAGGATGATTGATGAAACGATCATATTATGGTACTGAGGGATGTTCCACGCTTGCCCTTCCGTGCATACAACTTCCGATGGTGGAGTAGGTTCGGGTTCGCTCCCGGCACCTGTGGGCTTAGCCTCAGAATTGGGTGGAAATCCCTCTACCTTTGAAAACAAAATCAAGCCATCTTCCTTAAATAGGGATTCAAGCGAAAGGACTAAATCGGGACTTAAAGGAGATGAATCTTCAAATGTATTCGGAATAGCCGAAACACTGGGAACTTCAAGTTCCGGCCTAACTGTAATTGAAACGAGTGACTCGCTCTCGATGGAGTCACAGGGGTCTACTGTGAAGACATTAGAGTCTTCATACTCAAAATTACCAAAGGTATGTTGGCTATCTCATTCCTCGCTCGTTGGAACTAGAATGGAACAATTGACAATTGATGAAGAATTTCCCCCATCTAGTAGCAGTTCCTTTTTATTTTGAACTGGTTTCAGGGAGTCCGTCAGGCTCTCTGAAACGAGTCTTTCATCCTCAGCTGAAAAGACGGAAGAATAGGGGTGACAAACATACTTGAAAGGTGGGTTCTCTCCTCGAATTAGGCCTGCTTCACTATCGGCCACATAAAAATTGTGCGTAATAAAGAAATTCATCCCCAGGATTAAATCTCCATCCCAGTCTCCTTCAGATAGGACCACAAATGGAGTCAGATAAGGGACTGAATCAAACTCAATAGGAAGAATAATTTCCCCGGTACTGTATTCTTCCCAACCAACATCAATGCAGGTCAAATGGGAATGCAAATCGAATTTTTACCTGGCCATCTTGAGTAACTTCTTGTATATGTGTTGTTTAATGTAATTCGCCTGACAGCAGTCATCAACAAGAGCCAAAACTGCTTGGTTGTTGACAGAAATTTTCATGAACATTTGTGAGCTCTCTTCAAAAAGCACCATTTCATGAGCCCAAGAAGGCGTCTCCGAAACATGTGAACATACTTCGTCCGCGTCATCGATGGTTTCGAGCGGGGTTGGGGTATTGGGAGAAAAAAAAATTTGGAATATTGCAATCAGGGGAATCGGACGTCTGAAATTGACAATACGTCTTTACGTGAGCACTTTGTTCTTTAGGAAAAGATTGCTTGCCACACTGCTCAAAACACAAATTAACGGAGTTTAACAAGTCATTGGGACATGATCGAATAGTTACCACACTGTTACTGTCATCATAAACATCACAATGATTATCAAAATCATTACAACCATTCGTAAAAACTGACTCGCCTACAGGACCTTGCGGGGCATCTCCCCCAACTGCTACTGAAGCAGAAAAAACATCACCTGAAACAAGATGACGGTCATCATGACCAAAAGAATCAAAAACAGGGTCATCTTTATGACCACTCAAACAAGGCGGCATGGCCGAAGTGAACTCAAAACAATTAGGGTCCTGTGGAAAAAAGTTATCAGAAACATGGTCATCCTGACCATCTAAAACAATATTATGATAGTAATAAGATTCGCGTCTTCCTTAGGACATACATGGATATCTGATCGATCTGAATCAAAAACAATATCAGTAACACAATTCGCGTCCTCTTTGGGACATGCATGGATATCTGATCCATCTAAACCAAAAACAAGGTCTTCTTGACCAAAATTCACTGAATGAACTATATCAATTGAACTAACCGAATCAGTTGCATCAATGTCCGAATGACTAAAATTACTATCCATTTAAGGAGCAGTGTCTAAATCATTGTACAAATCATGGCCATCAGGACCAATATGGTTGTCCTGACCATGATGAGAATAAAATAAATTCTGATTTTCAACAAAAGCTTCATTATAAAGATTTTCAACAGAAGTACCTTTATGATTACATAAATCAACAATTTCATTGTTGTCATTACTGTTTTCAACATTAGCATCACAAACACTGTCACAAGATGCATCACAAAAATCATCCTCAGGAGAGGCTGAGAGTTCTAGCCTCGAAGGAAATTCATCCAAAGAAGAAGCCGAAACAAACGGTTCAGACACGACTGAGTTAGAAGAGGAAGCTGGGTCAGGTTTACCCAAATTTTCTAAGGGTGACGTTTCATCGTCACAAGAAGGGTCCTGCTCGGGTGCATTGCACCAGAGAAGGGAATAACGTTTTTCATCCCATTTGTCGAAAGCATCGAGCCAAAAAATCAAAATAGAATCCATTGGGTCGTAGGATTTCTGGGCCAATAGCTAAATCATAACCTGGGCAATAGGGGGGTCGAAACATATAAAAAATCGAGTTTCTCCAATTCCACAGTATGCACGTAGTTGGAAATGATGATCTCAACATCTTGTAAAAAAAAAAAATGAGTAAATGTGATCCCCCCTTACCCCTTCCATAGCATCCCCCCAATTTTACTCTCTCCACAGATATAAACCTCAAATGTGACAATCATGCATTATATTAAGTCTTATTAAGTAGATTAGATTAATTTGGAGAGATTATTTAGATGGATGTCACTTCATCACTGAAAAAGACATTGTTCAAAAAATGCTCATCTTCATCAGTACGGTCAAGAATGTCAACAGCAAACTGTACCCATTTGGGTTTGTCATTTGATAGAAGTTTCTGCAAGGTTTGCAATTTGTAGGCATAAAGTTTCAATCTCTTGTGAACCACTTTATGCACTGTTGAACGCGGTATTTGCAGTTCTCGGCTTGCTCGGCAGATGGATTTTGTAGGACTTCGGATAAACACCTCCTGAATTCCTGCTATCTTATCTTCAGACACACTAGGCCTTCCAGCTCCTTTCTGATGTAGCACACTGCCAGTTTCTTGAAATTGCTTCAGCCATCGCTTGAGTGATTGCTTTGTTGGTGGAGTTTTCTGATATTCCTCCCGAAAACGTCTCTGTACAGTAATTGGAGATTTGGTTTCCCACATCCACAGCACACACATTGCTTTCTCCTTCACTGTCACCAATGTGCCCCTAGTGGATGTTCTACGAAATAAAGAAAAAAATTTCTTGAGTTGTGTTATTAATTGCCGCAAACCGTTTTAAGATAGCTCTTATAATAACGAATTTATTAAGGCTTATAATGGGTGAATAATTTATGGACATCCTGTATTAGGCCGGGTCGAAAAGGGGTCAAGGTCAAGATTTTGCTTAGGTACATATTGTGAGGTTGATCAGATCATTTTGTAATAGTAGTATCCACACCAAAAATCAAGGCTGTGGGACCTTCGCTAGCCCCCCCCCCCCCCCCCAACCGATACTCACTTTTTTCCATATGAATTTGCATGGGAAATAGGCCAAAAATCGAAAATCGTAAAAATCGACCCTAAATAAAATATTATTTTTTTTTTGCTTTCGGATGGCCAAAATCGGGTTCCCGGCACGAATTACATCAGAATAGACCATTCACCAACTTTTTTTGCGATCAGGGGTAGGGGGTAGGGTCTTAAATCCGGTGCTGACTCATAGCACCGGATATAAGACCTAATATTACATTATTTTTGTTTTTTTCTCTCCAGATTCCTATTTAGGTACCTAGAATGTTAAAAGTTTGTATTAAAATATGTTATTTAATTTTAAAATATCAGTAATAAATAAAATATAGTTAAAATGTTATTAAATTAAATTATGGCTACTAGAAAAAGAAGCCACAATGCAGCCTTCGGATATCCAGCAAAATTTTCATCTGCCTTGACCATCAAAAGCTGATGTTGTAAGGCACTTCCATTTTATCGTTAGAGAGGAAGAATCTAAAGCACAGGGTAAAATAAGTAAAAATGATTGCTATAACATAGTTGTTGAAGATACAAAAGAAATTTGGGAAAAATTTTCTTTCCCAACAATTGATACAAAGGGAATTTATGTTACAGTTACTAGACTTATAGAAGATGCTGATAAGATAACTAAATGCCCTATGATAAAAAGAAATGAAAAATATTATGAACAATTAAAAAAATATGACGAGATGTTTGACATATCTCCATGCCACTGTTATGATAAAGGCATAAGGGATAGAAAACTTTATAGGTGTGAACTTAAAATACCTATTATAGAATGGGAAGGTTTTATTGGTCAAAAAGAAAGAAAAAAAAAACCAGTTAGGAAAAATTGATAAAAAAACTACTACAAGTAATTTGAGAAAGTTGGGCAAAATCCAAAAAGCACAGGAAAGGGAAAAGAAATCAAAAGAAAAATTAAGAGAAGCAAGGGAATTTGCATCATCAGAAGTGATAGAAGATGATAATGAAAATGAAGATGTCAATTTTCAAGACAGAGAGGACTTAGATTATGAAGAAGACTTAGAATTAATAGAAAATTTTCAAAATAGATATACCTATGAAAATTTAGCAAAAACTTCAGCATGAGCAATTGCTTCAGATTAGAACTAAACCTCTAGAAATACTAGATTTTCCATGTCACAGCCAAAGCGTTGAACGGGGTGTGAACTTAGTAACTAAATCTACCCAGGAAAGAATTGGTTATATTAAATCGGCATAAATTTATTTTAAATACTTTAGAGTCTAGAAAAGAACTGCCTACTTTTGAGTGGAAAGGTCAATGGAAGGAATGTAAAAAAATGTTAGTTTTAGGTCAAAAATTTTATTGAATTTCTCTCTCTTAATTTCTAAATTTCTACCAATAATAACTAAAAATTTATGGATTAAAATTTTTTTCATTAAAAAATAAATATAACTGTTTTATAAGCGAACTTTGGTAATAATAAATTTTTTTTTTAAGTAAATCACAAATTATCTCAAATTTTATGAATTTTCTGAAAAAACTGAAACTGGTAGGGGGGGCAGTGGTGGGCACGCGCAACGATTTTTGTAGCGCCGCAACCGCAACTCTGCTGAAATAGTTGCGCCGCACGCGCAAGCGCAACCCTTTTCAAAAAGTTGCGCCGCAAGCGCAAGCGCAACCAAAAATGTTGCGCCGCAACTTTTTGCGGCGCAACTGCCCACCTTTGCATTTAACGTATATCTGCAGTGGTGGGCATGCGCAACGATTTTTGTAGCGCCGCAGCCGCAACCGCAACTCTGCTGAAATAGTTGCGCCGCACGCGCAAGCGCACCCTTTTCAAAAAGTTGCGCCGCAAGCGCAACCAAAAATGTTGCGCCGCAAGTTGCAGCGCAGCTGCCCACCTTTGAGGGGGGGTAGGGGTCCTCGGAATTCAAAAATATTTTACCAGGGTGTTACTATGATTGATTGAACCACCTCACACTATGTACCTATGAAATAAAAATTTTTGACCCGGCCTACCCTGTATATAATCGTAGTTTTACACTTAACTTCTTTGTGTGATTTATTTTAGCTGAAAAGAACATTTAGAATTTAGGAATCTGTTCAAGATCATAGACGTGACAACACTGTTTTCGTTAGGGTTATAGAGAGAGGCCAGATGGCCCACTGGGGCATCGAAGCAAGCTATACAAACATTAAGAATTTAATGGACTCATATAATTCATATGAACAGAGTAATATCTTTTAAAGGATTAATACTTTAATTGATACAAACAGAATTATATTTTTTAACTTTCAACAGAAATTCACTTTTTCTGTGGAAACCCTTTCCCACATTATTATTAAAGAATTTACCATACATTGAATACGAAAGATATCCACATACTAAACACGTGATTCAGTATCCAAGGTATGGAAATCGTGAAGGAAGTTAAGTTACTTTATGACATCATAGTGATTTAATTTGTACGTACAGTATAAGTCATTATTGGGAGAAATTGAAGAGACGAATTAGAGGGACACAGTTAAAGGACATTCGCTTTTCATAGCAAACTTCTAATGGCACAAACATGGATACTATTCAACCATAGAAATGGTAGGTTGCATGGTTGTGACAGTATTTTCCTATGATGTGTGACTTTATGGACACCCTGTATATTAATTCTGAGCTTTGCTTACATTCAAACCACCATATATTGTCATCTTTTGTACCTTTTCACTACTTCTCCCTCTACCTTTATAACAATATGCCTTTTTTACAAATGTTCTTCCTGAATTCTTGATACTAAAAGTCATCTTCCATAATTATTACCAAAAACAAATACAAACCATCAAATAAAAATTGGGAATACTACTCTTGCAAAAGTGAATATAGTTAAGAGTGCTTGGCAATAATTTAGATAAAAAACAATTTGAAAAGTCATGTACAACATAGATCCAAAATATCACTATTTCTATTCATATTACTTCAACTAAAAAAGATTCTTCCTAAAAATGCACTCTTTGCCCCGTATTATTCCTTCATCCATCCACATTTGTATTGTATTGCATTACAACATGGAATAGCTCAAAGAAATATATAAAACATGCTTTGGAAGTCATTCACAAAAAATGTCTGCAAACCCTCTCAAATAATGATAAAGTGATATTTTGCCGATGTCTAACTAAATATTTTAAAACCAAATGATTTATACAAATTCAAAACTGTTGTCAATACATGCAAAGTTACAGTGTTAATAAAAATTAACATACATCACCCATTCAAAGAGCAATCACCCCGATCAAATGCATCATTATAAGTTATAACTTTAGATACCCCAGAGATTTTATACAGTGGAAACTGCAGGAAATGTACTCTTTTTCAAAGCAGCAGATGTACATAATGCAATTCCCATAAATATTCAACAGGCCTCATCACTAAATCTATTTCACAAAACACTAAACACATACAGTAATTCATTAGCTCCTGCTAATGTGTAAGTTCACTGCTGCCATTATTACCATAGTAATGACGTTCCAATTTTATAATAATAAATCCAAAATATGCTACTCTCATTAAACACTTTTAATTTCATAATTTATGCTAAAAAGAAATTTTTCATTAACCCTTAGCTGTGCTATTTTGACACGAGAGTTTGTAATGCAGTGCGGAGTTTTTCTTTCAAAATTGCATCAATTTGCATTTTATTCTTTAGTCTCATTTTAATTGTATATAATATATTTTATTTTAACTAGATAATTATATATTTTTTTTAATTAATCTGTATTTAGTATGCATATTTGTTTGTTTGATCATGTAAGTTTTATATTATTATCATTCACTAAGCACTCAAAAATTCCTAAAACATCATCAGCCACAATGTCACCCCTAATTTTAGTGCCACAATCACTAACAAATGTAAATGGTGGTTGGATTGAACCTGTTCTGCACTATGTACAGTGTCTTCAGTTTCTTCTGAGTTTAGTTTATCAATAAGTTCTTCTACATCAAATTCACTATCAGAGTCAGAAAGGTGGCAGCTTGAAGTATCGCTGAAAGAATCCTCCATCAACCTTTCAATTTCATATTCAATAAGACGTTTTACTGCCATCATTCTTACAATTACACGGCTCAAAAAAAAATTCCAAAAACACACTCACAATAGGAACATGAGATAAAACTAGCCCAACCTTGTGATTACAGTTACATGCATTACATTTCAAGGTCATGTTAGCCTATAATCTTCTAGAATGTCACAATGACATCATCCCTACCTTTATATCAGCCAATCATACAAGAAAAAGCAATGTTGAAGTCCACTACAAGCTATTTTCTCATAATGAAAAGTGAAACTCCATATGGAGTTCACTGCAGTAGGTTGGCATTTTCAGGAAATTCCATATGGAGTTCTCTGCAGTTAAGGGGTTAAGCATCATTTATTTTCTACTAAATATACAACTGATCATTTTATTCAAAATTGTGTAAAACAATCAAACACCACAGTACTTTTGTAAATTTTTAGGTTTTGTTTACTATTATTTGCCATTTTCACTTCTCTTATGAAATAAATACACTGCATCCCATTAATTTTGCCTAAAATGCTTCCAACAGAATATTCAAATTAGGATACCAGGTAAATTCTACAGAAAAGTATTGAAAGATACTGTATTGTAAAACTTTATGCAAGTTGTATTCTTTCCTTGAATAAAAGTTTGTTTGTTTGAAAATACCTTAAGGATTACTTTTCTGCCAGTGTTGTGTAATAGCATTTGATTCAACTTCTGCCAATAAAGAAAATGCTTTTTTAAAGTGTGATCTTCCAACAAGTATTTATGATCCCGCAAGTAATCACTGGAAGAAGAAATCATTTAATTATTAATTCAATATTTTTTCATTTAGTTATTTTGTGAAAAATACATTAGCATCAACATTCCTATATATAATCATTGTAAGGAAATGAATAAATTTCCTCATTTACTGTAAGCATTATATAAACTGTAAAAGAAATTTAATTTTGTATTAAAAATGGGAATACTTTATGCATACACTATCTAAATGCCCATTTCTCATTCTCCATGGGATCCCACATACACTCAACCCAAATACTTTATACAGCATTTAAATTAGAGTTTATACTCAACATGAAAAATGCGACTTTTTTCATACATTTCTGAATCTTCACAAATATGTAATGTTCTCATTTATTTCAATTTCATCTAAAACTGCACATGCACACCACTCACCATCGAACAGCATGCCATGAAAGAATAGATTGCGCTGGGGTGCCTTGGGCTAGAAAAGGTGGGGATAAAATCCTAATCTCTTGAAATGTGTGCAATTAATAACCAAACACTTTTCCTCCCTAACACCTCTGTCATACAGGCTGAATTATCCTAGAACTTCTCTTACTACTACCATTATTACTGGAACTGCAAATACTAGTTTAAATCTGTCCACCTTTTCATGAAGTAAATTTGCAAAAAGGAAAGCATTTTTTTTTTTTTGTGTAAAATTCAATGCCAAACTTTTTAAATCCATATAAAACTCAAAAAAACTGATTGCCACTAGATGAAGTTTCAAAGCCAAATTTGTTTCCATTCCATTAAATGAAATAAATGAATCTTATTCCACTCAGGCCAAAGGGGTATTAGAAGAACAAGAATGAGTGGGTATAAAAGAGGTAGTAATCAAATATTCTCTTCACACAACAATTTTTCCAAGAACTTTGATTAGTAGTAGCTAACAAAAGAGTAAAGACAAACTCATTTACCTCGTAATGAATTTACATCCAAACCCAGAATAAAGGGCAGCATACAATATGAAAACATCATCTTTTGATCTGGAAAATAAATAATAATTATGCATACAAATACCAATTCCATTAATAATTGTACTAAAATTTGAAAATTGTTCATTAAAATAAAACCTTTTTCCAGTATAATGTAAATTTAAGCATAATTAGTATGGTATTTTTAAAAATACCACTGTCAAATACAGATACTAAAAATAGTCTACAATTTCCAGAAATAAGAACATAAAACATACAAATGACTCTAAACAATAATAATAATAATGGTCACCATCTAACTAGCAAACAGGCCCATCATCATTTAACCTCACTGATTTAATGGGAAAAAGTGTAGTGATGTAGCGCCCCCAAAAAATGCAATTAATATCAGTAACAATAAAATTCTGATCTTGTTTCAATGATATTTATGCCTTTCATGTTAACAATAATGCAGTTTGTCTCCATTTCAATAAATGGGCATATGGGAGCCTTATAATAATAAACTTGCCTTAAAAAATCCAAAACTAACATTCATACCTGAATGAAATTTGTATTTCTAAAAACATGGTAAAAAAAAACCCATGAAAGAAGTGATGATGATGGACTAAGTCAGGAGGGCCAGAAACTGGTACACAGTGTTCAGATTAATTAATACTCAGGTTGCAACATCAACTCCTTAACTCCTACAATATACAGGAAGTTTATAAAGTCCCTATTTCAGTGAAAACGTAGCAAAAAGGATAAAATTCAATAACAATATAATAGAAGGCATACATTTAATGGATACTTAAGTATATGATTCTACAATCTACATGAGCACCATCAGTATCTCTACAGAGTTCAAATCTATCAGCAGCATTACGGAACACATTTTGGAGCATGACAGGGGTTATTTTTGTAACTGCTGCTACAATACAAGCACGTAAATGTCCCAGCTTCATTCAGATGGCATTTTAAACACCATCTTTCAACAAGATGGGGCACCTTGTCATTACGCAAACATTGTTCGGGAGTACCTAAATGAATGATTTCCAAATCAGTGGATCAGACATGGAGGCAGCAGGCCCTGGGCAGCTCGATCTCCTGACCTAACGCCCTTGGATTTCTTTGCATGGGGTTTTATCAAATCAAACATCTATCAAACAAGGGTTACAGATCTGCAAGATTTACATGCTCATATCGTAACAGCAGTTACAAAAATAACCCCTGTCATGCTCCAAAATGTGTTCCGCAATGCTGCTGACAGATTCAAACTCTGTAGAGATACTGATGATGCTCATGTAGAATCATATACTTAAGTATTCATTAAATGTATACTTTCTATTATATTATTGAATTTTACCCTTCCTGCTACATTTTCACTGAAATAGATAGGGCCTTTATAAACACCCTGTATAGATTTTCCATTACATATACATTTTACTTTTATTTCTTTTAGTATTACTTTTGGGAAGCTGCTGTTATTACTTTTATTATTATTCACTTCATTACGTGTATTATTGTTATTTCTTTATTACCATACTCCTTTTTTTTGTTTTATAAATTTGATATTTAATAACACTGGTCAACAAAGTTTTTGTCACAGAGATATTTTTACTTGAACTATATGTAATTTTTTATGTTGATTACGGAAATGAACAGAATTTTTCTATCACCCACAGTTTTAGAGTGACAAATTTACATTACTTAGGATTTGAGTCAGAATAGCAAGGGGGCAGGGTCTGCCCCTTGCTCCTGCTCTGCTTATAAGTTGCTGCAGATCACTGTTGACTTCCATTGGTCAGTTACTCACTCAATTTCACTCAGTGAACATTTTAGTCCAAAGTTAATTTTCAATTCACTCAATATTGGTGGGTGATAGACAAATTTTGAGGTCATTTTTGAACTCAGCAGTAAAAAACCTACAAGATCCATCCATTTTTGTTCATGTGACAAAAAAAAGATATTTTTTGTCATCCAGTGTAATTAGCTGTATCATTTATTACCTTGATGGATACTGTACTTTTTTATGGGATTTGTTTCCTGCCAATAAACATTATCAGTATTGATGGCAATATTTTGAAATTATTAGACTGCCAAGAGTGTAACAAAGCATATTAATAAAAACTAACTGCATCACACATACAAAGTCCTGATGGCCTTGAAAAATAAACATAGAGAACTACTCTAAGGGGATAATCATTAAGAACTATAAGTGCATTATGACAAAAATGCTTACAAGTTACTTGGAAAATAAAAGTACACATTTGAAATGGCTTCCAGTTGCCCAAAGTTGCGTATATTCTTCCGATAATAAGATGGAAAAATTATAAGAATTTTGCCTTCACTGAATTGTTGAGAAAGGAAGTGCAGGAATTTGTGTGTCTGTAAAGAGGAAAAAAATTATACATGACATGAAGGAGGACAACACATTATTGAAGAATATCATTAACTAATACTTTTGTATGATATAGCTACCTTAATTGCGAGTGAGTACATAATGTAATTACAAAATTTATGCAGTACATTAGGTTCCTAGCATATTAAAGTTAAGAGTGTAGAAAGCTTTTTAATAAAAAGTGAATATTGTATTAGATTATCAGCGAATGAACAAATTAAAATGCAAGGAATATAGTTGGCTAGCTTAAAACAGCTTAAATCATAGTTTAAAATTAGAGAAAATGGTTTAACCCAATTCTATATTCCATATATTCCACACTGTATGAAGGATACACTTATGTACTCAAACTATAAAAAGGAAGTCCTGTCCATCCTTCTGTATTCCAGATTAGTTGAAAAATAGTGACATCATACACGTGTCATAAAATGGGCAGAGCTCTAGCATGTGCTTTTCATTCTATGCATTTATGATTCAAACAAAATTATAATATTTTTTAATTATACAAAAATTTCAATTTTTAATACTCTATATATCTATGTTGTCTCTGTCTGTGTATCTGTACTACCCTAAAACACAGAAACAGCTCCTTGAAAGAAAAAATTATTAAGTAAAAGTAGTTTAAAATTACTCAAAACCTACAGGAAAATTACTGAATGCCTGGTTAACCCTTTGACTGCATAAAGTGACTTAAGTCACCCAACATTTTCTTGTCCTATAGCTACTACTGAAATCAACTATAGTCAGGAGCATGGAAAAACTTCTCCATTCACCATGTAAAGCAATTACACTCCACAAATTTAAATCAAACACCATATTTGATTCTGCTGACACCTGGTAACCACAGGATGAATCAAAGTGCAAACAAGCAAGCAGATGCTGTTAGTGTCAATATGCACTCTAAACATTTGTGCTCTGTGTATACTACCATTTTTTCATAAATAAGGTACATTTTCAATTCTTTTAGCTATGTGAATTTATGCAGTAAAAGTGTGTTGGGTATATAAATAAAATGTAGACTCGAGTGTATTAGGTATATAACAGGGATGTTAATTGCAATAAATGTTGTATATTAGACATCAAAATATGTCTTGGTTGGTCTAGCATACTGCATGACTCCAGATTTGAAAAAATTTACTGGAGCACAGCTCTGAATTTACTTTTTTTCCCCTTACACCACTAGATAGGTTAATGATAGTAAACTCTTGAATTGACGACATACCAATTACAAATTGTTTTAGCTAAACATAATAATACAATAATGTACAGTTTATAACTCACCTTAAGTTTATTTATTCATTGCAGCAGCAACAGTGGATGATGTTAGACCTTGCATGTAGGCATTTGTTGTGAATTTACCGCCATGTATGCTTGGCCACTGATCAATGGCTTTCTGTGTGATCATTACAGCAGATCTAGTGCCTGTTGCTTTTGCTTTATTAGATTTGGATGCAACACTTGAACTTGAAGGCATATTTTGACTCTTCTCTTTATTAACCACAACAGCTTGGTGAGTTTCTTTTGTTAGGCGCAAAATTGCATTCAATGTCTTCTGGATTTGGGAATTTTCAAATTCCTCTAAAGCAGTTTTGTTAGTCTGATGCGCAGATTCCTCACTTACCTTTTGTTTCTTAGGTGGAGGAGAAGCACTTTCTTCAGTCTGTGAAACATCTAGTGAAAAAGTTTCATTTTCTAGATTAGCAGTTGATGAAGTTGGTTCATTTTTCTGAGGTCTAGCACTAGCACATTTTGTGAACAAACTAAATGACTGCTTTGCCATATCTCTTTGCTGCACTTCATCCTGGTATTTCTTTACTGCAATATCTAAGCTGTGGGCCCAAACTCTGGGACCTCTTGTATTGTAACAAATATTTTTTTTGGAATTAAAATGTTCCTCCCAGTTTTGCTTCTTTGAATATTTGTTCTTGCATTGACCACAAAAGTAACCCCTTTTAACACCCTCACTTTTCTCTCCAACTTCATCAATATTAGGATCCATTATTGATTATTGACTACCTGAAAAAATACAAAATAAGTAAAAGTTAGTAAATATAGTATGGTAAAAGTGGGTAAAAGTGAGTAAAAGTAAGTAAATATAGTACAATGAAAGTAAGTAAAAGTAAGTGCTTTAAACTTAGTAAAAGTAGGTAAGTTAAAGTAAGTTTAAACTTAACTAAACTTTTCAATTCTAGAGTCATGGTGGATTACTTAAAACCACACAAGTAATTATCTGGCCAATTTATCAAACCTGGCCGAGATCAATGGAACATAGTCCAATCCTGATAATTTTATATTAAAAAAATATACGTTTTAATAAAATTTTAATTATCAAAACATTGAAGTTTAACAAAAAATAAAAATAATTGTTAAATATGGAATTACCAACTAAACTTAAAATAACTAAATTTGTAATTTAAAAAAATTGGTTTGTACAAGAACGTATACGCAAAAAAATTGCATAACGTCTAGCAGATGAACAAAACCCAAACCCAAATTTACTTTTTCTCATGGTCAAATTTACTGGAGCAATGCTCCCAAGATCTGAACTCCAGTTTAAATATTGATTCTAGCTGTTACCCCCTTTATATTAATTAGAATACTTACAAACTAAAAATTTTTTTATTTATTTATTTTTTCCCTTGTGACCCTGTCTCCTTTTTGCCTCAGTTTTTTTGTGGCTGTCAAGTGAGCATGGTATGTTTGGTGCACTTTTATGTTTTTTCGTTTAACTTTTTATTAGTAAAGTTTTTTAACTATTTTGTTTGAATGTTTTTAGTTTTTAAGTTTTATTTTTATCATTCATATATTTTTGTCATTTATATAATTTTTACTTTTGATTTGTTTGTGGGTTATGCCTGTTTTATGCTCTGTAATTTTAATTTTTATTCTTGAATTGTTTTAATTTTGTACTATAAATTAGTTTTAGTTTTTAACATTCGTATATTTTTGTCATGCATTAATTTTAGCTTTTATTTATTAGGCCTTGAAAATGGGTAGAGTTGCCTGAAACGTCGGCTGCAGCCAAATATAATTACTTTTTTGCTCTACGTCTTCGTTTTTATCCTAAATGTAAAACTACTTCTCCTTAGGAGGGATCCTATTTCATATATAATATATATAATATATATATATATATATGATGAATAAAACCATGAAGGAAAAAGAAACCAAAGTGGTGCTCAAGCGCTTTTGTCTAATGACATCCTCAGGAACACTGGAGTGAAAGGAGAGTTCAAGGCAATATATAGGTTACAAAAATAAACATATATATATTATATATTATATATATATATATATATATATATATAGTAAGTATAGAAAAAAATTGTGGGAGGAGCAAACACATTTGTAGGGGGAAAAAAAAAAAAATACAATTTTAGCACTTTGCCCGAAATTCAACATAAATTCAAATGGCTTGTTTCAAGTCCCCCATTCTTGGAACTATCTCTGATTCACATGTAAAAAATTCCATGGATCTTACTGAAAAATTGAATAATGTTCGCATTAATACCAACGATAGATTGATCAGTTTTGATGCTTGTTCATTGTTTACAAAAGTGCCGATTGATGATATGCTTGACTTTCTCACCCGAGAATTACATAACTATGATCTGCCATTACCTGCACACACTGTTTTGGAACTTATTAAGCTTTGTATCAAGGATCGTAAATTCACTTTCAATGGCAAGCATTATCAACAAGTTTTTGGGATGGCCATGGGCAACCCTTTGTCGCTCCTTCTCTCCAATATTTATATGGAGTTTTTTTAAATTACTTACATTCCGAGAATCCTGGGGGTTGGCATCCCATGGTTGCGGTACGTCGATGATATTTTGTGTATCTGGCCCATGAATCGTGACCTGGATAACTTCCTCCTTCAGTTAAATGACCAAGTCCCCTCCATTAAGTTTACTTTAGAAGTGGAACAAGACAACTCAATCCCGTTTTTGGATGTGCGTGTATATAGGGATAGCCCAGGTTTTAAGTTTAGTATCTATCAGAAAAAAACAAACAATTTGTCCTACATACACTTTTACTCTGGACATGACACCCCTATTAAGAAGGCCATATTTTCCTCAATGTTTCTCCGCGCTCTTAGGATCGCCAGTCCGGAATACATTGATGTCGAATTGGAAAATATCAATGGTATTGGAAGTGAGCTGTGTTACCCATCTGCGTTCATGGAATCTTGTCTTAATAAGGCTAAATGTACCTTCTATCGTGTGAATAACAACACTCGCACCTTGTCAAAGAATATTTTAGTACTTCCATTTTTCCCGGGCTTCTTAGGCATTGCTAATGTACTTAAACTTTTGGATATCAGTGTAGTTTTTTCATATAACAATATTGTGAAAAACATCATAGTAAAAAATAGCCCTACCAATAATTTAGGCATTATCTATAAAATTGGGTGAAAGCAATGTGATTCCTTTTACATAGGTCAGACAGGAAAGGATTTGCAAACGCGTGTAAAACAGCATCAATATTCCGTTAGAATGGGACAGTTGTCCAGTGCCCTTTTTGTCCATTTGTCAGAGTTATCCCATTGTATTGATTGGAATAATGCTTCAGTTTTGTTTCACTCTAGCAACATTGTTAATAGAAATATTCTTGAGTCGGCTATAATTCAACTTACAAATAACTTTAACAAGAATAAAGGTCTGTTTCAACTCGATCCCATTGCTCTGAATTCCTTCAGAATGGATTTAAACAAAAAGGGCAGGTTGCTAAACCTGTGGTAAAAATTTGTTTTTCTCTCTTTTTCCTTATAAATCTGTACGTTTCTCTTACAATTTTATTTTTCAATTTATTGTTGTATGCGTATTTCTTATATATGTGTATATGTATGTATGTATATGTATGTGTATATGTGTATATGTATGTATATATGTATGTATATATATATTTTTTTTTTTAAGTTCAGGAAGAACCGATTCGCCTCTATTTAAAAGGGCATATCTCGGTGGAAAAACAAAGAAAAAGTGAGAGGAAAGACAGAGGAAAAAGAAAGGGTGGAGGGGAGTGTCGAAGTGGAAAAAGACCAAGGATGACAAGGACTGCAGGGTCGAGCCCCATCATCCTTGGGTGCTAGGGCTGGGAGGGCGCACGTGAAACCTCCAGGAACAGAACAAGCATGTACAAACGAGCACAAAGAGCACTCAAGAGCACGAGCTTAGAATCCCCTTGCGGGGATATGTATGTATATGTATATATATTTGGTTATGTGGGTGTACATGTGTAGTTGTATTATTTGTAATTTTTCCAATTTATATTTATTTTTATTTCCTTATTCTTTTGTGACCTACCATTTTTTCAGACAATAATTATAAAAACCTTTGGTAATTTTTTCCCTTATGCATATATATATATATATTCCTTATATATTGCGTTTATATTTCGTATATATACCTTATATATATTGTATATATTTTTATAGTTCTTTATATATCATCTAGGCATCATTTTGTTTTCCAATTTATATTTACTGGTACTTTTTTTATTAGTTTGTGACCATAGTATATGATTCAGACAATAACTAAAAAACCTTTGGTACCTCTCTTACAATTTAATTATTTATTTTTTTGGTTTATTTCTTTATTTCTTTGTGACATATATATCATTTTGGCATCATCTATTAAATTGATTGTAAACTTTCCTTTTGAGCTTGAATTTGTAGATTCCACTTACAATTTTTGTTTTTTTAATCTGTTGGTTTATTTCTTTATGGTTATTTAGGCTGTGACGTATATATCACTAAGGCATTATTTTGTAATTTTTTCCAATTTATATTTATATTTATTTTTATTTCTTTATTCTTTTGTGACCTGTTTACCATTCAGATAATAACTATAAAAAAATTGGCTTGAAACAAGCCATTTGAATTTATGTTGAATTTCGGGCAAAGTGCTAAAATTTTAATTTTTTTTTTTTCCCCCTATACAAATGTGTTTGCTCCTCCCACAATTTTTTCTATACTTACTATATATATATATATATGTTTATTTTCGTAACCTATATATTGCCTTGAACTCTCCTTTCACTCCAGTGTTCCTGAAGATGTCATTAGATGAAAGCGCTTGAGCACCACTTTGTGTTTCTTTTTCCCTTTGTGGTTTTATTCATCATAAATATTTTTCATGTGTCACTTTCGTGAAATAATTTTCATATATATATATATATATGGGAATGAACTCAGAATGGTCCCCTGAGTTTTTTATGATACACACAGACCATGCATGGAACAAGGAACTCTTCTGGGATAATTAAGTCCACTATAGTCCGAATAAGTAATGGTAAATGACATGGTATTTGTCATTTACCATTACTTATTCGGACTATAGTGGACTTAATTATCCCAGAAGAGTTCCTTGTTCCATGCATGGTCTGTGTATATATATATATATATATATATATATATATATATATATATATATATATATATATATAATAAACAGGAACACCAGAGAAAATACAAACATCCTTCAAGGTTTAATAGTACCAACGTTTCGGAATGCACTAATTCCATCTTCAGGGCTAAAACAATAAAATTCCAAATCACATACAAAATACAAATTGCTTAATAACAATTTAAAATAAACTTAAAAAATTATAAAAAGTGGCTAAGAAAATGTAAAACATTAAAACTAAAAGGTAAATAAATGTAAAGTTAAAAAGTTAAAATTATAAAAAAAAGGTAAAAGCATTAAAACTGAAACGTAAATGAAATAAACTAGTACTTTAACCAAAACATAGCAGATCTATCGATGATTCGTCAGAATTTAGGTCTGGTTTTAGTTTATAAATAAACAAAGATTCCATAATTTTAAGCTTAAGGTCAGAGCTTCCGGCAGCAAGTACGGCGAAATTAGACTGTGAAATTGGGTGGTTATTGTTGTGCGAGTGATTACGTATGAGAGAATTAGGTGGTTTGCCAAGGGGTAAATTTGTACGGACCGATTTACCGAGATGTTCGTAAATACGAGATTTTAAATGTCTTTTAGTTTTTCCTATATATGACCCCATACAGTGGTCACACTTGTATTGATAAACTATGGATGACTTAAGAAGTGTAGGAATAACATCCTTGTGGATGGAGACTACAATAGGCAGAACCTTAAATAGACTAATAAGCCCTACAACTAGAGACTTAATTACAGTCCCCAAAGATATCCTGTATTTTACTTTACCCTATATGGGAACCTCAAGTTTTAACATTAGAAACAAACTTTTAAAATTGCTCAAGGAATTCTACCCACAACTATGTATAAAAATTATATTCACCCCGTCTAAATTGATTTACCATTTATTTAAATACAAGGATGTTATTCCTACACTTCTTAAGTCATCCATAGTTTATCAATACAAGTGTGACCACTGTATGGGGTCATATATAGGAAAAACTAAAAGACATTTAAAATCTCGTATTTACGAACATCTCGGTAAATCGGTCCGTACAAATTTACCCCTTGGCAAACCACCTAATTCTCTCATACGTAATCACTTGCACAACAATAACCACCCAATTTCACAGTCCAATTTTGCTGTACTTGCTGCCGGAAGCTCTGACCTTAAGCTTAAAATTATGGAGTCTTTGTTTATCTATAAACTAAAACCAGACCTAAATTCTGATGAATCATCGATAGATCTGCTATGTTTTGGTTAAAGTACTAGTTTATTTCATTTACGTTTCAGTTTTAATGCTTTTACCTTTTTTTTTATAATTTTAACTTTTTAACTTTACATTTATTTACCATTTAGTTTTAATGTTTTACATTTTCTTAGCCACTTTTTATAATTTTTTAAGTTTATTTTAAATTGTTATTAAGCAATTTATATTTTGTATGTGATTTGGAATTTTATTGTTTTAGCCCTGAAGATGGAATTAGTGCATTCCGAAATGTTGGTACTATTAAACCTTGAAGGATGTTTGTATTTTCTCTGGTGTTCCTGTTTATTATTAAACTGCATTTTCCGCGCCACCAATCAATAGCCAATATATATATATATATATATATATATATAGTAAAACCTGTGCTACCTAGCGATCAACTATCCAGAAAACTTTAGAAACCAGCAAATTTCATATTAGGCCAATACAATTCACCAATCTAGAAACTGGGAAGCTTTCCAATGCCACCCAAAAAAATCTAGAACATTTTAATAAAATAAGACTAAATTTTACTTGTTTCAATTGTCCCATACAGATCATAGTGTTTATGTTGATTACAATATATGAGGGGTGGTCAGAAAATAAGTTTACACAGCGTATAATTTTGTAACTAAAGGACCTACATTTATTATGTTTGTATCAGGTGAATTCGTTAATCATTGTTGGCAACACTGCACATCTACCGTACATTGGTTATATAAGTCAGTTGAACATGGTGGCTCAACTGGAACAGTGCCTTGTCATTTCTGCAATCCTATTCCGAGTCTATCAGTGGCCAAGAATTTCTTGAGTGCATTGTCACAGGAGACAAGACATGGGTTCATCACTGTACTCTGGAAACAAGACATGCCAGCATGGAATGGAAACACCCTGGGTCCCTGTGACCAAAGAAGTTCAAGATTGTGAGGTCTGCTGGCAAAGTGATGATTACTGTGTTTTGGGACTGCAAAGGTGTTTTGCTCACAGACTTCATGCAAAAAGGTACAACAATCAAGGCAGCTGCATATTATTCAACACTGGAATGTTTACGAGCAGCCATTAAACAAACATCCTGGACTGGTCCATAGGGCAGGGCACTGTTCCAGTTGAGCCACCATGTTCAACTGACTCATATAACCAATGTATGGTAGATGGCAGCCAAATGAACATGCAGTGTTGCCAACAATGATTAACAAATTCAAATGATACAAATATGATCAATGTAGGTCCTTTAGCTACGAAATAATATGCTGTGTAAACTTATTTTCTGACCACCCCTCATAGTTTACATTGGTGTACAGTGCAGTATAACCAAAATTTGAGTTTTACTATTATTGTCCATTCGTTTTTCCTGGGTTAATGGTACCTCAGTGGAAAATTTAGACAACTGGAATGGCCTAATTCCCAAGCTTGCTGGATAATGAAGGTTTTACTATACATACACATACATATACATATACATATACATATATATATATATAGGCTACATTGTGGCCAATGTTGTGACACCACTTCCCGGAGATCAGCGAAGTTAAGTGACATTGGGTCTGGGTAGTAGTTGGATGGGAGACCATCCTCTGCACCCAGATTATGTACTAATATAATATGTAGTGACCCATGGTTCAGATCCCACGTAAAGCTGTAGGTCCCCTCCATCATATGACCTTAGATGTTGCGAAGGAGGTTAAACAATTCCAATTTTAAAAAAATATATATATATATATATCATAAACCATTTTAGTAAAGTATTGTCAATAGCTCAATAAATGGATATGATGATGGAATCTGGAATATAGAACTGTAGAAACTTTGTGTCTGGTTTTGTGATATACCGGGTGCGGCAAAAGTAACACCCTTTTAATAATTGTATCATTTTTTTAAGGTGTATTGAGCCAACCACAAAATTAATTAAATTCCAGTTATTTTTTAGTTTTTACTGAGAAAGTACTTATTATTTTTCTTAAAATGCTATATTTTTCTTAAAAACTTTATTATTTCTCTTAAAAAGCTGTAATTGATTTATTTCCTTCAATAAAAGAGAATAAACTAAAAAGGGCGTTATTTTTGCTGCACCCGTTATAATGAGTAAGATAGACATGAATACAGACCATTTAGTGAAATTGTATCTAAAAAATTCTGATGTTAATGTTTGTTTCTTATGTTTGCCTATAATGTTTTTGATTTTTATTTCTATCACTACATGAATTAAAATGTTTTTCTTTTTTTACAGAATCATGAGTGCAAATGGGAAAAGGCAAGCCACACAAATCAAAATTCATGACATCTTGATAACCATGTCTGACTCTGAAATCAAACAGTGATGACTCCAATTATGTTACTGATAACCCTGATGTGACTATGAGTGATCTACAGAAGCTAAGGCTAACAAAGACCCTAAGATCCACTCTAAGGTTAGCCCGAGAGAAAGGAAAGAGTAGGGGGTTAAGAGAAGAGAAGAAGGGGTTAAGTAAGGAGCAACACCTATCATTCGTGGGTTAACATTCATTCAGAAAAAGAGAAAAAAGACTCACCATCATCATCCGCCAGCCACTGCTGACAAGTCAGAAAAATAGTCGGAGAGAATAGGAGAGGGGTGAAAGATGAAAAGAAGTGAAATAAGAACGCTTACAAACCATGCAAACACAGTCTTAACTCACAGTCATACGATGCAAACTACAAACATGCAAGAAAAGAGTTACAGACATGCAAAGTAAAAAAGTAGGTAAAGTTAAACAAAAAGTGGGTTAGTTTACGCTACGAGCTACATCTATGTTCGTGTTAGTCTAATTTTTTTTTTTTTTAATAATTTTATTGCTGGCCTCACACGCTGGCATTCATCATCAACAGACTCATCCTCGAGCACCACCACCAGAGCTCCTGTTGCTAACTTTGTTTTTTTTATTTTAAACAACATTAATACTTTTAAAATGCCTGTCAAGACGGTTCTTAAACATATTAATGCTGGTAAAATGAACAACTGACGCGGGAAGATTATTCCATTTATCAATTACTTTAAACGTAAAGAAGTTTTTAGCGATATTAGTAATAAAACATCTGCCACGCAACTTAAATTTGTTATTGCGAGTATTACTATTATCGAAAGTGAACAATGTCAAAATTTACGTTATCGATGTTATTAATGATTTTGAAAACTTCAATAAGCTCCCCCTTTAATCTCCTAGTTTCGAGTGAATACAGGTCTAGCTCTTTAATCCTATCTTCATAAGGCTTGTTGCGCAATGATGGAATAAGTTTCGTGGCACGACGCTGAACCCTTTCTAACCTATCAATATCCTCATGCAAGTACAGGCACCAAAATTGAACTGCATATTCTAAATGAGGCCTGACTAGGGACTTGTAAAAGGGCAATATAATATCCTTTGATTTAAATTTGAAATTACACGTTATGAAGCCTAACATCCTATTAGCTTTTGTGCAAGACTCCAGGCACTGGTTCCTAACCTTTAAATCCTTAGATACGTGTACGCCTAAATCTACAGTGCCCGCGAAAAGTATCCGATCACCCTTGAAATTTGTATTTTTTACATAAAAAAATGTTTAAATGTATACTAACCTTATATTAGTATTTTGTCATCTGTCCTTTGGGTTGGATGACTTGTTCTAGACGTTTTGGCATGGATTTAATCAAGTTTTGACAAACTTCCACTGATATTTCCTTGCACCATACCTTTTTGATGGCCTCTTGTAATTTTTCGACTGAGCCAGTGTCGTGGCATTCAACCTTATTTTTTATTATTAGCCACAGATTTTCTATCGGATTGAGATCTGGACTATTACCAGGCCAATCCAAAATATCAAATTTATTGTCAGTAATCCATTTTGTCACTATTTTGGCCCTGTGACATGGTGCACCATCATGCATGTATGTTTTTGTCCTTTGGATTGCCATTGCCATTGGAAGTTTATCCTGTAGCATTGCTAAATACCGTGCACCATTCATAGTTGTGTTCTTCGAAGAAAATATAAGTTTCCACGCCCATAGTAACCGAAACAACCCCAAACCATCACACTTGGAAGGTGTTTCATTGTCTTTAGGGTGTATTTAGGGTCCATCCTATTTGAGCCAATAGGCCGGCGAACCTTTTTTGGACAACTTCTGAATGTCAAAAATGTCGACTCATCGCTAAATAAAACCTTCTTCCAGTCATCAACAGTCCAATGAATGTATTTTTTACAAAATGCGACACGTTTTTTACGCATTTTTTCATTAATGAACGGTTTCTTAGCAGCATGGCGAGATGGTAATCCGAGTTCTTTTTGGAGCCGCTCCTGGATAGTTCGTTCAGAAACACCAGATAACAAATTATTCATATTAAATTTTATTTCTTTCGCAGTTATTGTTGGGTTTTTCAATACTAAACGTTTCATAAGTTTGTCTGTTCGCGAATTTGTTTTTCTCGGTCTGCCAGATCGTTTTTAGGGACTGGCATGGTTAGGCCACCATTGTTCTTAGCCCGTGAAACCCATAAATTAACGGTACTTTGGGATATGTTTAATTCCTTAGCTATCTGTCTCTGTGATTTCCCACATGCATGCAAAGCAACAATAGCACCTCGACAATCACTCTTAAGTTGTTTTTTAGCACACATTATATATAAATTTTATTTACACCACTTTCTGTAAAAAAAAAAAAATATCAAGAAATTTACACAAACAGTGAAATCTGACAAATTTGAGACACAGCCACCCGCAACGAAGGCTACCAGAACACTAATTTGAGAATGCGTTGGATAGCTCTCATATCAGCGAGCAACCTCAAAGTTACCAGATGTCGCTAGAACAAATAGAAAGTGAATTACGTGTCTCTGAATATCAAGGGAAAATATTGTATTTTCTTGAGTGATCGGATACTTTTCGCGGGCACTGTACTTCCTCATCAACGCTTGCTAACTCCCTATCATCCATCGTGTACGTGTAATTATTGTTGCGAGAACCTATATGCAAAACTTTACATTTGTCTACGTTAAATTGCATCTGCCACTTATCTGTCCACTCCATAATCCTATTTACATCATCTTGGATCCTATTTCTATCATCCTCGTTAACAACCTTACTGCCTATTTTAGTATCATCCGCGAATTTTGACACGTTACTAGTCAATCCTACATCTATGTCATTTTAATGTAAATTACGAATAGCAATGGGCCTAACACTGAACCCTGTGGGACACCGCTACCTACATCTAACCACCCCAATTCACTACCATTAACTACGACCCTCTGCCTCCTAGCACGAAGCCATTCTTCTAACCAGTTAGCTACCTGACCGCGTATACCATGCACTTTGACCTTCGCAATTAGTCTCCTATGCGGAACTGTATCAAACGCCTTTTTAAAATCTAAATAAATAACATCAGCTGCTCTATGCCTATCGTATTCGCGCACTATTTCGTTATAAAATTCTAACAAATTAGTTAAACAAGACCTATGGCGTCGAAACCCATGCTGACTACTATTAATCAAATCTCTACTTTCTTAAGTGATCGATGATACGATCCCTAACTACAGATTCCAAAAGTTTATCGACAATTGACGTTAAGCTAATGGCCTATAATTGCTAGCTACTGCGCGGTCACCTTTTTTAAAAATAGGCGTGATGTTAGCTAATTTGAAGTCTTCAGGAATAATCCCCATTTCGAGTGACTGATTAAAAATCTTCGTTAAGGGGCCTACGATAACTTCTTTCAAATCTTTCAAATGTCTGGGATAAAAAGCATCAGGGCCTGGAGCTTTGCTAACTTTTAGCCTATCGGTATAATGCACAATCTCAGCCTCGTAAACAGTTATTTCATCCAAAATAGTCTCGCAACTAAATGGAACGATATCGTCCACGTCGGGGACATTATTTATGTCTTCTACGGTAAAAACTGTTGCAAAAAAGTTATTGAAAATACCCACCATTGCCTGAGCGTCAGAAGCCAAAGCGCCATTAACATCATGATGATGATGATGATGATAATGATGATAATGAGCCAACACCTAGGCCTTCCACCAGCAAAGCCTTTGCATCATTTACCACCACCATCACCAGTCAGCTTCCTAGATTGTATAAAGTTAACCATATCAAGTAGGGTGGTGCTTAGCTAGATAGTGGGGAAAATTCAAGTTATGAAATTTAACTGCACTACCCCCAGATTTTGTTAGAAGTATTGAAAAATGGTTGCAGACAAAATTTCACATGAATCAGAGAATATTTACTGGTGCCACATTAGGGCAGTCCTTATTTTTGAACTTTCGAAATTCAATGCGGCTACCCTCGGATATTGTTACTAGTCTCAAAAAAGTGCTGTAAGCAAAATTTTAGTTCAAGTGGCTTATATTATCTGCTATATTATCTCAATGTTTCCCCCATACGGGAGAAAATTCAACAACCTTCAATGACCTTCATCAGTCATTGACAAGTACAAGTATTTGCACTTCCGGTGTTTATTTGTCTCCTCCTGCACATTTGGGTTCAGAACATTGTATC
The DNA here is from genome assembly GCA_023014485.1 of Bathynomus jamesi. Lineage (NCBI taxonomy): Eukaryota > Metazoa > Arthropoda > Malacostraca > Isopoda > Cirolanidae > Bathynomus > Bathynomus jamesi. The sequence continues at coordinate 1,009,560 of JAJOZX010000589.1, forward strand.
TCTATTATTATCTCTTGGTTGCTGCCATTTTGTGTGTTAATGGGTGTTCTCTTCCTCAGGTGAATCTCGAGAATGGTATCGACAAGGATGTCTGCTGAAGTGTGGTTAGTTAGCCAGCCAAGAAAGGAATTGATTGGAGGGAAGCTTCCTTCTTCGAGAGAAGTACTCCAGCACCTGTTCCACCAACTCCAAAAGGAGAAAATGTCCCTCCATGAGGCTGCAATGACTGTTTGCTAAGATGTGGGGGACTTTTGGGAGAGGACCAGGATTCCAATCATGGCAAACAGAAACCTCATCCCAAAGATCGAGGGTCTGTATGAAGAGTGACAGGGTCTTGGAAAGATGAAGAGTAGGAAGTTGGAGGCAGAAAAAAGGAAGAGGGAGGCTTTCCTTCAGAAATTGGAGGAACTCTTTGATGTCACCCATGCCAATGCCAACAACTTGACCAAAAATGAAGAGGACAAGGAGTTCCTGATGGCGCAGAGGGAGAAAGGAAGGCGGGGCTGCATGATGGGAGTGGATAAGAAGCTGGTGAAGGAGTCCCCGAAGTTCAGCCAAAGCCACACTGAGACAGCACATCAGGAGCAGGACATGAAATGCTGCCAAGAAGAAACCAACATGGTGGAGCTGGAGAGCTCTTCCAGTAGCAGCACCCATGAGACAGTGAATGATGAGGACTCTACAGCTTCAGAGGTGCCACCATGGAGGTAGAAGGACCCACTGCTGTAGAGTCCTCATTGCTCGCCATCTCATGGGCACTGCTACTGGAAGAGCTCTCCAGCTCCACCACATTGGTGGGGGTAGGGGGACCCCCAAACAGCTAGAAACAGTGCTGTTTAAGAAGATCACAACAGTATTTCATATTTTGTGGCATCTTATATGCTTTCAATGAATATTCACTGTGGGGAAAGATAGAACATTGATATTAGGTTGTAATACAAAACACAAAACATTAGAAATATTGTACCAGTTGCATTGTATTGCATCATCAAATGAGGAACATCTAACAAAGATGACAGGCAAGACTTCACACAACAGCATGCTAAACCCAACTAACTGTTAAAGATGACTGTCCCAAAAGTTATACTAGCCAATCAACAGCCAGATTACAATAGACATACAATTCAAACCAATCAACAGCCAGATTACAATAGACATACAATTCAAACCAATCAATCAGCAGACAGATTTCAACACCATTAGGTAGTCATACAAATAATTCCATATAACAATGCTAGTTATGCTACTACAAACAATACTACCATGAATTAATCATCAATAAAACCCTACAAGATGATGATAACATAAGAGATACAAATTACACACACTTCTGTATAATGCATATATATAATAATCGTACATACTAATAATACTTTATACCTCATTGGGTAGCTCCTGATATGAATGTAATTTACAAACTTTATATAGAAATATCAATAATGAAGAAATGGATTTCTTTGAAAACTAAAGAGGAAGTCAATTATTGCACAATTACAACACCAAGTATTGATTACATGCTAAGTAGGCATGATTATCAGTTGACTGCTTCTATGCAGTCACATGTTAAATCTTATATTTATGCATTCTGTATGTTTTCTAATATTTCTACATTTCTCTCTAGAGCTCTTATTTTCACCATTTTAACTATATAACAAACAAGATAGGCTTATTTCTTAAAAATTTCATTAAAATGGGTATGGTAGGTCAATGATAAATAACCAGAATCTTAATTAACATTGTCTGAATAGTTAGGGTACCATATATAATACCAGGCCAATGGTAACACAGTAAGGTGTGGAGGTATTTTAAAGTGTGGCTTTACTTGGTTACCGCACTATTGGGGGGAAAATGCCAACTTAATCACGTATACTCAAAATTGAGATTTGGCATTTTTTTTAAACTAAGTTTCACTAACAAGAAGGTATATAAACAAACTTTTTTCAAAAGATATTAATAGAAAAATGATAGGCCAAAATTTTTCACTCAATGATTTTTTTGTCAGAAAGTATCCGAGAGGTCAAATTGTGACCTTTTGAGGTCACATTTTCAATTATTGACTTACATCAATGAAAGTGGTATATTTGGAATCTGCATGCAATTCTGATTTTAAATATATACGAGGTACGATCCAAAAGTTCCCGGACTGGCAGCGTGGAGCGCTGACAGGCCATAGTACAGACTTGGGCCACTAGATAGCACTAAACAGCTTTATCATGAAGCAGTGTGCTGAGCAACATGGTGACACAGACACGTTTTTTTTTCACAAATGTTTTTTTGCGTTAGTGTTAGTGGTTTTATACGATTTTTGTGAGAAGAGAAATGGCAGACTTGAATGAGCAGCGCATGTGTATCAAGTTTTGCTTCAAACTCGACAAAACTGTTGGAGACCAACAAAATGCTTAAACAAGCATTTGGTGATGATGCCATGGGCAGAAGCCAGACTTTCGAGTGGTTCTCGTGGTTCAAACATTGGTTGAGGATTCTAAACATTCTGGTCATCAGCCCTCAACCAGCAGAACCGATGAAAATGTTGAAAAAGTGCATCAGGCCATCCACGAGGACCGTCAGCGAATGATTAACGACATCTGCAGCATCGTTGGCCTATCATTTGGTTCATGCCAATGCATTCTCACAGAGGAACTCAATATAAGGCGGATCACTGCCAAATTCACTCTGTCTGTTTTTGGCCAAAAACATGGCAGTAGTTGCCCCCCCCTACTCCCCCAACCTAGCCCCCTGTGACTTCTTCCTGTTCCCCAAGATGAAGATGTGGCTGAAGGGGAGATGATTTGATGACATCGAGGAGATTCAGGCAGAATCGCAAGAGGTGCTGAACAACATCCCCAAAATGGGGTTCCAGAGGTGCTTCCAGCAGTGGGAAAATCGCTGGGCCCACTGTATCAACTCCCAAGGGGACTTCTTCGAAGGGGACAGCAGTAATTAGAACCTAAGGTAAGCCTACATTTTTTTGTTGGTACAGTCTGGGAACTTTTGGATCGCACTTCGTATATACTTTTATGGGGTTATGACCAATAGGAGCAGAGCTATGGAGGATAAAAAATGGGCAGGTCAATGGCTGACCTCAAAATACCCTTGACCATAGCTTTTCACCTATGGATCAGGTGGCATTAATATTTGGAGAATCATGTTTTAACGTCAAAACTAACTCCTGTTGGAAATATTCACAAATGTCTATAAAACATTTACAGAGATGATGCTGTTGATTGAAGCAGCACAATTGGACACTGGTCTAAACATGTGAGCTCATCGGAGAGAGGGAGAGCCAGCCTCAATGATGAGCCATGCAGCAGTCACCCTGCATCAGCTGTGACATCTCTCACTGTGCAATGTGCTAACAGCATCATTCGATCAAATCAGCCCATCACATACAAAGAGCTATCACTGGAGCTAGGAATTAGTGAAGGAAGTGTGAATATGATAATTCAGCAACTGGGATACTCAAAAGTGTGTTCATGGTTTGTTCATCATGAACAAGATCACAAAGCCCAAAGAAAAGAAATTGCTTCTGAGTCATTGGTTCGATACGAGACAGAATTGTGACTGGGGATGAGACTTGGGTACACCACTTTGAACCTGAAACAAAATGCCAGTCCATGAAGTGGCATCACGCAGACTATCCATGCAAGAAAAAGTTTAAAATGGCTCACTCTGCAGGAAAGGTTATGGTCACCATCTTCTGGGATATGAAAGGGGTGATTCTGGTGGACATTATGAAGAAAGGACAGACAATCAACAAGACATGGGGTCATTATCATTGTAATGGTAATTAATTATAATTAATTACAAATCACTTGTAATGATAATGGTAATGAAAGGTCTGTAATGAATCATTACACATCATTACATTTTCATTACAATGTAATTTCAATATATATATTATATACAGTGCCCGCGAAAAGTATCCGATCACCCTTGAAATTTGTATTTTATACATAAAAAACAATGTTTAAATGTATACTAACCTTATATTAGTATTTTGTCATCTGTCCTTTGGTTTGGATGACTTGTTCTAGACGTTTTGGCATGGATTTAATCAAGTTTTGACAAACTTCCACTGATATTTCCTTGCACCATACCTTTTTGATGGCCTCTTGTAATTTTTTGACTGAGCCAGTGTCGTGGCATTCAACCTTATTTTTTATTATTAGCCACAGATTTTCTATCGGATTGAGATCTGGACTATTACCAGGCCAATCCAAAATATCAAATTTATTGTCAGTAATCCATTTTGTCACTATTTTGGCCCTGTGACATGGTGCACCATCATGCATGTATGTTTTTGTCCTTTGGATTGCCATTGCCATTGGAAGTTTATCCTGTAGCATTGCTAAATACCGTGCACCATTCATAGTTGTGTTCTTCGGAAGAAAATATAAGTTTCCACGCCCATAGTAACCGAAACAACCCCAAACCATCACACTTGGAGGGTGTTTCATTGTCTTTAGGGTGTATTTAGGGTCCATCCTATTTGAGCCAATAGGCCGGCGAACCTTTTTTGGACAACTTCTGAATGTCAAAAATGTCGACTCATCGCTAAATAAAACCTTCTTCCAGTCATCAACAGTCCAATGAATGTATTTTTTACAAAATGCGACACATTTTTTACGCATTTTTTAATTAATGAACGGTTTCTTAGCAGCATGGCGAGATGGTAATCCGAGTTCTTTTTGGAGCCGCTCCTGGATAGTTCGTTCAGAAACACCAGATAACAAATTATTCATATTAAATTTTATTTCTTTCGCAGTTATTGTTGGGTTTTTCAATACTAAACGTTTCATAAGTTTGTCTGTTCGCGAATTTGTTTTTCTCGGTCTGCCAGATCGTTTTTTAGGGACTGGCGTGGTTAGGCCACCATTGTTCTTAGCCCGTGAAACCCATAAATTAACGGTACTTTGGGATATGTTTAATTCCTTAGCTATCTGTCTCTGTGATTTCCCACATGCATGCAAAGCAACAATAGCACCTCGACAATCACTCTTAAGTTGTTTTTTAGCACACATTATATATAAATTTTATTTACACCACTTTCTGTAAAAAAAAAAAAATATCAAGAAATTTACACAAACAGTGAAATCTGACAAATTTGAGACACAGCCACCCGCAACGAAGGCTACCAGAACACTAATTTGAGAATGCGTTGGATAGCTCTCATATCAGCGAGCAACATCAAAGTTACCAGATGTCGCTAGAACAAATAGAAAGTGAATTACGTGTCTCTGAATATCAAGGGAAAATATTGTATTTTCTTGAGTGATCGGATACTTTTCGCGGGCACTGTATATATATATATATATATATATATATATATAATATATATATATATATTATATATATATTAGTGATGGATCGAGTGGTCGGTTTTTCACAACCGCGGTTGCGGTTGTGTTTGCGGTTGTCAAATTTTTTCCAACTGCGGTTGCGGTTGCGGTTATCATATACTAGGAAAAATGCGTAATTATTAACTGGATTTAGCCACACTTGGTACATAATATATACTAAATAGTATTTATTTAGTAAATACCTTATGTTGAACACAAGTTTTGCAATACACCACTACCGCTATTTGTGTGTTGCAAAACTTGTGTTCAACATAAGGTATTTACTAAATAAATACTATTTAAATGAAGTATATTCTAAACTTATATAGCTATTATGAAAGAATAGGTCAAATTAATTAAAACCATATTTTGCACTAAGTGTGTTACCAGGATGTGGGACGAGGACCCATCGCACTGTTCATCCCACCTACCACTTTCCCCAGCCTCCACCCATTGGAAAGTTATGGATTATTATTCATTTGAAAAAACTGATGTCAAACTTAATGACAGGCAGGCAGTGTGAATTTCAAGAATAATATTTTGCTGCATTTTCACCTTTCAAGCGGCAATGCCTCTCATCGTACAACATTCCCGCTCCACGCATAAGGAGACCCATCATTCTTTTTAAAAAAAGAAATATTTCTAATTAACCTAAAATTAAAATTAACTAAGCTTTTACAACCGCAACCGCACTTATGGAACAGCGGTTGCGGTTGTGAATTTTTGTGCGGTTGTAGTGCGGTTGCGGTTATTCGATCCATCACTAATATATATATATAATATATATATATGAAAATTATTTCACGAAAGTAACACGTGAAAAATATTTATGATGAATAAAACCACGAAGGAAAGGAAACACAAAATGGTGCTCAAGCGCTTTCGTCTAATGACATCCTCAGGAACACTGAAGTACATAAAAAGGTTAAGCCTATATATAGGTTACAGAAAGAAAAAAGAAAAAATAAACAACATATATACACACACACACACATACATATATATATATACATACATACCTATATATACAAATACATACATACATACATACATATATATACAATAAACAGAGAAGTAAAAATAAAAAATTAAAAAATTAAAAATTAAAACCTTGAAGGATTACCAGTGAGGCGTACAGATTTGTAAGGAAAAATATCGATTTTTAGCACAAGATCAAATGGATTATAAAAATACAAATTTATACTGGAACTCTGCCTGGGTTTTAACACACTGCTGCCTATGGTCAGGTTTCGATATATATAAAAAAAATAAAATGCAAATTAAAAGTTAATAAAGTAGAAGACAAGTTTACCAAAGATTTAATGTTTTACCCTTCTTATCTAAATCTGTTATTTTGAATTCCTTTAAAACAGATTTAGATAAGAAGGGTAAAACATTAAATCTTTGGTAAACTTGTCTTCTACTTTATTAACTTTTAATTTGCATTTTATTTTTTTTATATATATCGAAACCTGACCATAGGCAGCAGTGTGTTAAAACCCGGGCAGAGTTCCAGTATAAATTTGTATTTTTATAATCCATTTGATCTTGTGCTAAAAATCGATATTTTTCCTTACAAATCTGTACGCCTCACTGGTAATCCTTTAAGGTTTTATTTTTACTTCTCTGTTTATTGTATATATATGTATGTATGTATGTATGTATTTGTATATATATATATATATATATGTATGTGTGTGTGTGTGTTATTTATTTTTTTTTTTTCTTTCTGTAACCTATATATAGGCTTAACCTTTTTATGTACTTCAGTGTTCCTGAGGATGTCATTAGACAAAAGCGCTTGAGCACCATTTTGTGTTTCCTTTCCTTCGTGGTTTTATTCATCATATATATATATATATATATATATATTATATATTATATATATAATATATATATATATATATATATATATATATATATTAGGGTGGTCCACAACAGCGTTTTTTTGGAATTTTAAATTCGGTCACATCTGCCCAGGTTATTCTATTCCCCCACAAGAATAAATGTGCCAATTATCTTTGCTCTAGGACCTTTTTATGCACTCACTCAAAATGAAACAATTTGAATAATGACTTGACAATTTATGACGAACATTTATTGAACAAGGATGACGACGACTTGACAATTTATGACTATATATATTATATATATATATATATATATTTTTTTTTTTTTTTAAGTTCAGGAAGAACCGATTCGCCTCTATTTAAAAGGGCATATCTCAGCGGAAAAACAAAGAAAAAGGGAGAGGAAAGACAGAGGAAAAAGAAAGGGTGGAGGGGACAGTCGAAGTGGAAAAAGACCAAGGATGACAAGGACTGCAGGGTCGAGCCCCATCATCCTTGGGTGCTAGGGCCGGGAGGGCGCACGTGAAACCTCCAGGAACAAGCACGTACAAACGAGCACAAAGAGCACTCAAGAGCACGAGCTTAGAACCCCCTTGCGGGGATATATATATATATATATACAGGGTGGGGCACGGGAACCAAGTGTTTTTGGAATAATCAGGAAAATGATATTTATTTTTGTAAAGAAAATATATTGGTAGAACAACATTCGTAAGAACATAGCATTTCATGTCATAATAATCATGTACCAAAAATTATATCTGGCATATGATGTCCTTGGCCGTCGACGCATTGTTGAAGGCGTTTACAAAAATTGGCCTCCACTCTTCCCAGCAGGTCTCTGTTGATTTGGATGATTTGTTGACGGATCGCTTCCTTCAATGCATCTAATGTATGGGGCTTGTCCTCGTAGACACGTGACTTGAGGTACCCCCATAGAAAGAAGTCACATGTGGACAAGTCAGGGGACCGAGGGGGCCATGCAATGTCACCAAATCTCGAAATGAGATGGTTGGGAAACAGGGGGCGAAGAACAGCCATTGACGCTCTGGCGGTGTGTGGCGTGGCCCCATCTTGCTGAAACCACAAATGTCAACGAGCAATACGCCTTCTTCGTAACTCAGGGATGAAAAAGGTGTTCACCATCTCAATGTAACGCCCAGATGTTATGGTAACGGTAACCCCATTTTGTTCGAAGAAATAGGGACCGATGACGCCAAACTTTCCCACCACGCACCAAACTGTAACCTTAGGGCTATGCAGCGGTTTTTCATGGAGTTGTCACGGATTTTCAGCAGCCCAATACCGACAGTTTTGATTGTTGACGGCCCCATTAAGGTGGAAATGGGCTTCATCACTCATTACCACCATCATGTTTTCATTCTGCTCATAAAGTGCAAGCATTTCCTGTGCAAAATTCAGTCGTTGGGGGCAATCGTTTACATTCAATTCCTGCACCATCGCTAACTTGTATGGGTGAAAATGTAATTCTTCATGCAAAATCCGTCTAACAGTACGATTGCTGATTCCGAGTGCAGCTGAATGTCTCCGAGCAGAGCGGCCTGGGCTTTGCAACATCGCTTGTCTGACCCTTTCAACGTTCTCTGGAGTACGCACAGTGCGTTGCGGCCCCTTCAGTTTTGTTTTCATTATTGAGCCTCCTGTTCGAAGATTGTTAACCCAACGTAAGATTGTGTCAAGAGCGGGAACAGAGTCATTTCGATGAATGTTGAATCTGCGGTGAAACGCACGCTGAACTGCTGTCACTGACTCGCCACTCCTAACAAAATGATCATACGCGAACATGCGGTGTTCTAACGTCCACTGCTCCATGATGGCACCTGAAAGATAAAGGTGAGTGTTAGTTAAAGTTAAATGCTATGAACCCAGGAATGGAATGCTACCTACCGCACGCCCCTCCCATTCCTAATGGCTGATTACTAGCTATTCAAAAAACACTTGATTCCCGTGCCCCACCCTGTATATATATATATATATATTATATATATGGGTGTTTTTTGCTGTTGTGATGGTTACACGTGTTTCGATCAAAGTCTGAATAAAAGCGGTATTACAGTAAAAATCCTGCAGTTAATCAGTTTTAAACGGTGCCGATATTGTGAGTTAATGGATAGTGCATAGCGGTATTTCTTTTTAAAAAAGTAAAAATCGCGGAGTATACCAAAAAAGTAAATAAAATCAGTGAATTAATATATACAGCATTTGTTTTTTTGTTTTTTTTCTGAGTCTCTTTGTGAGGAAAGTTTTGTTTTTTGAAGTGCCCGCAAATATCCCCCCATTATCCCCCGCAGCCACAGTCGAGAGTACCAATCAGTGAGAAGTATACAGCGTGCCACACCCCCTACCCTGGAGTAACAGAAAATTCTTTCCCTCACACAGCTTGAGTCATCCCCCACCCAATACCTCCCATAATACCCCCTTTTTGAGTCACTTCACCAACATGGAAATTAATGCATACCTGCAACTCTGTGGTATCTGTAAAGCTGCAACAGATGAGACAGAGGCGATGAGGTGCGATTTTTGTCAGCTACTTTTTGATTTTAAATGCCTAGAATGGGGAGATGAAAAAATCTCCCTTATAACGAACGCAAAGCAGTTTAATGGATAAAATTTTTCTGCGAGAACTGCTTGACCGAATTAAACTTTTTACGGTATTTAAAGCAGAAAGAGACTACGAGAAGAGAATGAAAGAGGAAAGTGGAAACAAAGAACAGTGGAAAACGGAAGAAACGGAGAAAGGCGAAATAGAAAGAATTCAAATACCGTCACAAAATGAGGCCGAAAACACACAGGCGACAAAGAGTGTAAAGACAACACACAGCATAAGGGCAACGAAGGACACAAACACAACTAGCACAAATAGGACAAGACAAGAGGGCAGTCAAGTAAACGAAGTAAAACTGTCCCCCAATAAGGAGCAAAAAACAAAAGCCAAGAGTAAATATGGGGAAGGAATTATATGCAGGTATTATATAAAAGATAATTGCAGATTTAAAAGAGGACAATGTATATATGAACATCCCCCAATATGCAATTTCTTCTATAATAATGGTCATTGTAAATTTGGAGACGGATGTAAATTCTACCACCCGGACATTTGCAGAACTTACGCAAAATATGGAACCTGCAAATTCGGGAATAAATGCTACTATCAACATCTCCCGACGGACTCAACGAACAAAGGAAAAAGTTTAAATGACAATAGGAATAAAAATAACAATAGGAACACAATAGGAACAAGAAAAAAAATTTTTTCAACATCTCAGACACCTTACGAATGCTAAATGTCATCCACATGCAGTTGACACAGCTGGAAACCCCCGAGCCAAATCGCTACCGGGCAAGAAGCTACCAATACAAGTAGGAGGAAACGGATCTCTTTCGGAGGATCATAGAGCAACGAATCAAGCGATATCGAAGGAAAACGAACTTGAAATGCACAAGGGGCAACGAAAAACAGAGAACATAAAAATTGTCCTGGCTAATATTCAAGGAATAAGACCAAACCAATCACTCAATAAGGTTTCGTACCTGAAAGGATTTATGGACGAAACAAGGGCGGACATCGCATGCCTCACAGAAACTCATCTTAAAGATTGCCAAGGAAATTGTGAAAACTGCGAACATTGTATTGATAAGAAAGAGATAAATATAGAGGGCTTCAACTTACTAAGAGCGGATAGAACGACGAGACGGAAAGGTGGCTGTGCTATATATGTACAGGAAGGTCATATGACAGAGACGATAATAAGTAAATCAAACAGCTATGTGGAACTCCTAGCAGTGAAAATAGAAAAACTAAACTTGATAGTAATAGTCATCTATAGACCTCCAAGCACCCCAACCGAAAAATTCTCGGAGGCCATTGATGACATTAGAAAGCTAATAAAGGCCATAAACCCTCCATCCCCCAATATAATGATCTGCGGAGACTTTAACTTCCCATTTATAAAATACAAAAAGGTGAATAGGAATATATATATTCACCAGGACAAGGGGGGCACAAGAGAAGATCAGGAACAAGCAAAAATGTTGATGGCTCTCACAAACGAGTTTATGCTGACACAGGAGATAACAGAAAATACCAGAAAAAATAACTGCCTGGATCTGGTATTCACGAATAACACGAACTTGATTGCTGATATAAAAATAACCCCAACCATTATCTCAGACCACAACTTAATCGAGATATCAACAAATATGATGGCAGCATTAGAAGACAATACACATATTGTGGAAAGAAGTAAATTCGGGGCCTTTAACTTAAACTCGAAGACTATAAATTGGGAAGCAATCAGATCGCACATGGCCCAAATAGAATGGAGAACAATTTTCGAGAATAAAACAACTGAAGAAATGCTAACAACCTTGGAGGAAAAAACGCTGAGAATTTTAGAAAAATATGCTCCGAAATCACAGCCAAAAGGAAAGAGGAGCTGGCTAGAAAGGCAAAAGAGAAGACTATTCCGCAAAAGAAAGAGAGTGGAGGCGAAGTTAGGAAACTGCGGAGATAATGACAGGAAAACAATAAAAGAAAAACTGGAGGGTATCGATAGGGAAATACAAGCCCTGATTAAGGACCATACAGAGAGGGAAGAGGAAAAGGCGGTAGAAGCAATAAAGGAAAATCCAAAATACTTCTATAGCTATGCAAAAAGGAAAACAAAAACGCGCGCCGCTATTGGGCCCTTAAGGACGGGAAATAATGAACTAACCGACGATCCAAAAGAAATATCTGATACATTGAGAGCTCAATATGAATCAGTTTTCAGTACCCCAAAAAGTGACAAAGCGATACCTGACATAAATGCATTCTTTGAAGAGGAATTGCAAGGAGAGTATATAACAGACTTTGAGTTTACACCAGAAGATGTAGCGAGAGCTATAGGACAAATGAAACTACATTCAGCTGCAGGTCCGGACAATTGGAACGCATTATTGATTAAAAACTGTAAAAATGAAATAGCTACACCTTTATACTGGATATGGAGAAGATCCCTAGACACTGGGGAAATACCGAGCATCTTGAAAAGAGCAAACATTGTCCCTATATATAAAGGAGGGGACAGATCTCAAGCAAAGAACTATAGACCAGTGTCATTGACGTCCCACCTCACCAAAGTATTTGAAAGAATAGTTAGAGAGAAAATTTATGATTTCCTGGAGACACGGGAAAGATTCAACGAAAATCAGCATGGATTCCGATCAGGTAGATCATGCCTATCACAACTAATAGAGCACTACAACAATATCCTAGATGCATTGGAAGGCAATGACAACTACGATGTTATATACACAGATTTTGCTAAAGCTTTCGATAAATGTGACCATGGTATAATAGCACATAAAATTAAAGACATGGGAATAACAGGCAAAGTGGGAAAATGGATCTACAACTTCCTTAGTGATCGTCTGCAGGTCGTCAAAATTCAAGGTATATCATCATCAGAATCGGAAGTACGCAGCTCAGTACCACAAGGGACAGTACTGGCCCCACTCCTGTTCATTATCATGCTAACAGACATAGACAGCGGAGTAAACAGCAATAGTATAGTAACATCCTTTGCAGACGATACAAAGATCAGCAGAAAAATCAGCGATGTACATGACGTGGAGGCCTTGCAGAGGGACACGAACAAAATATACAAATGGTCAGAAGACAACAACATGTCATTCAACGCCGAGAAATTTCAGCTCTTGAGATATGGTAGAAAAGAAGAACTTAAACAGACTGCATATTATGCTCCAGATAGACAGGAAATTCAGAGAAGCATGAAAGCGATTGATCTCGGGATAATAATGACAGATGATGCGAAATTCGAAACACAAAATCAGATAGCGATAAATAAAGCAAAAAGAGTCGCCGGACAGGTTCTAAGAACGTTCAAGAGAAGGGACAGGACAGTAATGATTCCCCTGCTAAAAACACTGATTATACCAAAACTTGAATACTGCTCAGTTTTGACGTCCCCATATAAAAAGGAAGAAACTAATAAACTAGAAGAAACGCAAAGGCATTTCACAGCCAAGATTGATGGCTGCAAAGAACTCAACTACTGGGAAAGACTACGTAAACTAAATCTGTACTCACTGGAAAGAAGAAGAGAGAGGTACATCATAATCTACATATGGAAAATGATCGAAAAACTGGTACCAAACCTAAAACTAAACCCAATTACCATTCAAACAACACTGGAAAATAGGAAAGGCAGAATGTGTAGTGTTCCCAAATTAAAGGCACGACAAGGGACCTCCTCAACCCTGAAGGAAAATAGCTTGGTTGTCAGGGGGCCAAGATTTTTCAACCAGCTTCCTAAGGACCTCAGAAACGTAACGGGGTCAAAGTCGAAGTCTTCAAGAAAAGACTGGATGCCTGGCTCAGGACAGTACCAGAGGAGCCGGGCGTGCCTGGCTATGTACGGTGGAGAACACAATAAAACAACTCGCTCCTCCACCAGGCCAGACCTAGAGGCGGGGCCACCAGCTTGACCTCTGTGTGAAGAGACCAACGCACGAAACAACATAAGGTTCATAAGGTAAGGTATATATTATGAAATTATAACAGCAGAACAAATAATGCACACAGTTGAAGATCTTTAGGTCTTCTTGAGACCAGTTTTAGTCGGCTCTTTGAATTCCTTGCGGTGCTGAGTGACTGCGCAGAGAAGGTACTGCTTTTGCGCTTCATCCTTCGTGATTGTGCTGTTGAAAGCCTTAATGAGCGTAACTCCTCTTTCTGTGCAATCGTTAACCACTGCCATCTTCTCTACACATTCCTTCATTCCTTGGTAAGCTGGATCTGTGTTCCAATCATTTGGTGTCTTGGGCAGGAATGATTGTGCCTGTTCACTTCCATGCTGCATGACAAGGTTGAAGAAGATTGCTGAATGTTTGGTGGCATAGAATTCCAAGGGATTGCTCGAGGAGAATGTTTTTCCATCCACGCGCTTGAGCCCTTTTCTTTTTTTGGGAACAGCTACGATGTTGTGAGCAATCCTCTCCTTCGTGGATGCGTGAACTTGAGGATCAAAGCGTGCCAAGGGGATTAAGTGCTCAGAAATGAACCACAAATGGCGCTTCATCACGGCAAATGCTGCGTCGTTCATCTTTCCTGGGTGAGCTTTCAGCTGATGCAAGAAAGTGAGGTCATTCAATGGAGCCCTGTATGCAACACTGGCCTCGTTCCAGTAGCGGCGGCCGTAAAGGAGCATGATAAACAGGCTTAGTTCCTCAATGTTCCTTTTCTCAGTCTGAAGCAAGGTGAATTGATCTCTGAATAGGAACACCTTGAGCGTGTAAATGGCCTTGGCCATCTATCGCGCATGGTGCATGGCTCCAGGGCTTCGAATTCTCACAGGACCGTCAAGCTTCCCTCCCAAGAAAAGGAGGCAGAGAAGCATCAGTTCATCATAGTCATCCCACTGGCTCTTCTTCTTGACAGCCTCCTTGTAGTAGGAGACCATTTCCTTCCTCTACTCTGCTGTTTCAATGAACAGGCTGTCGGGTGCACTCTCGAACTTGCTGTGATCAATGAAAACCCAGTGCTGCTTGAAGCGCTTGAATAGGCCAATTTCAGGTCCACTGGATGTTCTGAAACAAACACTGAAGGCCGCAGCAAGGACGACTTCTACCACATGGTGTCGGCAAGCGATCCACACCAGATCAATACCCAACTCCTTTTCAATGAGAGTACAAGCTCCAGCATGAAGTCCCGTGTTAGACGCAGTTGTATCAAAAACAAGACCTCGAACATTGCCCCTCAAAGACCAGTCGTCCACAAGCTTCAGGCATGCCTGAGATGCTCCAGTTGAGGGCAGCTACCATTGGAACTCCAAGGAGTTTCTCTTCCCTGTTACCAGTTACAAGCACAGCCACACAGTCCACTACCTCTAACCCATGGGAGATATCTGTAAGCAGCTTACTATCCCAGTGCAAGAGAAGGGGCTCATGGGTCTTGAAAGTAGCCTGATCTTCGTGGCACACCGCTTCACGTGTACATTGTCTCACGCGACGAATGGTGCTGCATGAGATTGACACTTCGTCCAAGTTGTGCCCCAGTGATTTAATAGTTGCTGCGACCACTGCCATTCCTTTCCTGTCACTGATGTTGTGGCGATCCAAGGCTAAGGAAATGTCAGGCATGATCACAGACTTCAATCGCTTACGAGTGGAATGTTTTCGTGCTGACTCCTTAAAAACTACAGTATCTGAATCTGATGATTCAGATGTGCTTAAACTAGAAGCCTCCAGTTCTCCCTGGGACCATCTTGCATCTGCCTTGCGCTTGGCCTTCTCCTCTCAGTTCATCTCCGCCTCACACCGAATTCTCTTCCTCGTTTGTTGGTCAGCCATTTCCTTGTCAATCGGGCCAAAGCTGGAGGAAGTGGGATTATCAAGCTGAGCGACAAGGAAGTTCTTGTCCTCCTCATACATCATGGTCTCGAGGGCGTCATGATGTGAAAGATCAAACACATCATCAAGGTCTCCGCAAAATATGTCCTCCTTCATTCTGTAGGATGGGAAATTCTTTGTGCGGTTCTTCTTCAGCCCCTTGTATTGCTCGTACAGTTTCAGGAGCTTCTTCTCAGCATATCTGGTATCCATCATTGGAACGTTTGCTTTTGTCCAAAATGGGATCAAAGCCTCAATGGTCATCACCACACTGTTATATTCTGTCTTCCTCTGCTCCAGATGGTGGAACATGAATTTCCAGAGGACTTGAAGCTTGGTAGGGAGTCCTGCCCTAGTTAACTTCTCCTCCGCCTTCCCTAGTAACCACACCTCACTGCTAGACCATGTTTTTGATTGCTTCAGCCAAATTTAGTCATACTATAATAATCAGTCATTAGTGAGACACATCATGCATGATTGAGCGACCTCTTAATGACACCGTAGACCAACGATGACCCAAAAGTGAAATCTCAGATACTAAATTTTCCCTATGCTTGTGAACCACCCTAATATATATATATATATATATATATATATATATATATATATATATATATATATATATATATATATATACAGGGTGTCCATAAATTATTCACCCCATTATAAGCCTTAATAAATTCTTTATTATAGGAGCTAGCTTAAAATGGTTTGCGGCAATTAATAACACAAGAAACTTTTTTCTTTATTTCGCAGAACATCCACTAGGGGCACAATGGCAACAGTGAAGGAGAAAGCAATGTGTGTGCTGTGGATGTGGGAAGCCAAATCTCCAATTACTGTACAGAGACGTTTTTGGGAGGAATATCAGAAAACTCCACCAACAAAGCAATCACTCAAGCGATGGCTGAAACAATTTCAAGAAACTGGCAGTGTGCTACATTAGAAAGGAGCTGGAAGGCCTAGTGTGTCTGAAGATAAGATAGCAGGAATTCATGGTGGAGGTACAATGCACATCTGTATCCTGATGTATCTGTTCTTGCTACCAAGCATCTTTGCATCCCTGCCTCCAGTGCACTGGTGGAGCGCTTATTCAGTATATTCAGTATTGTAATTATCATTACAATGATAATGAAGGGCTTGTAATGATAATGTAATGATAATAAAACAAAAATGCTGTAATGGCAATGATAATGAAAAATTTCTGATAATGACAAACCTTGTAATGACCCCATGTCTGCAATCAACTCAGAGGCATATATTGCTACCCTACAAAGACTCCAGAGATAAATAAAGCGAGTTTGACCAGAGAGAAAACTGGAAGACATCCTTCTTTTGCACGATAATGCAAGACCACACAACAGTTTGCAAACAAAAGAGGCCATCACAAAAATGCACTTGACTGTGTTACCCCACCCTCCATACAGCCCGAATCTGGCACCTTCAGACTTCCATTTGTTTAGGCCAATGAAGGATGCTATTCGTGGAAGAAAGTTTCAGAGTGACGATGAGGTTGTTGAGGAGGTTAAGAGGTGGCTCCAGCGGAACCCAGTGGACTTTTACCAGTGTGGGGAATTTGTAAAGTCTCCATATGTTTTTTTGGATCAGCCTTTCCATCTCAACCAGATACTTTAATTTTAGGGACATCCTTGTCTAATGATAATTAGGTACAGTAGGGTAAGTGTTATTATTATTATTATTATTTTATGAATTGTCTTTATTTAAATACCAGTATGTATTAGATTAGGCAAAAGATGTAGGGTTAGATAGGTAATTACTAAGTATTTTGTATTTTGGGATTTCAGCAGGTTTTAAAGGTTTTTGTATATTGGCCAGATAGTTAATTTATTATAAAGAAGGATCAATAGACCAACGAGTAGTGGTGGGAAGGAAAGATTTTTCAGAGGCCAAAGTAAAGCTATATTACAGAAAGATCCAATATTTAATCTGAGCTTCAATACCATCTAACTATGTTGGGCTAAAAATAATCTTGGGGACAGGATCCCTTCTCCCCATTATCGCCAGCGACCCACGTGGAATGCACGGAACCGCGGCGCAAGGTGGAGGGCATAAATAAGGGGCTGATAGAGAAGGGTGGGAAGGGGTCGATAGAGAAGGGTGGGAAGGGGCCGATAAAGAAAAAGGGTGGGAAGGGGCCTACTGATGGCCCAAAGAAACCGAAGGATGTAGCTACCAGTCAGGGTGGGTCGGGTGGTGTAACTGCGTTTATAGGTGGTGACGGGTTTCGAAAGGTCTCGGGCGAGAAGGCTGCGAAGCCGAAGCCTGAGACCCCAGTTGCCCCCATCAGGACCTCCAACCACTTTAGTCTCCTGTGCTCGAAGGAGGAAGACACCATTTTGATTAGGGACTCGCAGATCAGGGGCCAGGAGAAGTACTTTGCTTCTGCAAACTGGGATGGGAGGAAGGTAAGGTGCTTACTTTGCTTGTGCTTTTATTCCTTTTCATGTAAGAAAGATGTGCATCAATTTTGAAAACAATTAAGTGATATTTAGGGGTTGCACACATTTGAACCTTTTATAATAAACAATTTTCTTCAGTGTTATGAAAAAATTCTCCCATGGAACCACAGAAAATGAAAAACTAATAATAAAATTGGAAAATTCAAATCAATACACAATACAATACAATTTAATAATACAAAATTTTCTTCAGTATTACAAAAAATTCTCCCTTGGAGGCACAGAAAATAAAAAACTAGTATTAAAATCAGAAAATCTGAATCAATTTTTGAATTGGTATAAGGACGTTCCTGCCTTGGTTCTTTTCTGCACCTCCTTTTGATGATGTTCAACAATCCGCAACAAGAATTGTTTTTGCTTCTCATCCTTGACTGATTCATTGAATTGCTTGATTAATGCAATTCCCCTCTCTGCTGTGTCATTTACAACTTTCAGCGCGTTGACTGACTCTCTTAAGCCGTCATTTTTGGTGTACTCCTCTACGTTGTTGACATCCGTAATGCCGAAGTTGTCAAAGAATGTCTTTGTCCTTTGAGTGGCGAAGTTGCTCAGATCCTTGCCTTCAAAATTCAGGTTTTTCCACTCGAGTCATTTGAGATCCTTCCTTGATGCAGGTTTGTTCAAGGCCTGGAACATCTTTTCTTTCTCATTTGGCAATATCCATTCATCAAGGAAAGCCAAGCCAACTAGAGTCTCTGAAAGATACCATAGATGCCTTTTGGCAACTCTCAAGGCAGCCTGGCCCAGGTCCTTGTTCGGATATGAAATCAACAGTTGAATCATGTCTAGGTCATTTTTCAGGGCCCACCTACTGACCACTACCTCATGCCAGAACTGGACATAAATGAAACACGTAAAAAGGGCCACGTTGTGCAATCCCTTCACCTCTCAGTCAGTGAGTTCCAGTTGCTCCTGGAACAAAACCATTTTCAGCACATAGCTTTCGTCATCCACCTGGCTTGATGATGGGCTCCTGGAGTCCTGAAGGAGAACTCAGCTCCACCCCAGCCTCCAAGGAAAAGGAGCGACAGCTTGAAGAGTTCCTCATAATCTTCTCTCGGGTGACATGAACTTTTAATGACTCCATGAAGATAACTCACCAGCCTGATTCGTTCATCTTCCAAGTACCTAGTGGCTGGCTCTTCTTCATCAATCATGGTTTTGAAACGATTTTTTTTAATAAAGTCCCAATGCTGCTGAAATCATCGAAAGAACAGGATTTCAGGACCACTTGTTGGCCCCAGGGACTTATGAAAAATCTCCTTCAAAATGAGCTCATAAATGTGGTGATGGCAAGGCAACCACAAGACCAACCAACCAAGGAATTGTTCATTCCTCATACTACATGCCCCTTGCAGAAGTCCGGTATTGGACGCCGTAGTGTCAAACGAGAGGCAAATGATGCGGTCCTGAATTCCAAATTGTTGCAGCTCCTGGATGATGGCTCAAGCCATTTGTTCACCAGTACCATCCTGAGCAACAGGCACTCCAAGATGATGCTCAAACTCCTTCCCCGTTACCACAACAGCTACTCTGTCTTCCAAGCTTCTAGAGCTTCCGCCAGCAGCTTCGGGTAGTAGCTTGCTGTCTCAGTGCAGAACTAAGAGAGGTGGATCTTTGAAGATTGACTCCTCAAGTTGTTTGGCCATTTTCTCTTGATACTTGGCACGTGTTCGATGAACAGTTGATGGCGAAATAATAATCTGCGATACATCTTGTATGAGACTTTTAGCAGTTGCAATGAAGGAAGTGCTTGCTTGTCGAATAGAGAGTTGTTCTCTATCCCAAGTAGCCACAAGTGTTGGATCAAGTGTGTTCTTGGAATGATGAGGTGACTTAGAGGCCAATGGAGCAGCAAAATCTTCATCATCATCATCTGTTGTCACCATTGAGCTAGAGGATGTGCTAACTGTGCTACTCAGCTTCATTTTCTCTCAGATCTTTTCAGCTTCTTCAGCATGCTTTTGTTTTCAAAGTTCAAGTTTCTTAGCTGCTGCTTCTTTCCATTTGACAGCCATGGTGTGTTTCCTATCCACCCCAGCCACTGAAGAACTCATTCTGTCCTCCTCCGGAACTGAACTCGTGCTCATCACACCTTGACAAGCGATGTTGAAAAGGTCAGCAAGGTCTCCCTTCCACACCTGATGCTTCATAATGGCTTTGTCCATCCCTCTTGACTTCTCCTTCTTCAAGTTTTGATACTCTTTGCACAGTTTTAGTATAGCAGCTCTAATGTTCTCCTCTGTCTTCACGGGGATATTTGCCTTCTTCCAAACTTCTTGAAGCTTGATACTCATAGACTTGATGGCAAGGGGGATTGTTTCCTTCAGCTCCAGGTGATGGTATATAAAGCAGAGGAGGACTTGCTCCCAGGATGGCAATCTTACTCCTAAGAGCTCTTCGACTGAAGTCTTTTTGATCAGCCAGCTCTTTTTTCTTTCCATTTTCAACACTTTTTGCACCTGTGAAAGAAAAGAAAACATTACTATGTTGGAAGTTGGGACATTCTCGAGATTTGGTTACAAAGGGCTAAGGTATCAGAGGTGACATAAGTGTGCAACCTTTAAATGGTGTTCAATTTGCTTCAAATTTGATACATATGCTTTACAGATCATAAGGTGTACAGGGAAGAGCAAAGTGTAGTGAAATTCACAACTTGATAAAAGTGGAACACCCTAATGTACAGTACTAACCATCCAGTACTAACCATCCAGTATTTAACTGGTACCACACAACACAGTAAAACACTTTTCAAGGTGCTTGTGCTTCCAGAAAGTTCCAGGCTCAGCAGGCTGGAACTTTCTGGAAGCACCTTGAAAAATGGAACTTCCAGCCTGCTCTAGTGGCAATTGTCACAGACTCACAGCTGCAGTGTGGCAGCCAGCAGTCTATCCTGAGCGAGGCATTGTCATATGTGATTGTGTAAAGTTCAGTGCTAACTAGGCAATTAGCCTTAGCCTATTGATCATATTAGATGAGGACAACATTTGTAACATGGCTGCAGCAAGTGGAAGTGGTGGAAAAGAAGGTGGTAAAATAGAAGTTGTTGATGGTGGAAGTGAAAATAAAAATAGCGAATCACACCTGCATCCACTTTTTGATGGAAAATATTTCTGAATAACTTCCAGAGATTATAGTAAAGTGAAGACTTTATGTCTTCTGTGCCACAAAACAATTGCAGCATCTACTTCTGCGACTTCTCGATTTTATTTGACTCTAAGCTGATGTTAGTGATTTTATGTGCTTTTTGAAAAGTATCTAAACTGTATTTGAAATGTATTTAAATAAATTTTAGGAATAATGTATTTAGTATTTAAATACTTTCTGAAAACCTCAATTTTATTTAGTATTTAATTACTTTTATTTTCAAGTAATGTATTTATTATTTAAATATATCTAAAGTGTTTAACTGCCCATGTCTGATCATTTCCATCCACCTGTTCAGTTACAAACTCTTAAAAGTCTGAGAGATTAGACAAACAAGACCTTCCTGAACTAAACCAGTGCTGGAAATTTGAAATAAGATTAATACTTTCCAAATGCTCTTGAATGCTATTCTTTATAATTCTTTCTAGTATCTTTCCTACCAATGAAGTTAAACTAACAGGCCTATAATTTTCTACCTCCTCTTATTACCATTTTTGTAAATGGGTAGTACAGAGTTTGTTTTTAAAAAACAAACAGATCACAGAGTAAGATTTTATTTTTTAATATAAGATAATGGAATAGCTACTCTTTAAAATAAAGGAAACATGCAAGTGTTTCCTTTGTGAACATGTTTTATTTTACTGATTTCTTCATGGAAAAACTTTCAAAAAGGTATTTATTTTTTATTTAATTTCAATAATTCCTGTCAATGATAATTAAACTGTAATATATATTTTTAGTTAAAAATTTAACAGCAAGAACTACATTAAAAAAAAAGTTAGAACCTTGAAGTCCATCAGTTTTAATTATCAACAGCAGCTTTCTGAAAAGTTTTTTCTGAAGTTAAATTTTTATGGCATGAACACTTTTTAAGCCTTTCAATATAGACCTAATCATTTCAATTATGGCCAAACCCATATATAAGTATAGTAATTACCAAGAAAAAATTTAAGCTGAAACAATATGAATTATAAAAATATGCAATTTCCAAATTTTTTAAATTTGCATAGCTAAGCACTGCTCATAAAATACTAATGGGACAAACACTATCAAAAAACTATATATAAAGGGTGGATAAGAGGGACTACACACTTTATAGTTATCTCTGAAGAAATACACCACATTAAGGCCATCAAGAATTATGTCAAAAGGTGCATTTCTCTTCAGGAATTGACGAAATCTATCCCACTCATCAGGTGTTGTTTTCTGGAATATGTCCGAGCCCTTCACTGTTTTCACTTCAAATTCTCTCTACAATGAAACATTAATAGAAAAATAAATATACCAAAACACCCCAACCAACATTTGAACCTACAAATTTTTACATAAAAGGTGAAGGCACTACCTTGTCATAGTGTGGTGGTAGCATCCTTGCCTTCTACTCTGGCTATGTTGTAGCCAATGTCATAACAGCTTCCCCATCTATCGCTGAATTTAAGTGACATTAGGTCTGGGTGGTAATAACTGAATGGGAGACCAACCATTGGATTCAGATTATATAGCAATATGGTTTGGATCCTACATAAAAATGTAGGTCCCCTCTATCATATGACCTTAGATGTTGTAAAGGGGTGAAACAACCCCATCACTTAATTATTGCCTTCTACTGCTGTATCATACTCTTGTTCTTCCTTATATAATGTAATGTACCGTTGTTTGGGGAAGCTCCAGCTAACAATGCTTTAAACAGTACAGTATTCCCCCAATTTATGCAGTAGATGCATTTCTGAACCTTCCACATAAATTGGGGGAACTAACATATAATTCAATGTGCTAAGTATGGGCCCCCTAACCCCAAGACACCCCAAAAATTAAATAATAATAATAATAATCTGCAAAAAAAAATAAATAAATACAGTATATACAGTACATACCATAACATGGGGCTATTGTGCCCACTTTTTTTAGTTTTTTTATGGTTAATGAAAAACATGAAGCAAATTTTTTGGATTTTATTTCATGACCAAGTAGGGCATTGTCAAGGCTGTGCCTGGTATAAAAAAAAATAGAAATATATTTTAAACTTTTCTATTAAGACAATATCTAAGACTATGGTGCATTTGCCCCATGGAATGGGGCAAATGCGCCCAGTCACCTTCTTTTAAAAAAAAATCAGATACCACAAAGCCGATAAGGCAAAAAAAGATTTATTATTTTAGTACAATAATTACAGACATATTGTCTGCCTAACATAGAGAGATGTTGCCAAACACATTGCAACAAAACAACTTTTTTTTATTAAATGTTGGCTTCTGAAGTTTTTGAACAATGTTAACAACTTCAGTTTCAAAGAGGTCTCGATTGTTGGGTGGTGCAAATACGATAAATTCATTGTCCGATAGTTCATAGTTACGCCTGAAATATTCGATGTTCCAAATCTCAGGAGAAACACGGTCCAGAAGCTTGCCAACATAGTGGGAAATCATTTTCTTTGATGTAAATCTAACTAGGACATAGTCTCCTTCTTGAAGCTGGGATTCTGGCTCTTCCACACCACATTCCGGTTCAACCTCGTGAATTGGTGAAATGCCACTCAGGGCATCATCATCAGACAAGGAAAGGTCATCAGCATAAGAGGATGAAGATGATGGTACTTGGGTGAATGATTTCCTCTTTTTTGTTATTCCAGATGTTGATGCATGCTGGTTGATATTGTTGAGGGTCACACTTTTTCCAGGTGATACTAGGAGTCTTCTTCCCCGAGAAACAGCACCTGCCTTTGTAGCAGCTGACTTTCTAAGCTCTGTGAGGTGGGCAATCACCAAGGGACTAACCAAGTCTGTTGCAGGCTCCATATGAGGTCGTTCGATCTTGTCTAGTATGCGGTTTGTTGAGTGGATAGATGCCAGTAGTTTGAAAGGCTTTTTTCACCATTTGGGTTGTACTGGTACCAGTATCCTGCATTACAGTAAGATGATTCAGCAGAAGATGAGGAAACCACTGTTTTGGCAAGGTAGCATAATGCTTACCTGCACCAATCTTCCACTGGGTAAGAACAGTCCTCCAAGCTTTCTTCATAGGGCCATATATGCCAACATCAAGTGGTTGAAGGAGATGAGTGCTGTTGGGTGGGAGGAATATAAACTTTACAGTATTCTTCTCACACTCTTCGATAATATCTGCAGAGAGATGAGAAGATAGGTTGTCCCGAATTAAAATTCTTGGCAAGTCATTTTGCAAATGCTTGTAGTATGGTAGAGCCACTTTTGTAAACTAGTCTTTGAAACAATGAGTATCGAACCAGCCTGACTTACTTCTATTATACTGGGCATTAACAGGCCCACCTCTTAACCAATTGTCCATTAAATGCTCAGCATGGTAAACTACATAGGGATCTAAAAGTCTACCAGAAGCACTACAAGCAAACATCACAGACACTGATGTTTTAGATGTGTTCATCACTCACTCAGCATGTTTGATACCTTTTCTGTACAGCATAGTTTTAGACTTTGGATCATCTGAAAGATTAGTTTCATCATAGTTCACTATATTTTCAGAAGACACTGCATTTACACCACTAGTTGCAAGATTATCAAAAAAATGTTTAATAGTTTCAGTACTTATAGCAGCTCGTTTACGAGAAATGTTTTGGCACATGCACTTTGAGAGTTGTGAATGGCGTTTCACAAAACTACTCCCCCACTCAACACCTGGCAAATTATCTTTGAATTGGGGTACACATCAGCTAGATTTGTCAAGGAATAGCTTTACAAAAATACAGAGTTCTAGGTCATCAAATGCATAGCCATAATCACCTAGAATGGAGGTGTGCTGTGCTATGTTTCGCTCTTCTTCTAGCAAGAATGCAGTCGGTCTACCAGCTATGGTATGTTTTCGAGCACCACTGAAATGATCACGTAGAGTTCTCCTTGGTATCTGCATCTGAGTAGATATGCTTTGAATGCTCTGACCTTCTTGGATGAGCTGCAATGCTTCCTGAAGGTCATGGTCACCATAGGTTTTGGGCTTCTTTGCCCCTCCCACAAGTTTATAGTTCCAGACCATCCCAACAATTACCTAGATATTGACCTGGAAAATAAATATGGACCTTTAGGAAAACAATATAGAGACTTTTAGTTTGCATAACAACACAAAATGTCACTAAACCAAGAAAGCACACAAACATATAAAAATGCTGTAGAAAGAAATAATATTTATAACTGAGCATATTTACCCAAGACAAAGTGGGCGCAATTGCTCCAAGGGTAATAATTCCTGCTTCATATGGTATACAGAACCGAAACTTTAATCAAATCTACCTTAACATACAGGGTGAGTCAAAAGTAGCGCCCGATTTCTGTTAGTTGATTGTTTGTTTGCCATTTGTATTACAGTGTACAAGAAGGTAGAAATAAATGAATGACATGTTTATCTAACCATTTATTCGGGGGAAAATTATTATGGAACTGTACCAAGCTGTTTTACTTGCAATTTTCAAAGTGCCCTCCCTCGTGATCGATGCACAATTGCAGCCAAGCAGGCACAGAGTGGCACACACGCCTGCAGAGTTCGATATCAATTTCCTCAAACTTTGCAGTGATTTGAGCCTTCAATTCCTGAATGGTACGAGGCTTTTCACGATAAACAAGGTCTTTCATGAGCCCCCAAAGAAAGAAATCTGGAGGTGTAAGGTCTGGGGAGCGTGCCGGCCACTCGATCGGACCGCGGCTGCCGATCCACTTTCAGGGAAAGTTTTCATGAAGCCACTGACGAACATGATGTCCATAATGAGGTGGAGCTCCATCTTGCTGGAAATAACAGTCCTGATCTTGTACCCTGAGCCAAAAGAAGGTTTGCAGCATATCCAGGTAAATTTCTGCAGTGACAGATCCCTCAAAGAAAAAGGGTCCAATTATCCCTAATGGAGATATGGCTGCCCAAACTGTCACGCCAGGTAAATTTACCTCCTTCTCAACTGTCACTCTTGGGTTCTCTGCAGCCCAGTAGACACAATTGTGTCTGTTAATTGTGCTGTTAAGCTTAAAACATGCCTCATCTGACCACCAGATGTTGTCTAGCATTGTGTCCTCTTCGTCAAGTTTAGCCAAGAACTCTTCGCAAAATTGAAGATGGCGGTCGTCATCTCCATCATGAAGGGCATGCAGTAAGCGTGGAATGTAAGGTTTCCATTTTTTCTGGTGAAGGATACGGATAACACTTGATTGGCTCACTTCCAACTCTGCAGATAAATGGTGAGTTGACTTTTGCGGACTTTGTTCCAGTCTCCTGATGGCTTCTTCAGCCTTAGCTACATTCGTTGCCATTTTCGGATGACCAGATTTCTTTGCAGTGGCTACCGACCCTGTTGCTTCAAATTTCTCGACAACCAATCGTATGTTTCTTCCCTGGGGTGGGTTAATATCGAATTCCTGTGCCAAATGGCGTGCTGCCATCGTTGGTTGTTCATTACATTTGTAGTAATGTTTCATGGCCACAATGCGTTGATTCAATGAAAGGTAATTCATGGTTCAATTTGGTGCAAATTCAGTAACTTTCCAAACTCTCAGCAATAACCTGCAAAACAAAAACAAAAATAAATAAACTAAGAAAATTAATAATCTGCAAGACAATTATTAACAACATGACTTCCCAGAAAGAATCTGACAGCCGAAAAAACAGAAATCAGGTGCTACTTTTGACTCACCCTGTATTTATAGTTCATCTGCAAAAAATTGGGCAGTTTTTTATTTTCCTTCATAGTTTGGCAATGTATAATATTTCTGGTTAAATGCTTAGTTCATTTTGGGAGAAAAATTATTATACCAATTAAATAATCTTTAAAAATTATCTAGACAGCTGATTTGCCTTTCATATGTAAATTAGACATTAATGATGAAGTGCATACCTCCAAACAAAATTTTAATTAGGAATTCAATTTCAAATACTAGCTACTTTATATAGATTTAAACATATATGGGCGCAATTACCCTGTGACTGGCGTGATTACCCCACTTTATGGTAAACTCATCTGTAAAAAAAAGTAAAAATTAACCAATGCCTTAAGCTCCATCATCACTTTTTTTTTAATTTTTCTTATTTATTTTTTAAAAAAAATTTGAATATTTTCTGGACTGTGTTAATCCGAGACCATGCAAATGGGGGGTTACTGTATCTATCTTTGTCATCCAAAAATGAGGAATAAGGTTATTATCTGATGCAGATTTCCAGGATCATTGTAGTGCATTATTTAAAGACCTAAAACTACTAAAGCTCAAAGATGTAATCAAACTGGCTCATTTTATTTTTATTTACAAGTGTAAAAACAAAACCTTAAGTTACAATGGGTAAATATAAATATTTTGCAACTCAAGAAATCTACTCATATCAGACCAGAAATATATCAAAGTATGTTATTCCTCAATTTACATTGTCTTCATCTCAAAAATTACTCATTTTCATTGGACTGAAACTATGGAATGATTTAAATGCTGATATAAAAAATATTGTGAGTGTAAATTTCTTTAAAGTCAAGTTGAAATTGATTAATAATGGAATACTAATAAAAATCTAGGATTAAATGTACATTTCTTGTTCATCTCTCATGGATAATAATACTGATTTCATTGTATAGTATTGGTATCATACCTTCAATAATGACTTTGTATTTGTTTTATATTGATAATAATAGTAACTTAAGATTAATACATACTCTAATTAATACTTCTTATTCATGACATATGTATTATTAAGAACTATGTTATATTTTTAATTAAGAGCCCAGTAAAGCCTAAAGCTTAAGGGCCAAATTAAATAAAATAAATAGTCGAGTCCACCAATTTCAGTTAAAACAAAAAGAGTGTGTGTGGTTTTTTTTTTTATTGCCAACAGAACTAAGCATAAATATCACCAAAGACAAAGCTGACTTCTCACTGGTGCCCAGTAGCATGAAAATGCACATACAGTAAGACCTCTAATTCAGCACATTAGGAGCTCTAGCCTTAGTCAATTAAGTCAAATTCTGAACTGTGAGAAATACATTTTTAAAATGCCTATAAATAGAAAAATACCAAAAAAGTGTACTCATCATAAAATGGCATCATCCAGGGGAAGTTTTACTGTGGTTGGCAGTGGTTTTGAGGAGGTACATTGCTTCATAATTTGGAATTATTTGTTATAATTTGACACTGATGCTGAATTTAAAATATTTTTGCCATCTATTAAACTAGCCAAAACAAATCAAACTCTGAATTATGGAGGTTCTGCTAACTTCATATATTACTGTTAATGAAGTCTATTTAGTTCCGAGCTTAGTGCATTCTACAAACGTGTTTTCACATGTCAAGTATGATTTCTTTGGAAAATATTACCAATAAGGATACAGTTTTAATAACTGCATACATTACAATGCAATATTTAGTTACACTCAATAGGTGGATCATCACACTAACTTTATCAGTCACTTGTGTCCATCAGCAATGCTGCAAAATCAAAAGTTATCATATCTTTTATATTAAATAATTCCAGTCAATTCAGTCAAGTAATGGATTTTATCCTATACAACAATTTGTATTCTAAAAATTTTAAACTATTCCCAAATACAAGCATATTTTATTCTCCATGCTGGACACTGATTAATTTCTAATTGCTCACACATGTGAAATCTATTACCATGAGAATCTGTTTGTTGTGCTTTATTGTAGTTGTCAACTGCATGATTTTGCTCTTCTGAGCTAAAAGCAGTCAGGAAGGAGGGCTATATGACAGAGAGAATGAATAGTTTGAGGTGGAATCCAAACCATGGGTCACTGCATCATTTGAATGAGGGTGACAGTCATCATTCAACTACTTCCCAAACCCAATTTTGATTATTGTCATTGATCTAATGGAAAGTGGTGTTGGGACATGGTCATTAACAAAGCCCTGTGCTTTGCTTTCATTTGGTTAAAGTGATCAAGAGCTAATGCTTAAGCTTATAAATGTTCTTCATGTTACATTTTTTCATATACTTTGCATAAATCATCATCATCATCATTTTCATAGAGTCCAAACTATTAAGGTTTTAACTATTTTATCAATAGCTACTGTAAATATCAAACTATACACACTTTGCAAATGATTATGATGATTTACTTCCACTGCATTTGGTACAATGCAGAAGCACAATTCATTTGGTTACCTTGGGTTTGCTTCTGCCTGAATTGTTCATTCTGATGAAGGTCAAGCTTGTTGCTCCACCTTAGACCTACAGCTAAATGTGGAATCCAAACCACAACTGACCATAGGCAGTCAGAAACTACGAAGTCCTTGCCCAAACTCAATCTCACGACCTCCCAATTAGCAACAGCAGCCAAAGTGATTTAGCCACTACACTACCCAGGGTACCCATTTATCTACCAACCAACTGAAAGATGAACAGCTGGGTTAGCTGCATGTCCCCTGCTGTCACCAGGAAATGAACCCAGGGCTGATGGATTTGTAGTCAGTGATGCTGACCACTACACCACTGAGGCACATAAAGTCTATTGATATATAGGTATTGTATGTATATATATTAGTGTGAGGCAAAAGAAAATTTGAAATGCCAGTGGGCTCAGCCTTTATTTGGTACCTTTTGCTGAAAAATTAAGCCATGCAAAATTATGTCTTAAAAATAATATTTAGAGGTTGCTCAATGACTCCATCTGTCAAGTGAGACTACAGGTAAAATGGAACCCCTTTATACAGAATTTCACACAGGGCCAGCCCCAGCTATGTGCGGCCTGTGCGGCTGCACAGGGCCCCCATCAGTTAGAGGGTCCCTCCAAAATTCATTTGTTCTTTGTATTTTTAGTTGCTATCGCATCACCAAACTTATAAAAATGACACAAAACCACATAAAAGAATGTAAATAAGCGTGTATTATTATATTTATATTTGTAGGCTACTTTTTGTCATTGTGTGTTCAGAACTGTCACTGTTAAAATTCTTTTTATTTAATTTTTTTCATCTCTTTATGTATGTAATGTGGCATGTGCGCAGCATATACGATATTATCATCAGTGTTTCTGTTCGGGTATCAATCTATTTTTTGTGATGTATAATAATCAAAAAATATACCAGCATATATCAATTATATCTAATATATCAACTCTCTATTACATCATCAGTTTATTGATCATAATATCGAGACATATAACAAATAAATCTGACCATCCATCACCTCAGCGGTGCCATATGTAGTATTGCCATAGAGATATCATCCAAAAATTTTAAACCATGATCTGTAGTCACCACTCAACAGCCAGTTGGCAAGCAACTGTTTTATGGAAAGGTATGTTTCTCTCTCAGGTTTGAGTATAGTGCTTTAGTTTTGATATATTTTCCTAAGTAGCTTTATTAATCAAATGCTATAATTGTATAAATCTATGCATGTCAAAGTAGAAAGTACTTTGTTGGAGGTGCTTTCATATTTTTGGATGTAATTATTTCAAGAATGGTGCAATAGAAGTTGCTCATTTATAACAAATGAAACTGGTGTTATTTTTAATTATTAGAATAAGAACATAGAATGGAACAGCAAGTGCTTTGTTGCCTTTGTTCACTATGGTGTAAAGCCAGTTGTGTATGTTATGGATGTAACTATTCCTGATACCCCAGAAAGAAGGGTCCATTTGCAGTGTATATCTGGAGTACACTACAATCCACTGATAGAACAGAAGTGGTTTGCTGAGTCAGCAGGGGTGATGGTGGAACAGGTGCACACTATGGAGCAGGAAACTGGCTATGAGGTAGCAGAAAGAAGTGATATAGAACAGTGTGAAGGGAATTTGCTACTGCAGAATCCAGATCTGGAAGTCAGGGGTGAAATGGTCACTTGTGGACACCAGGGAGGCCGGGTTGCTTGGACTTGGGTACAGTTGGGTGCAGTCAATTACTGTGATATGTCAGATTCAGGAGCAGAGATTAGCTTAGTATCCGAGTCAGTGGTCAAGAGTTTAAAAGTGAGTGAAGAGGAAGAAATATCAGTACGGTACAGTCTTGCCAGATAATCTTGACTGGGATTGGTGTGAAATTGGTACCCTGTTTAGGACTGATAAAATTGACTATTCAGGGTAGAGATGAAAAGATCCAACTACCTTTTGCAATAGCCCCAGAGAATAGTCTCCCGTACTGTTTCTTGTTAGGTTCAAACTATCTAATTATGGCTGACATTGAAATGAAGTTTGATTTAGCTGAATGGTCATATAGAGACCCAGAGTTAGTGGATTGTTTTGGAGTAGAGGTGCTAGATGAGGCAGCGTGCATGGAGGAAGAGTTACCAGACACAGAAGTAGAGGAGCCAGAGTTGGGTACAGTATTTGAGGAAGGCAAGAAGTGGATAGTGAACCAAGAGTTGCTTGACTCAGAATCAGTGATTCTAATGCAAAAACAAAACTGATTGTTGCGACAGGTGCATGGACTATTGGCCCAGTCAAAGTCCCTACCAGAGGGCAAACCTGCCTTGAGGCAGTTTAAGCAGAACTGGAGGGAATTACAGTTAAGGAGTCGGGTGATAGTACATCAAAGTAGGACTGGGTATATTAGCTGTGTAGTAGGCAGGGCTGTGGAGTCGGAGAGTCGGTCAATTTTGAGTGGAGTCGGAGTCGGTGCAAATCCTTCAATTATAACCATAGCAGCCTAGGCCTAGCTCAATTTTATGAATAAAATAGATTTAACCTAATGTTTTAATATATAGGGTGTACATAAAGTCAGGATCTATTTTTGTGAAGCACTTGGAAATTATATAGAATTCAATCATAAAATGATAAAGTGGTAATATTTATTAAATAATTAAGAGTAGGATTCAACGTGATGCCCATCAGTATCCCTGCACAGCTCAAATCATTCTGCAGCATTTCTAAACACATTCTGGAGCATTTGCAGGAGGGTTATGTTATCTGCAGCAGTTTGTATACGTGTACATAAGTTTTCAAGACTCGTAATCTTCATCTGATAGACGTGCGATTTGATAAAGCCCCATGCAAAGAAATCTAAAGGGGTTAAATCTGGTGATCTCGCTGGCCAAGGTCTGTTGCTTCCACGTCCGATCCAGCAATTTGGAAAACGTCCATTTAGATAATCATGAACAACTTTGGCATAGTGACAAGGAGCATCATCATGTTGATAGATGACAGTACTAACAATCCTATCCCCATCGTCTATCAACCAGGGTTGTGGAGTCGGTCCAAAATTTTCCGACTCCGCACATTGTAAAAATTCTAAAAATCCGACTCCGACTCCTCACATTTTAAATATATGACTCTGACTCCTCTAGTGTTTCACTCTATAATTATCATAATAATAAGACATTTCATCACCACCACATGAATCGTCAGGTTACTTTCTAGGATAAGGGAACATTCAAATATTAAGAGGATATTGACTTGTAGATATTATCATATTAAGGGATTTTTATTTTTTCCAATAATATATATATATATATATATATATATATATATATATATATATAAAAATGAAAAGATTCTCTTAAACATAATTAAGGTCTAACCAGTAGTAGTCCTACTTAAAATTGAATAACCCTTAACCTAGTGGCTATAACCAGGGTTGTGGAGTCGGTCCAAAATTTTCCAACTCCAACTCCACACATTGTAAAAATTCGACTCTGACTCCGACCTGAAACGTGCGACTCCACGACTCCGACTCCACAACCCTGCTATCAACATGATGGTGCTCCTTGTCACTATGCCAAAATTGTTCAGGATTATCTAAATGGACGTTTTTCAAATCGCTGGATCGGACGCGGAAGCAACAGACCTTGGCCAGTGAGATCACCAGATTTAACCCCTTTAGATTTCTTTGCATGGGGCTTTATCAAATCGCACGTCTATCAGACAAAGATTACGAGTCTTGAAAACTTACGTACACGTATACGAACTGCTGCAGATAACATAACCCCGCAAATGCTCAAGAATGTGTTTAGAAATGCTGCGGAATGATTTGAGCTGTGCAGGGATACTGATGGGCATCATGTTGAATCCTACTCTTAATTATTTAATAAATGTTACCACTTTATCATTTTATGATTGAATTCCATATAATTTCCAAGTGCTTCACAAAAATAGATCCTGACTTTATGTACACCCTGTATAATATAATATATAAATAATATATAAATATAGTTGCTTATAATTAATAAGGATTATAATTAATTAATTAACATAATTAATAATAAGGAAATTTAAAAATTTTGTACTAGCAACCCTAAATCTTTTTCAGATTTTTAGATTTCAATTTGATAATTTTGATAAGCATCATTGAAAGAAGATTTAATGGAAGCGATCCTTTTTTTAAAAACAAATTCAGTTTAGGTTAGTACATTTTGTTACGGATGTTTATAATAATACAAAAACATCTTATTAATTTGCTAAACCAATAATAATCTTATTTTGTTTAAGTTTCAATCAGTTTGTATTTTGGGATTTATTGTAATTTTTTAATAAAGAGAAAAAAGCCATTAAGGCATAGTTATAGCCACTAAGTACCCTGATGAGTCATGTGGTGGTGACGAAATGCCTTGTTTATGAATCTCCATTGGCCTAATAAAACTAATCGTAATCAATTTGGCCTTAACATTCCATCGGAGTCAGAGTCGTAATTATGCAAGTCAGATTTCTGGAGTCGGAGTCAGAATGTTAAAATTTTTGGAGTCGGAGTTGGAGTTGGCAAATTTTATCCCCGACTCCACAGCCCTGGTAGTAGGTACCTTTCACAATGCTCGTGAATATGGCCCTCAGTTTCCACATGGAAATGGCACATATTGTGCATAATAAGTTGGTGGAAGCTTTGTGATTGTTTGTATGGCACCCAGATTTGTATAAAGTAGCTAGTGACATCTGTATTACCTGTGACACCTGTCAGTTGTATAAAGTAGCTAGTCAGCCTCTCATCCCACCAACCTTGAAGATAAAAACTGAACATCCTGTTGAATTAGTGGCTGCCGATATTGTGGTTTTCCCATGCACCCGGCAAGGGTACCTACCTTGGTTGTCTGGTGATGGTTGACCATTTTAGCAAGTTGGTTGGGACCAGTAATTTTAGTTCTGAGACAATTGCTGGAATGGAAGGGTGTCTGCAAGTGGAGCTAAACTGTGGAGATATGCCTCCAGTAACTCAGCATTTGGGTGAGACAGATGTTCCAACACCAGTTAAAGAGATTCAAACAGGGGCTAATCCAGTGGGAGAGCAAGCTTTTCAAACTAGGCAGGAGTCAGAAGGTAATGATATACCTTCACTTGGTTATGAGAACTCTCTGATTTTGGCAGGGTCATTAGAATCAATTTTCTCCAGTACTCCCATTAGTGAGTCTTGTCTCATGAGTCCCCAAATCATATCTCCACTACAAGAAAATCAGTTGTGGGGTGCTGCTTCTGAAAATGAGTCTGGGGAAACTGAAGTCCAAGGTAATTTGACAGATTTGCATGAACATATGACACACTGGACGAAGATGCTCCATTAGATAGATTAAAATTGGCCCGGCAATCATTGGAATTTGTACAACAGTCTCTAGATCTAGCTAATGATGCATTGAGTACTTTGGAGAATTCATTCCTTAGGTTCACCAATTTCATGCCAGGATCACCTCAAGTTCCTCAATCTCAGTCTTGCCATGTTAGTTTTAGCCCTGTGCATTCAGGATTTACTGCATGTCAAGAGATACTAAATGAGTATAGACAAAAGGTTCGTGCCTGGACTAGTCATCATCGTCATTTCCAAACTGAGACCAATACTTCACAATCAGAGAAACGTAACTTAACCCAGTCAGGGCTCAACTGCCCATTCACACAGAGGTAACAGAGTAAACTGAAGTGAAGTATTGTGGGTAAATCTGTTATACAGCATTAGGTTAAAAATAATTAAAGAAAAATAAATACCCATAAAATGACTAGATTTGGGTTTTCTTTCCTGTGAAGGGATACCCAATGTACTTGGCCCTTGAAAGGGATGTAAGAATGGATTATTCACTGATTTCTATGTTTATTTTGGGCATATAACCAGTGGAGGGGTAGTTAGTGAACCTTTTGTTCTGAAGGGGTCAATAATTAATTGTTCTAGGGGAGTAAGCAGCAGTTACAAACCTCTGAGGGAAAGATATGAAATGATGCATGCTACTGGCTTGCTACTAATTGTCATTCCAATGGTTTAAAAAAATGGGAGGGGGGGTAGAGTGAGGATTTGGCCCATTCTTCTAGCCTTGATTTGGTTTTCCTTCTTTTTTTTTTCACTGTTCCTACTGATACTCTGGTTTAAAAAAAAAAAAAAAAACCTCCCAACTTGAATTCCCAGATGATTTGTGATTGAATACACCTGGCTACAGTGGTGGATGAACAAAGGGGTTATTTGCCAGATTTCCCCATGGTATAGTGTGGAAAGAACACTACAGTCAAATTTATGGGTCCTAGTCTCTTGATCCAGTGTTAAGGGAAATAGAGACAGTGAAGTGAATCAAGCAAGAAAAACACAGTAAATGTTGTGATCCAAAAGGGGGGTCAGAGGCGGGGCATTCCAGGACAAATCACCCCAAAATTTAAAAATTTGTCACCACTCAGACCCGGATTTTAATGAAAATTGATGTATGGGGTTCTTCCGGGTACTGATTTCACTGGTTCAAATAAAAAAGTTCTATGACCCATAGTTTTTGAGATATGGGCCCCCAAAATCTTGGGAGGCCCCACTTTACCACCTAACTTTAATGGGCAATAACTCCCAAACATCTTACCATAGACCTATAAAACTATACATTTTTAGAATCATCATGAGGAGATCTATTAAATGATACCACATTCAAATGTGTAGAACAATAATGAAAATTTTCCCCCCTTATTTTTCTTTTTGACCCCCCCCCCCCCCTAGACAGTGAAATCCAAAAAAAATTTTTTCATTTATTAAACTTCCATTAATTGTTAAAAAATACAAACAATAAAAAATGTGGGTATCAAGTTGCAAGATATTTTAAAAATTATTGAAAAAATATGTACATTGACATTTGTACATTGAAATTTTGACATTTTTATGCAGACTAAAATAGAGAACTACAAATGGTATATTTACATCCTATGTATAACTCATATTCACGCAGTCTCTCTCTCAAATGTTTGTTAATTATGCTTATTTTTATTACAGATATGCTATTTTGAGTCAAATCATATCTTATTTTTGAGATTTACAATTGTGTATTTTCAGTAATGAAAAATGGTTAGATACTGTGATGCTCCTTTACAAAAACATAAGAAAGATACACAAGGATATAAGAACCATCAGCCAATCACTTTATGATTGATGTAAATGGAAACTACAAAGGAATACTGTACTATGTAGCAACTGTAGAAAATTATTGACCCAGAGACCAGAGTTGCTATCAACATCACAAAGTGAAGAGTCTGATCACAATCAGTCTTCTGAGAATGTTATTTCAGAAAGCGATGAATATGATCCAAGTATATCAAGTAATGCCAAAGAAGAGGTTTCTCAAGTTCTAGAAAGTCTTGCTGTGACTCCAGTGAAGAAGCGTAAGTATTTAATGATAGGTACTTTTTATATTTATAATTTTTTTTTTATATTATTTATTTATAATGCATTTACTTTCAAGACAGTTTTTCAGCAGTTGCTGAAAAACTTAATGAAATTAATATGTTGACATATTAAATTTATTAAACTTATTAAACTTATGAAATTAATATGTTGACATATTAATTATTATCCATATATATCAAATGGAGTCAAATATTTATTAATTCAAAAATTTCAGATGGTTTGGGTTCCTCAAGAAAAGAAGCAAAAGCTATTCAAACAATAGAAAAAGCACGTTTCTTTAAAATGAAAGCTAGAAACAAGTTTAGAAATTGAGATCCCAAGCCCATCAAAAGCTACAAAGTTGAATCATGAAACTCAAAGGTATGAATTTTAAAATGATACGCTATTATTAAGTAGGAATATACCTAAACTAAAACTGAAGCATAAAAACAAAATGTAGGTATTCACCTTTGATAGAAGAAACTAGAAGCACAACTCCCTAAAGATTGGAGATCAATGGGCCCATTAAATCATTTGGAATTCATTTGGTCACAAAATAATTTGACTATCTCAAAGAATGCTCATTTTGTTACACTTGCAATCCATATTATAATCCAAAAAATTTAATATGCACATGTAATGTTTTGTTTATAGCTATTATACATTCATGAATTTGTTTCAGGTCAATGATTCATCTCATGAATGAACTGGTTGAAGCTTTCCATTCTACTGACAGTTATGAGAGGAAACTCAAAATATTGACATTATCTCCATTTATCATATGAAAAACTATAAATCTATTTCAGACAACTGAATATTTAGTTAAGAAAAGCAGAAATATAAAACAAAGACTTGGAATTATTCCTGAAATTGAACCCATGTCAAAAGGAAAAGTAATAACTAAAGGTACTAAAGATTCTGTTCAGAAATTTTTTGAATCAGATGAAATTAGTCATTTGTGCCCAGGTACAAAAGACTGCCTGAGTATCAGAAATGAAAGTGGGTATAAAGAATCTGTGCAGAAAAGACTGGTGTTAATGAATCTGAAAGAAGCTTTTAGTCTCTATAAAAATAATCCAGATAGTCCCCAAATTGGCTTCTCTAGTTTTGCCAGCCTTTGCCCCAGACATTGTGTTTTAGCTGGAGCTGCTGGTACCCATTCTGTGTGTGTATGTACATACCACCAGAATGCCAAAATACAATTCTCAGCTTTGGGTGTCAAAGGGTTGGAATACACAACTCTTATGGAGAAAGCAGTGTGTGATGTCAACAACAGGAATTGCATGATGCAAATATGTAATCTCTGTCCAAAAGAACAAGGTATTAAGAATTTTTTGCTCACTTTTCAAAGTGTTAATGATCCTGAATGTGAGGAAATAAAATATAAACAATGGGTTACTACAGATCGATGCAATATGGTTGAAAAAACAGAATCTGTAGATGATTTTATAAATTCATTAAGCACAAAAATTGTCAAATTGACATGTCATCACTTTATAGCAAAGAATCGGAGTGCATTTCTAAAAAACTTGAAGAATAATTTAAATAGCCATACAGCTGTAGTTGTTGGTGACTTTTCAGAAAACTACTCATTTGTAGTACAGGATGCAGCCCAAGGTTTTCATTGGGAAAATACCCATTGCACAGTGCATCCCTTTGTGTTATATTATAAGGAACCAGAAAGTAATGAAACAAAACATTCAAGTTATTGTTTTTTATCTCCAAATACAAAACATAACTACAATGGTTTACATTTTTTAAATACACTCATACCTATTATTAGAAAATCCCACCTTCTCATATAAAAAGAATTACATTATTTTACTGATGGATGTGCATGACAATAAAAGTCACTTCAAGTTTGTAAACATGAAGATTTTGGGCTGGAATGTGAGTGGCATTTCTTTGCCACAAGCCATGGTAAGAGCGCTTGTGATGTGATTGGGGGTACAGTGAAAAGATCTGTAGCCAGAGCGAGTATGCAGAGAACATTCGCAAATGAAATATTAATACCAGAAGACGTGTTTGAATTTTGTTCAAACAATATAAGTGACAGCATAAACTTTTTTTTTAATAAATTCTGAAGAAATTGAAGCTATGGAAAAATTTTTAAGTGACAGATATGAAAAAAGTATGCGGCTAACAGGAACACAAAAATTCCACAGATTTGTACCTATTAATGCAAATAACAAAAAATTTGAATTATCTTCTGATGAAGTTGGTGAGGTGAGGATTATAAGCAAAGCTTTTCTGGGTGAAGATAATGTTGAAGTTAATCCGAAAATAGGAGAGTACATAGTTTGTACTTACAATGATCAGAAATGGTTGGGATTTGTACATTCCTATAATGAGGAATTTGATGACTTTGAGGTTAGCTTTTTGCACCCATCAGGATATAGTGTTTACTATTACTTTCCACAAATTAGAGATACATGCCACATATCAAGAGATAAAATTTTAGGTTTATTAAGCACACCAACTTTAAAGCCAGGAACAATGCGTATTCAATATGTTTTCCCAGAAAATGAGTTGAAAAAACTCATGTAATTATGAATCAACTTGATGTAATGTGTGTGTTCAATTTGTATTTTTGCTGTTTATTTTCATCCATGTGAATATATCATTTGTAGTTCTCTATTTTAGTCTGCAGGCGTAAAAATGTCAAAATTTCACAATGTACATATTTTTTCAATAATTTTTAAAATATCTTGCAACTTCATACCCACATTTTTTATTGTTTGTATCTTTTAACAATTAATGGAAGTTTAATAAATGAAAATTTTTGGATTTCACTGCCTAGGGGGGTGGGGGTCAAAAATAAAAATAAAAAGGGGGGAAAATTTTCATTATTGTTCTACACATTTGAAAGTGGTATCATTTAAAAGATCTCTTCATGCTGATTCTAAAAATGTATAGTTTTATAGGTCTATGGTAAGATGTTTGGGAGTTATTGCCCATTAAAGTTAGGTGGTAAAGTGGGGCCCATATCTCAAAAACTATGGGTTAGAGAACTTTTTTATTTTGACCAGTGAAATCAGCACCCAGAAGAACCCCATTTGTCAATTTTCATCAAAATCTGAGTCGGAGTGGTGACATGATTGGGTGATCTCTCCTGGAATGCCCCAGCTTGCAGAAACTGTAGGTTGTGCCAGAAACAAGGAGGTTATACCAGTGAACAATGTGTAGGTTAAGTGAAACAAAAGTGGTACTAAACAAGAAAATGCCAGTATTTACCAGTTGCATATTTGGAAGTAATGTATAATGTTTAGTGGTAGCTACCATATTCTGGAATTAATGTTTAATGTTTAGTGGTATCAAATTGATTAATGTAATAGTGAGATTTGGGCATTTTGTTAAGTTGACTTGGTTATGTAAATAGTTTTTCCCTATTTGTTATAATTGGCCAGTTTGAGTAAAGCAATTGTTATTAAATAAGTCTAGTAATTTGTGGTACTATTGAGTTTTAATGTAAGTTTAAGTTAACTAACTGGGAGGGTCAGCATGGTTTTGATGCAATAACTTTTGTAATGTATACTCCCATTTTCAGATTGTCAATAGATGCATTATCCTGGTAGAGAACATGGAGGAAGAAAGAATTGTGGGGGTTGTGAAGTTTCTCACAACCCCCCCTGATTTTCAAATCACCCTGGGGGGGTTGTGGAGTTTTTCACAAAACCCCCACCCTAATTTTCAAATTCTTCTCTCCCCACAGGAGTCTAGTTAGTAAGCCTGTTAACTGTAAAAATACCCTAATGGCTAGCCTGCATATGATCTTGGAAGCCTATTAAAAGGTTATGAAACCTGAATAGATTGCCAGAAGACAGGCTGAGATTAATACAGACCAGATATGGGGTTGATTACACTGGACAACAAAAATTTTTTTTTCGTGTCCCAAGAATGAAAATACCTTATTCTTATAGTATTTTCTGTGCTGAATCCAAATAAGTTTGTAAAATTTCTCTATCAGGTCTGGTTTTTGTGTGACATGCAATTTAATTTTTAAAAACCCATATAGTTACATACTTATTCAAATATGATAGAAAAGACATACCTGTAGTTTAAAAAGTAGCTTGTTTTGATTTTCTGCTGTGCTTTGCCTCAGGCATCTCTCTCTTAAGAGTCCAGCAATAGTCAGCCAGCATACTGGGGCTCCATTTGCCTTGGTAACGGCTTTCCATGGCAGAAATATCCTGATGAAAATGCTCACCATGTTCGTCGCTTACCACACCCAGGTTTTCCGGAAAAAAGTCCAAGTGAGAGTCCAAGAAATGAACCTTTAATGACATATTGCACCCCATTGCTTGGTAAGACTTAAGAAGATCTCCTACTATTTCAGGATAGTTTTCGGCCTTGTGATTTCCCAAAAAATTTGTGCAGACACTTTCGAAACTCTGCCACGCAGCTTTCTCAACTTCATTCAACTCTCCTTCAAATCTCTCATCTCTTAACAATTCTCTGATCTGAGGGCCTACAAAAATGCCTTCTTTAATCTTGGCATCACTGATCCGGAGAAACTTATTTCTCAAGTATGTGAATCCTGTTTGCGCTTTATCCATCGCTTTAACAAAGTTTTTCATACTTCCAAGCTTGATATGCAAAGGAGGAAGGTACACTTTCTCAGGGTCAACAAGTGAACTATTCACAACATTTTTCTTGCCTGGAACAAGTGAGGTGCGTTTTGGCCAATCCTTCTTAACGTAGTGGTTTTGCTTGTCCCTACTGTCCCACTCACATAAAAAACAACAGTACTTGGTGTAACCTAGCTGCAACCCTAGCAAAAGTGCAATGACCTTCAGATCTCCACAGATATTCCACTTATATTTCTGATACTGAAACTTTTCTAAAAGCAACTTCATGTTGTCGTATGACTCTCTCATGTTTGCAGCATGTGCAATAGGTACAGAAGGACTGCTTTCAAGCTGACTTTTGAGGAGTCAATGAATAATCGCCACTCATCCACGTTATGTTCATGACCAAGAGCCCCCATGACTGAATTAACATCTTTACAAAACACAAGTCCATCTTCATGGGAGAACCATTCTTTGAATTCATCATGGCGGCTGCGGAAAACACAAACTTTAGTGTCACGTTGCAGTAGATTCCAACCCTTTAATCTTGAACCTAAAAGTTCAGCCTGCTTCTTAGATAATTTCAAATCACGAACTAGGTCATTTAGATCTCCTTGTGACAGTAAATGTGGTTCATTGGAGGAACAGGTAGCCTGGAATGTTGGATCAGAAATGTCTTCATCTTTTTCCTCGTGATATGCTACAGCTACATTTGATTCCTCATCACTTAAACTTACATGTTCAGGAGGATTTGGTACTGGAAGTTGAGCACTGTGGGGAACTGGTCTCATTGCAGACGGTAGATTAGGGTATTTCATAAGGCTCTTTGTTTTTGAAGTGATCCCCTTTGTATTTACCAGGCAGAAATAGCAGTCTGTTGTGTGATCTTTGGGTTCCCTCCAAATCATTGGAATAGCAAATGGCATGTGACGTAAACCGTTTAGCCATCCTGTAAGTAGTCTTACACATGTCACACAACAAATGTGAGGGGCCCAACTCTTGTCCTGATCGCCTACTTTACATCCAAAATAAAGTTCATAGCATTTTTTTACTAATGGTGTAAAGTTACGTTTCTGGGATTTTAAAGTTAGATCACCACATACATAACAAAAGGAATTAGGATGATTCAGACAGTTCCGCGGCATTACAAAACATCTATATGAATACAACACTGGTGTAAAATTAATAAGAAGCAACAGACACTAGCTGTTAACACTGTGACATTTACAAGCAGACTGACTTGGAGCTGCTCTACACACAGAAACTAGGCTCATGTCTGAACAGGTACAAACATGTTTCAACCTGCACAGTCTGCTGCTCCGACCAAATTTATCCTGCCAGCATTATCAGAACTTTCTCCCCAAAGGAATAAATTGTACTAATTTTACAGAAAAATTAATACAACATATATATTAATATTAATATATTTTATTATAGTTATATTAATTAATAATATATATTATTATATTTATTATTTTTATAATGTTTTATATTATAATATTGTTATATACTTAATTATATATAATATGTTATTATTTTTTTATCCAGTGATCATGCTAAATGAGGAAAAAATGAACATAGCATCACAAGTAAACTAAGCCTGATAGAAAAAATCTGATTTCATATTTAGATTCAGCATGAAAAAGTATACTTAGAACACCCATCAAAACCCTTGTGACAAAATTGTTGTTGACCAGTGTTATTAATCATAATCTATGATGGTGATTATGCAATTATAATCAATTCATAATCAACATTAGAAAATATATATGATCATAATCAAAATTTTAGAAAATATTATAATCATAATCAAAAATTATGAATGTTATAATCAATGATTATTCAATGATTAAAGTGTATTATGTAAAATGTAATAAACATATCAATCGTTCATTGTAACTTCACCATGTGATAATGATGGAAGAATAATTTTACACAAGATGTTTTCTTTTGTGACTTTTTGAGTGTAAAATATAGTACATATACTACTAGAATACTACTGTATACACTGTACATTTATTCATTAACATATTCTGCTTGTATGCTATTACTTGTGATTCCATATTTAAATGCACACAATCAATATCTGACATGGTAATCATAATTTAATCATATTTAACTGTGGCAAACAAATTCAAATTTTAATCAACATTTTTAGGCCATGTAATCATAATCTAATCATAAATTTTTTGAGCCCACTAATCATAATCAATTCATAATCAACATTTTTGCAAATCCACTAATCATATCAAATCAAAATAAAAAAAATTCACACCCTACTAATCATAATCAAGTCATAAGCAAATTTTGTAATCAGCCCCATGTCTGATACAGACATGTCCTTTTGGAAGCCAAGGGAGTTTGGAAAGCCTTTAAAAGGTATGATGTTAAGTGCTCTAGCTTGTAATCCTTAGCCAGTGTACAATAGGAATAAAGACTTGTTCATAATCCTTATTCCTAGTTATTGTGGTGTTGTCATTTGTATTTCACCATCATTATTGGTATTAATTATTATTATTAAAAGTAGACATATATATAGGTTGTTGAAACTGTGACTGAGTATAGATAGGTGTAATAAATACAGCCAGGCTAGAATCAGACATCAGACCTTTACTTATTGCCTGGTTTGCAGTGTATGTGGGAGCCCTGGAGTTTCCTTTAGCCAAATCCAGTCATCTGTGATCCCATCATGTAACTAGCTAGAGAACTGATTATCATTATTAAAGGACACCAGTCACATTATTCCAGAGTTAGGTTTTTGCCCATGCTTGTTT
The DNA here is from genome assembly GCA_023014485.1 of Bathynomus jamesi. Lineage (NCBI taxonomy): Eukaryota > Metazoa > Arthropoda > Malacostraca > Isopoda > Cirolanidae > Bathynomus > Bathynomus jamesi. Next base: position 1,053,619 of record JAJOZX010000589.1, read on the forward strand.
GGCACTGATTACACTGGGGAAAAAATTTTAACTTTTTTTTTTGTTTCTTGGATGTGAACAGGTCGGTCTTATAGGATGTTTTCCGCTGATTCCGAATATAGCCGTAGAATTCCTCTATCACCCAAGGTTACTGAGAAATTTGTATTTTAATATTTATTCAAAAAGTGTATAGAAGTTAGTAAAAATACTTCATAAAAATTATATTAGTGGCAGATTGGCATTTAAAATATTCTTCTTAAAACTTCTTTGTCACTGATTTTCTCTTGTAGTTTTCATTAGGAGCTTCTCGCATCAATGTCCAGCAGTAATCAGCTAACATTGTCGGATCCCACTTCCCTTGGTAGCGTTTCTCCATAGTAGCTATATCTTGGTGGAACCTTTCTCCATGCTCATCACTTACGTTGCTGAGGTTTTCAGGGAAGAAATCTAAATGGGAGTGCAAGAAATGGATTTTTAGTGACATATTACATCCCAATAACCTATATGCTTCAATCATGTCCTGCACTATTTTTTCATAGTTAGAGGCTTTGATGTTCCCTAGAAAATTTGTAACAACACTCTTCATGGCCTCCCATGCCACTTTTTCTGTTCCTCTCAAGGCATCATCAAACTTTTGATCTTTCATGAGCTCTCTGATTTGGGGACCAACAAAGATCCCTTCTTTTATCTTTGCATTGCTAAATCGTGAAAACTTTTTCTTCAAATATTTGAATGCCTTATCTTCCTTGTTCATTGTTTTGACAAAATTTTTCATGATGCCAAGTTTGATGTGAAGTGGCGGCAAGTATATTTTCTTGGGGTCAACTAAGGGTTCATGAGACACATTCTTCAGTCCTGGGATACATTTTTGACGAAGTGGCCAATTCTTTACAAAATAATGTGAATCTCTGGCTCTGCTGTCCCATCCACAAAGGAAGCAGCAGAACTTCGTATAACTGAGCTGCATTCCCAGAAGAAGCGCGATGACTTTTAAATCCCCACATATATACCAACGAAACTGGTCATAATTAATCTGCTGAAGGATGAGTTTCATATTTGTAAGATTCCTTCATGTGGACAGCATGCCCTACAGGAATGGAAGGGTATTTATTTCCATTGTGAAGTAGTACAACCTTGAGGCTTAGCTTCGAAGTCAATAAATAAACGCCAATCTTCAGATTTGTGCTCATGACTGAGAGCTAACAGCAATCCATTTACATTATTACAGTAGCATAAACCACCTGATGAGGAGAAATACTGCATCAGATCTTTTTGGCGAGTGCAGAATGCCGATATGCTTGTATCTTTTGCCAGCAAATTCCATTCACGTAACCTGGAGCCCAATAATTCCGCTTTCTTTTTCGGAAGGTCCAAATCTCTCACGAGATTATTCAGCATAACCTGCGTTATCATACGTGGTTTATTTGATTCAGGTTGCTGAAAGTCTGTATCTTTAGTGTCATCAATTTCCATTGGTTCAACTTCAGACTCTTCATCCAGTGTCCATGACTTTGGGGGAGTTGGAATTGGGTTATCATCATCATGTAGTACTGGTCTCATGGCAGATGCAAGATTTGGGTATTGAATTTTATGTTTATTTTTGGCAGAGAATCCTGAAACGTAGTCATACAAAAATAGGAATCCATTAGGTGATCCTTGGGCTCTCTCCAAATCATTGGTATGGCAAATGGCATAGATTTGCGGGTACCTTTAATCCAACCCCTAAGAGTGACGGCACAGGAAATGCATGAGATATGAGGTGCCCAGGATTTGTCTTGGTCGCCTACCTTACATCCAAAATAAAGTTCGTAAGCCTTCTTCACGAGTGGTCATCATCATCTTCCTCTGTGCCATTATGGTCAGTTCTCCACATACGTAGCAAAATGTATCTCTGGGATTAATACAGTTTCGATTCATGCTGGCAGAAAATTATTGAAATCACGGAAAACTTTTTGGAATGAAAAACCAATTTTTTCTACTATGAAAAATTTTAAAATTTGAGCAAAACTTGAAAAAAAAAATTCTTTTTATTAAAAATCTGTTGTTTAAATAGCTATATTTTTTTAATGCAAAAAATACTATTAAATATAGTTAACCTGGAAAAAAAAGAAAGTAAAATTAAATTAGTACACTTAATTTTAACTAATATTTTGGGAAAACTCTGAGTAAATGGAAATATTATTTTCTCGAAAACTGTGGGTGATAGAAAAATTCTGAAACCATATTTGGAATCAGCATCAAAAGTTCTTTAAGAAACACCAAATAGTTTTCAAGAAACAAAAATGTTGTTCCCTAGTGTTATCAGTTGATAAGTTGAGAGATAGGTTTGCCATAATTGTCAATGTTTGTAGTTATTATTTTTTTGTTGGTTATTTATTATTTGTGTGTTTTGATTTCATGAGTAAATTATGTTTTCCAGTGATCAATTATGAAGTCATGATTCCAGTTAATGTTTGTTAATTAATTGTCTTTTGTTATTAATGGTGCCTGGTGCATGTAACTAATAATCTTGTGTTGTCTAGGCAACCCATTGGGATTCAACTCACATGGTACAGATTCATCAGGCTTGGATTGTGGATCCAATCCAGTGGGAGCTATGCATTCCATTGAGGTTGTGTCAACCACTGTTGGCCATTGGGATCTGCCCTGGAATCAGGCCTGTGACCGTAACCCTACTAACTAGCCAGTGTATAAGTGTATAAAGAAGAAAAAACTCAGGTCATAGGGGTTGTCAAGTTTGGAGGGTAGCTAGGCTGGGACAAGGGTTCACATTCTGTGCAAGTCATTTCCAGTGCTTGTCTCCCACTTGCTTTCTATCCTTTCTGCTGAATCTCACTAAGTGTTATATTTGTTTTCCAGAGGTTTTGTTAATTGTGATTCATTGCCAGTCTTTTTTGTTAGGTATGTTTATACTTTTATACTGAATAATTGCATATTTCAGATATAATAAAGAGAAAAAAACCACAGTAGTTTACTTCTATTAGGTTCACCTTTACATTCCAGCCCTTTCTTGGACTCTGAGTGGTTGGGTCTCCCACTCATTGGGGAGTCAGATTTAGTCACCTGAACTTGGGGGAAGTGCTTTGCAGTTAACACGCGAGTCAGACCTGAATAATCTCCTGGAAATAAACCACTGACAAGAGAGGCATTCCTAGATACCTGAGGAGACTACCTCTTTGCCCAGTCTCTTGACTATCACAAACCCAGACATGTGAAAAAGGTGCTGGGTGGTTTAATGATACAGATACTTGGGGACTACAGCCCATGCAGCCACCGCAGCAACACAATGAAGAACACGTGGCAACCGAGGTTTTTGGAGTCAACCGTGTAAAGTTAAATCTGTGTAAGTTAAATGCACGTAAGATGTGACATGATTGTATATGCTTGGTACAATACATGTATGAACGTTAGAATTTTTTTTGTAACTTCTGCAAATGATAAAATTTATACTAAAGAGGGTAAAATTTAGTCATTGAGCAACCTCTAAATTTATTATTTTTAAAGCCTATAATTTTGCATGGCTTAATTTTTCAGCAAATGACACCAAATTGAAGGCTGAGCCCACTGGCATTTCAAAAAAAAAATTTTTTTTTGCATCACCCTACTGTATATTTTACTTCTACCCTTTTTTTTCTAATGGTTATTGTATCAAAGGAGGCCAATAAACCATAGTATTTCTTGAAGTTTTAAGGCTAGACTCGTGTAAAAACTAATGATACTAGTGACCTAAATTTACCAAGCCATAAAGAAAAAGGTTTACAATCAGCTGTAATTAATTAATGCTATACTGTACCATTTTATAAGTAACACTCAACAACAACTTACCTTCAGGCTATTAAATTCAGACTGACTGAGAGGTACGAGTGATAATTTACTACCACAACAGCCACATATTCCTCTGAAAGTAGAAAATGGGTAATACTGAAACATTACAGCTATAGGACATAATGTTAAGTGGCACTGTAGCCAATGCTCAGAATCCATTCTTCAGAATATTAAAAATTAAAATAACAAATACAGTGAGCCCTCATTGTTTATGAGGCTCTCTGTTCGTGATTTCTTAATTCATGACGTTTTTCTCAGTCCCAATTAATCATGAACAATGAGGGCCCACTGTATAGTAAACTAATTGAAAACTTTAATAAACTTGAATGTGTTTATTATTACAATCATCATCTACACTATAACACTAACAGAAAAAATTATCATCATCCTAAGATAATGGCTCCTTATGACCATCTGGCCTTAATGTTGATGTTCATTCAAAAGGTATAGTAATAGAGCATATAACCAATTAAAGCAGTAGTAGTCTGTGGAGTTGATATAGGTTAACTTTTTATTTCATGATCATGACATTACTGTGCTTAAAACTTCCTAAAGACATAAGGCAAAAAATGTATTCCTTTGATTAGGGCATTTTATTAAAACCTACTGGAACAACTTCACAAAAGACAGGTAACCCAACTGAAAATATCCACTCAAAAAATAATGTTAAAAGTTGGTTTTATATATAAAACCTGGTAAGTTCTGATCATACTTAATTTGTAATAAAATACTTACGGTAACTAACTTTTCAAAGTTTGAAGCTAAGTTCACAAACCTGTTGGTAATTTTGGTTTCGGAACTTTTCCAATGGCTTGATAAAACAGCAGATAAGGTCTGTGCATTTCTTTCACTGATAGGCTGCTCATATTTCTGCAACACTTTATAAAATGCAACAAGATACTCATCTTTACATTCTTCACTAGAGTTTGGTTTTATTGAAGCCAGCAGAGAAGTTATGGTTTCTTGATGTAGGAAACCATCATGGTCTTCAGAGCTTCTTTCATTTTGTATCAAATTGAGGTACTCATAAGCACTATCAAAACCTTTTTCTCTTGCCAATGCCCTCACAATGAAATTGTGAGATTCACTCAATAGACCATCTTTCTGATAATCAGTTTCCAGCAATGTTACAAACTGAATGGCTTCATGCCAAAACTTAGTTAAACTTAATGCATGAATTATGTTTGCTGTAACAACAAAAGGCAGGTATTTTTCTTTTTTCAATTCTTCATATGTATTTAGAAAAGTTTCTTCATCAATTTTGTGAAAATTTTTTGCAAGTATTATGAGATAGAAACCAAGTGCAACAAAATTCAGTTTTTCCTTCCTTGTTTCAAGATAACTCGCGTAGGAATTTGCAAGAGTTACGTTATTTTTACTCAAACATGCCTCCATAATAGAAGTATCAAATGCTAGTTTTGAACAATGCTTATTCTTATTCAATTGTTTATGAATGATGGTTTGCCACTGATCAGGTGGTAGGGAATTTTCTTCAAGAAACTGTTCATCTTTAAAACAAAATGTTTGTGTAGGCCTTAAATGTTTCTTGCCAGATTTAAATGATGTATTACACAGCCCCAATGTATTTACATACAGAATCTTATTTTGATTATTATTAATACCAGGCCTCTTAGTTGAGAATGTTCTTACATGAACTGATTTAGAGCTGATAAAGTTTATATAGGACTTACACATAGTGCTATATCTATATTGTAAAATAAAATTATTTATGAGTCTCTGGGAACTACAATGAAACCCCATCTGAAAAAAGTAAGTGGGTCATTCCATGTCAGTTCAACGGTGAAAAAAATGTAACCATCACTGATTTTTTTTGAAAATTGGCACACTTATAGATCTCTGTGAGAAAAACAGAATGACGCTTGTTTCAACACTCCAGGTCATATTTGTTCCAGAGATATGGACATTCGAATTTTGTAAAAAAAAAAGGTAAATTTCCAAGGTCATACCATATTTCAACATGAAATACCTCGGCACCTATTGCACTTACGGAGACAATTTAAGCACTATTTTAAAGCTTTTAAGCAGATCTACAACTTTGTTCCTATTCATATTTTACCTCGGTGGTCAAAAAAAAAAGTTGATCTTATTTTTTACCTTTGACCTTGTGTAGGTCATTTGATGTCACAACCGATTTTTTTTCCTTTCACCCAATTTTGGGTACACATGTCTACCTTAACCTAAAACAAGATTTTTAGTGTTAAGTTAGTATAGACGCTACAGCCATTTCAGTGGACCATGCCCACCTCCATTTTGACCAAGTACCTTTTTCCACCAAACTTTGGAGCACCGTATCTTTGAAACTGTTTAAGCTAGTGTTGAGAAAAATACCATTAGATTTTTCTTACTGAGATATATAATGTCTGCTAATTTTCAAAAAAAATCGGTAATTATCTAACCTTTGGTTGAATAAGTATCTGGCCCTATTATAATTTTTTTTTTTTTGTATATTTCAGAGAATTACGGTATATAATATAGGTAATTTAAATTACATAATTAATTAATTTATATGGACATTCAAAAGTGTGAAGAACTTCAAACCTGCTATCCTGTTTAAAGGTAAAGCTATGTACGTATATAAGTACCTTATACTAGGCTATAGGTACTACCATATAGAATAAGTTCAGTTTTAAGAGTTAGACAAGTTTTAATAGAATTATTTAACTTTGTGTATTTATTCATTGTGTACAACAGTATGTACCTATGTGAAACTAAGCTTATTTAAACCTTGGAGCAAGAATTTTTTGGGCATCTGTATTTATTCCAATCTGTAAATCAAACTGCACATTTTTTCTTGTTGTAGACCTCTGAAACAAGATCAGCAGGTCCCAAATTTTATTTGTGCCATCTAAGCAAAAATAGCTTTTAACAGGGTTGGATACAATGAATAATTATAATTGTATTTTTAATTAATTGATCCTAATTTCCATTAATTGTAATTGATTTAAAATAAAATAAAAAAAAAGGTAATTGTAATTGATTTTTGAGCTATAACTGATGTAATTGATCAATTAATATCAATTGTTAAAAATTATACCCCTAGATCTGACAGTCATATATCATCCAATGAAAATAAACCTTTGATAGTTTATTTAGTTATACAGTAAACCCTCATTATTCGCAGTAGATGCATTCCACTCACGCCGCGAATAAGGGAAATCCGCAAATACACCATACTCCATTGATTTTGTGCCTAATGTACAGGAAGGTGATTTATATCCTTGCCTTTTAGTGCTCACGGGCGGGCTGCCTTATGAATTAAGCCAGGCTTCACCATGTGACCTGCAGCATTGGCACAAAAGAGAAGAGTTACACAATCCTTTGCGGTTTTGAATCCTGATGCATGACGCTCCTCCTGACTAATGTAAGTGCATGATGGCAATTTCTTCCAAAAAAGGGCAGTCTCATCGGCATTGAAGACCTGTTCACTGTTCAGGCTTATACCCCTGAAATCTTGACATTGTGCAGCGAAAAACGTTTTTTGAATCTTTCAAACCAGCCTTTACTAGCTACAAAGCTTGATTCGGGAGTGGTGCTCATTCCTTCTCCTCCGTTGGCGGCCTTGAAGCAGTAACTGCGAATAATTGAAGCCGCGAATGGTGATGCCGTGAATAGCGAGGGTTTACTGTACTTAGATATAGATATATATTTATTTTAGATATATATTTAGATATATAGAATAGATAGTTATATTTGTGTAATTATAATTGATTCAGACAAAATTAATTGTAATTGCAAATGATCTTGAAATTGTGAAGTACAATACTAACTAATTAATTTGAAGAAAAATAAAAAAAATTGTAATTGTTTCCATTTTGTGTAATTGAACCCAACCCTGGCTTTTAAGCTACATATGTTTTTTTTTTCTTTTTAGATAAACATGGATTTCAGCAGTTTGAATATGGGCAGTTCTGTTGTGACCCATTTAAAAAACAAAGGAAAAGTGAAAAAAGGCATTCATGCATCGACTAAAAATTTGATTGATCAAAATCCTGAATTGAAACTAACAAATAATCATAAAGCATGTGCAATAGTGTGTAGTGTCATTGGGCAAAGTGTAACGGATCAAGAGGCACATTTCAGGTTTTGTACAATTGACCTCCCTAAATTCAAAAATGAAAACAAAATTTTTTTGTGACAAGTGCAACACCTCCTTTTTCGCATGTGAAAATCGTGAAAATTGCTAATTACCCATAACTTTTGGACACTTGCTTTCCTAGGGTTTGAGCTATCATTTGACCCCTTACAATGTACTGCTTTTCAGGAAAAATAGAAAAATTTATTTTTGGAATAAACATACATTGTAGGTAGGTAGGTAGGTAGGTACACTAGATAGTTTTATTTAGTAAATGATACATTAAAATCTTGTTTAGTTTTGAATGACGGCATAAAGTCACAGGATTTAAGTACTACTCTAATGTAACCATCGCTTGAATCCTTTCCATACACTGCCCCAGACGCTTCAGTTACCATCCTAACACAGCGTTCTACACCTTGTGAGTGACATGGTATCCGGACAACAAGGGGCTCTTCAGTGATCTTATTGAGTTGTTCGACAGAGAACTGACTTGCGAGTGGTCATTCCATTGTGCACTCCTCCACTGGTGGAAGTAAATCTTTCAAATTCTGAGCACTTTGTTTGATCTTTGGTGGCCGAAATTCTCTGACTTGCTGTTGAGCAGGTTTGGGAGCTCGTCGAATGGTCTTGATTACATCGATGGCCAATTTCTGGTTTGCTTGATCTGCATCTGCAAGCATTGCCAGTAGAACATTTTCAGGGTGAGCCCAATATGTATTTCTTTGGATCACAGGCCATGTGACAGTCTTGCTAACTGGTGGCAGTAATCGTAGCAGCTTGATTTGCTCCAGGAAATGTTTTGGGCCATCTGTGCACCTTGGATGGCACTTGATGCTAAACCACATGGGTCCATAGTGGCACACGACAAACTGTGTGAGTGAATACAGTTCATCACTTGGCTGCGCCATCACTACATATAGCTGACAAATTCTGCTGGCAGTTGTAACCCATCTTGCACGGGAGATTGGTCCAGGCTTCTCTCGTCACCAGTCCTTATCGCTTTCATCATTCTGTAGAGGTAGGCTTGGTCACGACTCAATTCAGTAAGGTCAACATCTGGGAGAGTGTGGCCATCAGCAATACATTGAATTCCTCTAAGGAAAGTGGCAAACTTTCACACGTGGCCAAAGCTTTGCCAATTGGTCCTTTCCATTGAGTTGCAGATTCTGCTGGGCCGATGAGTTCCTTGCACAAGTGGCGCAGTAGGAGTTCATTTAAATGCAGGCTACAGATGAACCAGTGCAAAGGGCGACCCAGGCGGCACTCTAGCAGGTGTATTGCTCCACTTCTGTGCCCTGTGTTTGTGGCTGTGCTGTCGGCTCCCACTGCAATTATCTTGTCTGCAATACCCATTTCTTCAATCACATTTTGAAGTCCATCCGCAATGACAGTGCCAGTTCCTCGTTCCAGTGTCAGATGGCTTAGATAGAAGGTTCCAGGCTCTCCGACCAGCACATAGTGGTCCTCAACTTTCTTTGTGCTGTACCATTTGTTCCCCTTTTTCTCTTTGACAAGTGTCATGTCTTTCTGCCCATCAAAAAATAAAGCAGTGACTTCCACATCGTGGTAAGTTACTGCTTCCTTCAGATCCCTCCGTACCTTCTGCCGTGCTCTCCATACTTTGTGGTGGTCAATTATGTTTATCTGATCATCAGAACTAATGATGCCATAGTCAACCAATGTTGCAGTGCTGATAGCTGCAGCAGCCCTGTTCAATACACCATACCGGTCAGCTTCCAAAGCAACAGTGGGAATCGGTGTGATGTTCCTGTCCTCCTGGGCACTATCACCCATCCACTCATCACCAACACTTTCACCACTGGAGTCTGCTTCTGCTTGAGTTGATTCGACCACATCTGCAGAGGATGCTACCTCTTGCCGTTCCATTTTTCTTCTATTCTCTTCTTCTTGTCTTTCTTGCATCTGATCCTCTCTTGACTTCCTTCTCTCCATCATCTGAGTCACATTCGTATCCACCCGACTGATCTGCATGATCCGTGTGGTTCTCTGGTCGATCAGAAAGGCATGCTCTCGTCGTGGAACTTTCATTTCTTTTTCACAGTGGCATGCAGACAGATCATCGCATTGGCAGACAGCTATGTCAAACAATTGATTCAGGCTTTCCTCGAACTTCTTGTTTTTTGTGGCCTGCTTGCCTTGCTTCGATGCTTGTGAGCCTTTTTCCATCAATCGGAGCAGCTTGGTCTCCACATTCTTGATTGGCTGTGATGGAATGTTAGCACGATTCCAAAGGTCAATGAGTGTTTGGCATACCTCCGGAAGAATCTCCCTGTTGCTGGTGTACTTGTTCTCCTTCAAGAGGAGGAAATGCCTTGCAACTTGTATATGGGTTGGAAGTTCAGACAGAGGAAGCTCTGATAGTGGAGAACCAAAGACAATGTGGCTGACAGATCCCCGTGTTCTTTGCGTGCTCATTGTACCAGCAAAACTCAACAAGTATATATATATATATAAGGCTTGGTTTATTAGTAAACAATAAGTTTACCAATATATATACTATATAAAAATATACTGCATACACATATGTATTATGTATATAAATATCCATAGGTGTGTATATATATATACCCTAAGACATATAACAAATTTATAAACAATGCAAAACAAAACAAAACAAAGAAATGTGTATAATGTATATATCACAAAACGCACCTTTCGTTAGTACCTTGGGGTTTTTGAACACCCCATCCACAGAAAAAACACTTGTTTTTCTCAAGCGAGCTAGCGTAGAACTAAGAAATTCCAGGGGATGACTCACTGAGAATAATTAGAAAGCTGCCAGAAGTACCATGTTAGTCAGTGTTGCCAACTGTAATTAACAAGAATTTTGTATTTTTTAAATGCGAAAAAGGTGGGGTTTTGCTTGTTGCAGAAAATTTTTGATTTCTTTACTGAAATCAGCAAGGTTGATTGTACAAAACCTGAAATGTGCCTCCAGATCGCTCATGACACTACACGCTAATGTGCAACCTGTCGAAATATACTAGCAAATCGTCCATCCCCAATGCCTGAATGTGAACCACTTGAAAAATCACCATCCACCCCATCAAGTGCCTCATCTGAGCTAGAAACCATTGGAGATGTAGTTGAAATGCAGTATGAGCTTAGTAAATTCAATGCTTCATTGGCCACACTTGATGAGACCCCAATAAAACCATGTAAACTCTCTGACAGCGCTGGTTACACAAAGAGAAAGTTGAGGAAAGTAGGAGTTGTGAAAAGAAAGCTTGAACTTGCAACTAAACAACCAATTTCATGCAGTGACTCAGATGATACAGAACTGGAGATTCATCAACAACTAAGAGAGAAATTTAATCAAGTGACAAGTTGAAGTGAAAAACTGACAATTCTTACTATCCTACCAAAAAGATGGACACAAGTAAAGATCAGAGAAGAAATTAAGTGGTCAGATTACATGGCTAGGCAAGCAAAGAGTTTGGTGAGAGAGAAGGGAGTGCTTTCAACTCCTAATCCACGTTTGGGAAAATGCCTGAATAGTGAAACTGCTGCCAAAGTAATTGACTTCTATCATTCACTAGGGCTAGCCTCCAAAGAATAGGAGGTGCCGAACCCATCCTTGATCCATTGACCCTCTACAACTTTGCAGTCACAGCGCTTCCTTCAATCACTTTCACCTTCGTCACAACAGAAGAGTATGAATCCCACTGATTGATGTTGGAAAAACACTACAAAAATGCAAAAACCATTCCAGGTATGCCTAATTATACAATTAATCCATTCCACTCCAGAAATATAATTTTAAGCTTTTTCTTATGAATTTTTGTCAGAGAAATTTGCCTCCAATCATCATGGAATTTCAAGGGTATAATTTAGTGGGAACTCTGAATAATGATCGATTGTCAAAATATTCTGAAATTATATCCCATTGCTAAAACCTATGTTATTTTCAGGAACCCAGAAGATCCATTGCATCAAGCCAATCAATGTTGGACTGGTAGAAGTCCGCTCGTATTCTTCTTCGACTATATCCAGATCAGAAAGAGTCACCATTCTTCAGAGAAGCAACATCCCATTGGCATCTATGAAAGGCTATTGCTTAGCAGTCTATGATTCCCACTGGTATCTCACCTGCATCTTAGATGTCAAGCCAGAGAGCAATGAGGTCAACTTGACCTTCCTTCACCCCCATGGACCTGCATGCTCATTTGTATATCCTTCCCCACCTAATGAACTTCTAGTTGACGCCAGTGATGTGCTGATGATTGTGAGTCCAGTTACTACAAATGGCAGGACATACACTTTGACCCGGTCAGAAATGAAGAACGCCACATCTATGCTTGAGCATTTAGTAGTGTAACAGCCAACAGGTAATGTTTTTTGCCTCATCAATGTGATTTTTTTTACCAGCCTGTTTTTTTTTTCATTGATAATATTAGGTACACATAGTTCATATGAAATGTCTGTAAGTTAGTTCAGTGGTACCTACTTAAATTTTTTATTATCATTGTTTATTAAAACCATTATGTTTATTGTACCATTTATTATCTACTAATTATATTTTGTATTTAGGTTAGTATCTTAGCATTCCTATTTAAATTTGAGTCTTATTAGGCAGGACTAAAGTCTCTTCTTATAGGTTTTCTTTCTTACTGTCTGTTTCCTGCCCAATTTTTTGCATATGAACTATAAATATTAGGGTGGTCCACAACAGCATTTTTTTGGAATTTTAAATTCGGTCACATCTGCCCTTATTCTATTCCCCCACAAGAATAAATGTGCCAATTATCTTTGCTCTAGGACCTTTTTATGCACTCGCTCAAAATGGAACAATTTGAATAATGACTTGACAATTTATGACTGGAACATTTATTGAACAAGGATAATAATGACTTGACAATTTGTGACTATTTTTTATATATATATATATTTAACTGCAATGACCACGCAGTATATTAATGTATAGAAATGACGTAAGTATAGAGGAGCGTTCTGCACACAAGGAAGAGAAATAATGAACAAATGAAAAATGAGGTAACCGCCCGGGAATCGAACCCAGGATCTTCCAATTGCCGGTCAGATATGCTATCCACTACACCACGGGCCTCGATCAGTCAGAAGTCATAATTCTCCTACATAGGGCAGAAACCAATGCCCTAAGAGGGCACCCTCGCAAATCGTGAATATGTACATTTAACTGCAATGACCACGCAGTATATTAATGTATAGAAATGACATAAGTATAGAGGAGTGTTCTGCACACGAGAGAGAAATAACGAACAAATGAAAAATGAGGTAACTGCCCGGGAATCAAACCCAGGATCTTCCAATTGCCGGTCAGATATGCTATCCACTACACCACAGGCCTCGATCAGTCAGAAGTCGTAATTCTCCTACATAGGGCAGTTACCTCATTTTTCATTTGTTCGTTATTTCTCTTCCTCGTATGCAGAACGCTCCTCTATACTTACGACGTTTCTATACATTAATATACTGCGTGGTCATTACAGTTAAATGTACATATTCACGATTTGCGAGGGTGCCCTCTTAGGGCATTGGTTTCTGCCCTATGTAGGAGAATTACGACTTCTGACTGATCGAGGCCTGTGGTGTAGTGGATAGCATATCTGACCAGCAATTGGAAGATCCTGGGTTCGATTCCTGGGTGGTAACCTCATTTTTCATTTGTTCATTATTTCTCTTCCTCATGTGCAGAACGCTCCTCTATACTTACGTCGTTTCTATATACATATACATATATAAATATATATATATATTATGAAATTATAATAGCGGAACAAATAATGCACACAGTTGAAGATCTTTAGGTCTTCTTGAGACCAGTTTTAGTTGGCTCTTTGAATTCCTTGCGGTGCTGAGTGACTGTGCAGAGAAGGTATTGCTTTTGCCCTTCATCCTTCGTGATTGTGCTGTTGAAAGCCTTAATGAGCGCAACTCCTCTTTCTGCACAATCGTTAACCACTGCCATCTTCTCTACACATTCCTTCATTCCTTGGTAAGCTGGATCTGTGTTCCAATCATTTGGTGTCTTGGACAGGAATGATTGTACCTGTTCACTTCCGTGCTGCATGACGAGGTTGAAAAAGATTGCTGAACGTTTGGTGGCATAGAATTCCAAGGGATTGCTCGAGGAGAACATTTTTCCGTCCACACGCTTGAGTCCTTTTCTTTTTTTGGGAACAGCTACGATGTTGTGAGTAATCCTCTCCTTCGTGGATGTGTGAACTCGAGGATCAAAGAGTGCCAAGGGGATTAAGTGCTCAGAAATGAACCACAAATGGCGCCAGGGCGCGATGCCGGTAAGTGTATCTGTGTAAAGATGCGTTTGCGTTACTCACCTACTGGATACTCTGTTAGTGGGGTCACGGCAGCTGCTCCTGGTTGCTGAGATGGGAGATTTAGCTGCCAGTGAGGACCACCCAGAGAGCCTTCAATTGAATAAAAATTCTTTGACTTCAGCACCACCTGCACTGCTAAGAATGAGAGAAATGAGGTGAGCAAGTTACCAATTTTAGTGTGGTTGAGATTATGTCAGATAGGCGGCTCCTACCAATCTGAAACTGGGTTCTCACCTTTAAGATCTCTGGGGCATAGCCAGTCTGCCTCTTTTAATGACTTACTCTTCAGCTTACGGTGGGAGGATTTAAGAAAAGTAAAATGTCCTTTGCTTAATTTAATCTATGAAACAACAATAACACTTACAAGGTTAACTGCATCAGCAGGCAAGTTTTTACAGGTAACTAAAGAAAATATGAACAATTTTATTGATCATACACCAATGTGTATTCAGAACCAACTAAGCACTTGAAAAAAAATTATTACTACAAAATAAAAGAAAAACATCATTAGTCCCATACCACATACAAAAATGTCAACATAAAATAAAACCATTAATTTATTGGCCATCACCAGCCCATTACCACACAAAGGAGACAAGACTTACAGGAAAAAAAAGGAACTTACATAACTAATGCAAAAAAACAAAGAATATTAGTCACTAGGGCAAGGTCAATGAGTGTTACCCAAATTGTATAAACTTGATAAGTCCCAGATGTGTCATTTTAAACTCCACTTCATCTCACAATCATTAAAGGTATTCTTGGCTCAATCAGTACAAACAAAAGCAATGTTTATAACAAAAAAAACTATGTGAACACTGGCTTCAGCATTTGTGCAGGCATTGGGGAAGAAAAAGCTTTGTCCAAATTCACTTCAATAAGCAAATGTCCCAGCCAAAAACAAATCCCTGATAAAGAGAAAAAAAACTAACAACATTTAGAGATTATACCCCCAGCACTGTCATCAGTGGACTCACAGGAATCCATGAGTGCAATGATGCCAGAAAAGGGAGCAAAACTGACAATGATAATTAATGTTCTAAAATTTTGGGATATGTATTTGCATTAATATGTTGCTCATAAGGCAGTTAAAAGTACAATTTAGTTCACAGCCTGAGAAAGCTCAACATCCATTGTGATGCATGTTGATAACTGAAGTTAGGTTCTTCAACAAGGTCTTTATAAAGGAAATCAGGCATTCAAAAATGATTATGATACATGATAATTTTAAGTGATCCAAATATGTGAGACATGGTTCTTATAGCTAATGGTTAAGCAATACAAAACACCAATAGTAAAAACAAGACTATAGGATCACCTACCACACCATCAAGGAGAAGTGAGATGCTTTCCCGTCTCTTGAAATGGGCATATGATTGCTTCAAGCATCTGATTCTCTATACTGAGAGAATTTCAAAGCTGTTATACTCAGGCATATGATTGTCTCAATGTTTTTAACATTCTCTATATTGAGATAATTTCAAATATGTTATAATCAATTAAAAAGAAGAAAAACATTTTTAGTAACTCTGAAGGCTTGGCTTTCTAAGAAGCTCTGGCCCAATGGGGATTACTGAAACCTCCCAAGCCCTACTGAGGGGTTTGGGAGCTCTCAGGAATCCTTCCCATTAGTGGAGTTCCCACCAACTTGGGGTGTTAACCATACCATCTCAGCGTCATTCGTCTTTCCTGGGTGAGCTTTCAACTGGCGCAAGAAAGTGAGGTCATTCAATGGAGCCATGTATGCAACACTGGCCTCGTTCCAGTAGCGGCCGTAAAGGAGCGTGATAAACAGGCTTAGTTCCTCGATGTTCTGTTTCTCAGTCTGAAGCAAGGTGAATTGATCTCTGAATAGGAACACCTTGAGCATGTAAATGGCCTTGGCCATCCATCGCGCATGGTGCATGGCTCCAGGGCTTCAAATTCTCACAGGACCATCAAGCTTCCCTCCCAAGAAAAGGAGGCAGAGAAGCATCAGTTCATCATAGTCATCCCGCTGGCTCTTCTTCTTGACAGCCTCCTTGTAGTAGGAGATCATTTCCTTCCTCTGCTCTGCTGTTTCAGTGAACAGACTGTCGGGTGCACTCTCGAACTTGCTGCGATCAATGAAAACCCAGTGCTGCTTGAAGCGCTTGAATAGGCCAATTTCAGGTCCCCTGGATGTTCCGAAACAAGCACCGAAGGCCGCAGCAGGACGACTTCTACCACATGGTGTCGGCAAGCAATCCATACCAGATCAATACCCAACTCCTTTTCAATGAGAGTACAAAATCCAGCATGAAGTCCCGTGTTGGACAGAGTTGTATCAAAAACAAGACCTCGAACGTTGCCCCTCAAAGACTAGTCATCCACAAGCTTCAGGCATGCCTGAGCCTGAGATGCTCCAGTTGCAGCAGCTACCATTGGAACTCCAAGGAGTTTCTCTTCCCTGTTACCGGTTACAAGCACAGCCACATGGTCCACCACCTCTAACCCATGGTAGATATCTGTAAGCAGCTTACTATCCCAGTGCAAGAGAAGGGGCTCATGGGTCTTGAAAGTGGCCTGATCTTCGCAGCACACCACTTCATGTGTACATTGTCTCACGCAACGAATGGTGCTGCGTGAGATTGACACTTCGTCCAAGTTGTGCCTCAGCGATTTAATAGTTGCTGCGACCACTGCCATTCCTTTCCTGTCACTGATGTTGTGGCGATCCAAGGCTAAGGAAATGTCAGGCATGATCACAGACTTCAATCGCTTAGGAGTGGAACATTTTCATGCTGACTCCTTAAAAACTACAGTATCTGAATCTGATGATTCAGATGTGCTTGAACTAGAAGCCTCTAGTTCTCCCTGGGACCATCTTGCATCTGCCTCGCGCTTGGCCTTCTCCTCTCGGTTCATCTCCGCCTCACACCAAATCCTCTTCCTCGTTTGTTGGTCAGCCATTTTCTTGTCAATCAGGCAAAGCTGGAGGAAAGTGGGATTATCGAGCTGAGCGACAAGGAAGTTCTTGTCCTCCTCATTCATCATGGTCTCGAGGGCGTCATGACGTGAAAGATCGAACACATCATCAAGGTCTCCGCGAAATATGTCTTCCTTCATTCTGTAGGATGGGAAATTCTTTGTGCGGTTCTTCTTCAGCCCCTTGTATTGCTCATACAGTTTCAGGAGCTTCTTCTCAGCGTATCTGGTATCCATCATTGGAACATTTGCTTTTGTCCAAAACGGGATCAAAGCCTCAATGGTCATCACCGCACTGTTATATTCTGTCTTCCTCTCCTCCAGATGGTGGAACATGAATTTCCGGAGGACTTGAAGCTTGGTAGGGAGTCCTGCCCTAGTTAACTTCTCCTCCACCTTCCCTAGTAACCACACCTCACTGCTAGACCGTGTTTTTGATTGCTTCGGCGGCATTTCTACACATTCCTACAAAAGAAGCAGCCAAATTTAGTCATACTATAGTAATCAGTCATTAGTGAGACACGTCATGCATGATTGAGCGACCTCTTAATGACACTGTAGACCAACCATACTTCACACTAAGTGTAGGAACAAAAGCAACAATGACCCAAAAGTGAAATCTCAGATGCTAAATTTTCCCTATGCTTGTGAACCACCCTAATAAATATGTTAAGGTAGATTTGATTAAAGTTTCAGTTCTGTATACCATATGAAGCAGGAATTATTATCCTTGGGGCAATTGCACCCACTTTGTCTGGGGTAAATGCACCCAGTTATATTATTTCTTTCTACAGCATTTCTATATGTTTGTGTGCTTTCTTGGTTTAGTGACATTTTGTGTTGTTATGCAAACTAAAAGTCTTTATATTGTTTTCCTAAAAGTCCATATTTATTTTCCAGGTCAATATCTAGGTAATTGTTGAGATGGTCCGGAACTATAAACCTGTGGGAGGGGCAAAGAAGCCCAAAACCTACAGTGACCATGACCTTCAGGAAGCATTGCAGCTCATCCAAGAAGGTCAGAGCATTCGAAGCATATCCATTCAGATGCAGATACCAAGAACTCTACATGATCATTTCAGTTGTGCTCAGAAACATATCATGGCTGGTAGACTGACTGCACTCTTGCTAGAAGAAGAGCAAAGCATAGCACAGCAGTCTAGGCTGGGTCTGAAACTATAATTTTTGTTTGATTTTAATTTATCAGAGTGACTAACAGTTGGCTTTTGATATAAAAATAAGATTCCTGAAAAAAATAATTGGTGGCCACCAACGTGTGTCCAGCCACCCCCATTTTTGTAAAAACATCTAATGCCGCACTAGCAAAATCAGGAAAATGGCAATATCTCTTCTTCTGAACATGCTAGAGAGCTGGTTTGCATACCAAAAGATGCAGAATTTGATTTAGAACAAATTATTAAGTGTGATATTTTTTCATAAAACCTTTAGTTTTTGAGTTATTTTAGAAAAACTAATGTTTTGGGCCCATAGACCCCCTTTCAACTGAATGTCAACACAATAAAACATTCTCAAGCTGCAAATTGACATGTATTAGTGGTTTTCAATCAGCAATCAAAATCAATCAAAATCAGCCATTTTAAATTCATTGAAAATGCTTTTTGACATTCCAAAACGCCAAACATTAAATTATACAATTAACAAATTGTCATATTTTAGCATGATAAATAATAATCTAGAACTTAAAATATTTTTTAGACACAAAATCTTTCATTAATTTACGTGATCTAATTTTGTTTCTAATAAGACCATCTCTACGCTCATGACCTACAACAGCCAAGGATGCTTCAGTGACAAGCTTGATGTGCCTTTCAACATTCTGACTGTGGCACTCGTGATCCAGTTTCAATGCGGTATTAATGATATCACGCAGTTCATAATTACTGAATTCTTTTAATACAGGTGGAACAGTTTCCCATTGGGACATAGCAGACAGCTTGTGGTATGCAAAAGCTTTGAAATTGATGATTGGCTTTCTAAAGACCCTAACATTCTCATCTATAGCAGGATATTCATCAGTACCACCTTCATGATCCTCTTCATTCTCATCATCACTTTCAATTATTCCACCTGCAAAATCATTGCTACTACCAGTCACCATCAAAATCCTCTATAACTCCCCTCAGACACAGAACTTTATTGACAGCACACCTCCTCACCTCTTCATCTTCATCAGCCAGCATTCCAACTAAAATATTTTCACCATGAGCAAAATAGCTGTTATTGTTTAATACGCCATAACAAATTTCTCTAATTTTCCTGTCAGGGAATTTATTTACTCTTTGGATCATATTGAATAGGTTTCTTGACCCATCACTTAGCCTCTTATTAGCCTTGATATTGAACCAACTGTGAAAGTATACTTTGATGATGAATTCTACTATGATTTTTGAGGTTCTTACTGGGTCTTTTTGTGAAACATAAAAGCGAAGAATTCTACAGGCTAAGGTGAGCCATCGAGAGTGATTTAGCAGGCCAACTTCTAAGAGTGCAAGGTCTTCATCCACTTCACCAGTAATAATTGCCCAGCAGATGCAGTATCCATAGTATTGGTCTGTTGATAAATTACTGACCACCTCATTTGGTAGAAGCACAAATGCAGGATAAGGTATAGATTTGAAGTCCACAACATTCCATTCTGACACATCCCCATTGAGCTGAGAACCAATAGGGCCAAAAAATTTGTCTGGACTTTTTGTTGTCCCATCTAAAGTTATGAAGATGTGTCTAAGTGGCAATTCATTTAGATGCAGAAGACAAATATCCCACTGAAAAGGTTGCCCTAAAAACATTTCCAAATATCTGATTGACCCATGCATATGTCCTGTGTTAGTATTTGTCCCATCTGCTTTAACTAAGTTTAATTTGGCCTCAAGTTCTGTCCCTTTAATGATCTTATAAATGCCATGAGCAATGTCAATGCCTTTGCCACTCTCCGGGATGTTGGCATATATGGCCCTATGAAGAAAGCTTGGAGGACTGTTCTTACCCAGTGGAAGATTGGTGCAGGTAAGCATTATGCTACCTTGCCCAAACAGTGGTTTCCTCATCTTCTGCTGAATCTTCTTACTGTAATGGAGGATACTGGTACCAGTACAACCCAAATGGTGAAAAAAGCCTTTCAAACTACTGGCATCTATCCACTCAACAAACAGCACATACTAGACAAGATCGAACGACCTCATATGGAGCCTGCAACAGACTTGGTTAGTCCCTTGGTGATTGCCCACCTCACAGAGCTTAGAAAGTCAGCTGCTACAAAGGCAGGTGCTGTTTCTTGGGGAAGAAGACTCCTAGTATCACCTGGAAAAAGTGTGACCCTCAACAATATCAACCAGCCTGCATCAACATCCGGAATAACAAAAAAGAGGAAATCATTCACCCAAGTACCATCATCTTCATCCTCTGATGCTGATGACCTTTCCTTGTCTGATGATCTACAGATCTACAGAAGCTAAGGCTAACAAAGACCCTAAGATCCACTCTAAGGTTAGCCTGAGAGAAAGGAAAGAGTAGGGGGTTAAGAGAAGAGAAGAGAATAAGGGGTTAAGTAAGGAGCAACACCTATCACTCGTGAGTTAACATTCATTCAGAAAAAGAGAAAAAAGACTCACCATCTTCATCTGCCAGCCACTGCCGACAAGTCAGAAAAATAGGAGAGGGGTGAAAGATGAAAAGAAGTAAAATAAGAACGCTTACAAACCATGCAAACACAGTCTTAACTTACTGTCATACCATGCAAACTACAAACATGCAAGAAAAGAGTGTTACAGACATGCAAAGTAAGGAGGTTAAGAAAAAAAAAAAAAAAAAAGTAGGTAAAGTTAAACAAAAAGTGGGTTAGTTTACGCTATGAGCTACATCTACATTCATGTTAGTCTAAGTTTTTTTTTTTTTTTATGCTGGCATATCACACTCGCATGTCACAAGCTGGCATTTATTGTCAACAGACTCATCCTCGAGCTCCACCACCAGAGCTCCTGTTGCTAACTTTGTTTTTTTATTTTAAACAACGTTAATATTTTTAAATGTCTGTCAAGACGGTTCTTAAACATATTAACGCTGGTAGAATGAACGACTGATGCAGGAAGATTATTCCACTTATCAATTACTTTAAACGTAAAGAAGTTTTTAGCGATATTAGTAATGAAACATCTGCCACACAACTTAAATCTGTTATTACGAGTATTACTATTATCGAAAGTGAACAATGTCAAAATTTACATTATCAATGTTATTAACGATTTTGAAAACTTCAATAAGCTCCCCCCTTAATCTCCTAGTTTCGAGTGAATACAGGTCTAACTCTTTAATCCTATCTTCATAAGGCTTGTTGCGCAATAATGGAATTAGTTTCGTGGCACGACGTTGAACCCTTTCTAACCTATCAATATCCTCACGCAAGTACGGACACCAAAACTGAACTGCATATTCTAAATGAGGCCTGACTAGGGACTTGTAAAGGGGCAATATAATATCCTTTGATTTAAATTCAAAATTACGCGCTATGAAGCCTAACATCTTATTAGCTTTTGTGCAAGACTCCAGGCACTGGTTCCTAACCTTTAAATCCTTAGATACACATATGCCTAAATCTACTTCCTCGTCAATGCTCGCTAACTCCCTATCATCCATCGTGTACGTGTAATTATTGTTGCGAGAACCTATATGCAAAACTTTACATTTGTCTATGTTAAATTGCATCTGCCACTTATCTGTCCACTCCATAATCTTATTTACATTGTCTTGGAGCCTATTACTGTCATCCTCATTAACAACCTTACCGCCTATTTTAGTATCGTCCGCGAATTTTGACACATTACTAGTCAATCCTACATCTATGTCATTAATGTAAATTATGAATAGCAATGGGCCTAACACTGAACCCTGTGGGACACCGCTACCTACATCTAACCACCCCGATTCACTACCATTAACTACGACCCTCTGTCTCCTAGCACGAAGCCATTCTTCTAACCAGTTAGCTACCTGACTGCATATACCGTGCACTTTGACCTTCACAATTAGTCTCCTATGTGGAACTGTATCGAATGCCTTTTTAAAATCTAAATAAATAACGTCAGCTGCTGTATGCCTATCGTATTCGTGCACTATTTCGTTATAAAATTCTAACAAATTAGTTAAACAAGACCTATGGCGTCGAAACCCATGCTGAAACCCATGCTGACTACTATTAATCAAATCTCTACTTTCTAAGTGATCGATGATATGATCCCTAACTACGGATTCCAAAAGATGATAATGATGATACTAGTGATGTAGCGGATGTCATTTTTTTCACATCCGCGGATGCGGATGTTTGATTTCAACATCCGCGGATGCGGATGCGGATGCAGATGTCTACATTTTCGTTATTTTTTAGGATATATTCAAGATTTGTTGTGTTTAACGTATATAATAAGTTATTATATAGAGAGAGCTGTAGCTATAATGTAGTATAATTGATTAATTGTACAATAATTGCTGTCTTTTCTCTGAACATATAAAATAATATCAAGCATCTAACTAATATAGAAATCAATCAGTGAATTCGTCTGCAAATAAATTCGTTATATTTTGTTGAGTTTCAGCCACAATTAGAAACCATAATTGTGTTACCAGGATATGGGACATGAACCCAACTCAAATGCACCCCACCAACCTCTTTCCCCAACCTCCACCCTTATAGAGAGAGATCTTTAATTAGCTTCATAACTATTTATATTAAGTTTAAAGTTTTATTAGGCATATTTATAAATGAGTAATTAAAATAAAGTAAACTAAGATGTTCATCGTTTAATGTTCAAACTTAATTATAGGAAGGTTATGAGGAACATTAATTTTTCTTCCTTTTCTGCTGCCAGTCTGTTTCTCTTTTCATCATATATTAATCCAGCACTGCTAAATAATCTCTCGCTTGGTACGTTTTGTGAGGACAGGCTAAATGTTTCCTTGCAAGTTTACTCAAGTATGGATATTCTGCGTATTTTTCCACCAACTAATAGGATTGTCACATGCAGCCAGGCATTTTTCTTGGTGATAGCTCTCGATCATTTTTACTACATCTTTTGACATCGTGTAGGTCTCGTCATTGCTGCTTGACTCAAGAAACTGAGAGACAGATTCTGTGATAGATTTGCTTGTTGAAGGTGTTGGTTCTGTCACTGAAACTTTTATTCTTTTGGTGGGTGGCGAAGCGACAGATTCAAGAGATTGAAGCTCTTCAACTGCTTTGCCAAGTGATGATTTAACTCGTTCTAATGTACTAGGTGAAAATAACTTAGCTTTGTAACGTGGATCTAAGTAGGTTGCAAGAGAGTAACTTCATACAAGAACAGCCTCTCGTCTTGTCGCTTGCATCACTTTTGCGCACAATGAACTAGTTCTATTAATATAGTATAACTATTTTAGACAAACTATTTTGATGTACTATTCCGCACAAGAGGTAACCTTTTAAGATGGGGCGTGGCAAGTAATAAATAGCATTGTACATCAGGCAACAATTTGTATGCCATATTATATTAAATTGTTTGTTTAGAGAAATTGTATTTTAGACAAATTATTTTTAGACAAATTATTTTAGACAAATTGTTATTAGACATCAGGCAACAATTTGTATGCCATATTATATTAAATTGTTTGTTTAGACAAATTGTATTTTCGACAAATTGTTATTAGAC